>AP027112.1:7809924-8409924 GCA_028142955.1 Pinctada fucata
GCAATGAATTGCAAAATTGTTAAAGTTAATCCTCAAATAAAAACAGACTATTTCACTTTCACACTATTTTGAACATTGATCCTTCAAAGCTAAATGCACTAATGTTAAATTTCTTGATAAAATTGTAATAGTTGTTATTAGCAATAAATCGAAGTTTTTATTTTGACTTTTGTAGTTTCGACAAATAATAAAATATGGGCAGATCTTATTTCAAATAAGAATCCAAATAGTCCCGTGTAAGACATGGTGACAAACAGACGGACGGAGACAATAACATAACACAATAGAAGCACAAAAGACAACACCATCTGAGAAATAGTCTCCACATAGTCCAGTGTAAGACATGGTGATAAACAGACGGACGGAGAAAATAACACAGCACAATAGAAGAACAAAAGACAGCACCATCTTATAAATAGTATCCAAATAGTCCAGTGTAAGACTTGGAGACAAACAGACGGACGGAGACAATAACATAGCACAATAGAAGAATATAAGGCAACACCATCTTATAAATAGTCTCCAAATAGTCCAGTGTAAGACAGGGTGACAAACAGACGGACGGAGACAATAAATCAGCACAATTAAAGCACAAAAGACAACACCATCTTATAAATAGTATCTCTCTCATATCGGGAGTTCGCTTCTTTTCATATGGTGGAGGTTTTTGTTTTTGTTTGCTTTGGTTCCTGTTTTATCCTGATTTTGTATGCCTTCGGTTTCTGATTTTCTGAATTATCGATTTTGTACTGTAGACAGGGTTATGGTCATTATCCATATTTGTCATCCACATAGTCCAGTGTAAGACAGGCTGACAAACAGACGGACGGAGACAATAACACAGCACCATAGAAGAACAAAAGACAACACCATCTTATTAGTAGTTTCCAAATAGTACAGTATGAGACATGGTGATAAACAGACGGAGACAATAAATCAGCACAATTAAAGCACAAAAGACAGCACCATCTTATAAATAGTATCCACATAGTCCAGTGCAAGACATGGTGACAAACAGACGGACGGAGACAATAACTCAGCACAATAGAAGAACAAAAGACAACACCATCTTATAAGTAGTCTCCAAATAGTCTAGTGTAAGACAGGGTGACAAACAGACGGACGGAGACAATAACATAGCACAATAGAAGAACAAAAGACAACACCATCTCATAAATAGTCTCCAAATAGTCTAGTGTAAGACAGGGTGACAAACAGACGGACGGAGACAATAACACAGTACACTAGAAGCACAAAAAGACAACACCATCTCATAAATAGTATCCAAATAGTCCAGTGTAAGACAGGGTGACAAACAGACGGATGGAGGCAATAACACAGCACAATATAAGAACAAAAGACAGCACCATCTTATAAATAGTATCCAAATAGTCCAGTGTAAGACAGGGTGACAAACAGACGGATGGAGGCAATAACACAGCACAATATAAGAACAAAAGACAACACCATCTTATAAATAGTATCCAAATAGTCCAGTGTAAGACAGGGTGACAAACAGACGGATGGAGGCAATAACACAGCACAATATAAGAACAAAAGACAGCACCATCTCATAAATAGTATCCAAATAGTCCAGTGTAAGACAGGGTGACAAACAGACGGATGGAGGCAATAACACAGCACAATATAAGAACAAAAGACAGCACCATCTCATAAATAGTATCCAAATAGTCCAGTGTAAGACAGGGTGACAAACAGACGGATGGAGGCAATAACACAGCACAATATAAGAACAAAAGACAACACCATCTTATAAATAGTATCCAAATAGTCCAGTGTAAGACAGGGTGACAAACAGACGGATGGAGGCAATAACACAGTACACTAGAAGCACAAAAAGACAACACCATCTCATAAATAGTATCCAAATAGTCCAGTGTAAGACAGGGTGACAAACAGACGGATGGAGGCAATAACACAGCACAATATAAGAACAAAAGACAGCACCATCTCATAAATAGTATCCAAATAGTCCAGTGTAAGACAGGGTGACAAACAGACGGACGGAGACAATAACACAGCACCATAGAAGAACAAAAGACAACACCATCTTATTAGTAGTTTCCAAATAGTACAGTATGAGACATGGTGATAAACAGACGGAGACAATAAATCAGCACAATTAAAGCACAAAAGACAGCACCATCTTATAAATAGTATCCACATAGTCCAGTGCAAGACATGGTGACAAACAGACGGACGGAGACAATAACTCAGCACAATAGAAGAACAAAAGACAACACCATCTTATAAGTAGTCTCCAAATAGTCTAGTGTAAGACAGGGTGACAAACAGACGGACGGAGACAATAACACAGTACACTAGAAGCACAAAAAGACAACACCATCTCATAAATAGTATCCAAATAGTCTAGTGTAAGACAGGGTGACAAACAGACGGACGGAGACAATAACACAGTACACTAGAAGCACAAAAAGACAACACCATCTCATAAATAGTATCCAAATAGTCCAGTGTAAGACAGGGTGACAAACAGACGGATGGAGGCAATAACACAGCACAATATAAGAACAAAAGACAGCACCATCTTATAAATAGTATCCAAATAGTCCAGTGTAAGACAGGGTGACAAACAGACGGATGGAGGCAATAACACAGCACAATATAAGAACAAAAGACAACACCATCTTATAAATAGTATCCAAATAGTCCAGTGTAAGACAGGGTGACAAACAGACGGATGGAGGCAATAACACAGCACAATATAAGAACAAAAGACAGCACCATCTCATAAATAGTATCCAAATAGTCCAGTGTAAGACAGGGTGACAAACAGACGGATGGAGGCAATAACACAGCACAATATAAGAACAAAAGACAGCACCATCTCATAAATAGTATCCAAATAGTCCAGTGTAAGACAGGGTGACAAACAGACGGATGGAGGCAATAACACAGCACAATATAAGAACAAAAGACAGCACCATCTCATAAATAGTCTCCAAATAGTCCAGTGTAAGAAGGGATTTCATCTTTTAAAAAGTATGCTCATGCTGTATTTATTGAAAAGGGGTCGTAGAATTGGTGTAGAGTAAGAAATTGAGATTTTTGGATTCTTATTCTAAAATTCGTGATTGTGTATAACAAGATAAAGAAAAAGGCCCCAAATATATAAAATGTTTTTAAAGGGGATTGAGACTAGAAAGATGTGATGCAAAGACGTTAATGGCTTGTAAAAAGTATACTATATGAGTGAATATATAAAATCGGTCACTTTAATTTGCAAGAGATCAGTGTTCTTGAACTTAAAATTAATTTTACTCTCATTTGTCTATTGTGAAAAAAGCAAATTGAATGTATCTCTTCACAAAAATAAGACATTCTGAATATCACATGTAGGTGTACAGATGACTTCCTGGTTACATAAATACACGTGAAATAACATCAGTACACGTGGATAATCCGTTACGATAAAAAAAAAAAAAACATGGCACGTATAGTCAATGGATTGTTAAATGTGTCATATTCATGACTTACTTTTTGTGTAACACCAGATAAACAGGCGAAACACTAGATATAAGAAAAGTGCGTACTGATCTAGCTGAGTGGGAACGAATAATTTCGTTATATATTGGGAACGATTCTGTGAAGTAATTATACAGTATACGTAGATTTAGCAAAATTGCCATCTATAGATATGATATAGCAATTAAGTTACCCTCAAGACCACTTAGAAGAATATACGTTAATGCTCTGAAAATAGCTAAATATAATTGTAGGTGTCGCTGGTCTATATTGACTTTTGCCTTAAATTGAATGTTATTATCGAGTGTTGTCAGCTAATAATGTCGAAGGGTTCCAGCTCTATACCTTCTTGAAGAAAATTCCAAACAAATTTCCATGCACCAGACACGTGTTTCGAATATTAAATTCTCATCAGTGATGCTTCCAGCGGAGCCACCAAAATAATTTCAGTAGCGCCCTCTTTAATTTTTTAAAGTTAGATTTGTACATTTACATTACAGGGAGTGCGCGGCTCCAAATTTCCTGTAGATTCGATTCAGTAGCATATCCAAATAAAATCTATGTTCAAAATATAATTGGAGGGATGGTGGAAAGATGTTTAACTCTTTTAATTTCGATGATATTTATCGGTAAAATGGCTAGTTTCCGAAATAGCAAAAAGAAATATATATAATGTCACATTGATAAAAGGCCAAAACAATGTTTCTTTCAGGTGACAGAGCTGGTAATAAGTAATTAATACACTTGACAAACATCAGGTCATGGAGAACGATTTTAACTGCTCCACACTGCAACATGAAATAAGTAATAAGATATAGCAATTAAGGTACCCTCAAGACCATGTAGAAGAATATACGTTAATGCTCTGAAAATAGCTAAATATAATTGTAGGTGTCGCTGGTCTATATTGACTTTTACCTTAAATTGAATGTTATTACCAAGTGTTGTCAGTTAATAATGTTGAAGGGTTCCAACTCTATACCTTCTTGAAGAAAATTCCAAACAAATTTCCATGCACCAGACACGTGTTTCGAATATTAAATTCTAAAGCTAAAGTCTGCACTGATTGTCCATTGGTCTTGTTGGTTTATGTGTAGTCTTTTGTGTTTGGTGTTTTTATGTCGTATTTTGGTGTTACTTTTCCTTTTGTGTCTCTTGCTGTGCTTGTCTATTCTATGTTTTTGAATTGAGGTGTTTTGATGTTTTGCTATGGGTGCTACAATCGAGTCTTGTTGGAGATCCCGGTCTGCTTCAGAAACAACGTCTACCTAGCCGTGATTTATCGTCCAGTAATTCCTCGAGCTGCACAAACCTCGATCTGCAATGCGCCTCGGTGATAATTTGATTGGCTCTTGCGACAAGGGGAATTATTGGACAACAGCTAGGTATTCCTTATTTCTATTCTTATGAACTAGTATTGTTACTACAACAGTTTTAAAGAAAGTTACAGGTTGTCATAAATTCAACTGAATAGTAGGCTTGGCTTATATGAGATATAAAGTTTGAATACATGAGCAAATTAATTGTAATTAGAATCGTATTGTACCAGACGCACACACCAACAAATTATGTATCTTCAATGAAAAGGAAATTGAAGTGAAAAAAAGTGTCAATGAGTGAATAAAAACCAAGACTCGGTTGCAGCATCCAGACACCAAATGAAAACACAGAAAACACATAGAAAGCCAGACACACACCAAAATACGACATCAAAACAAAAAACGCAATAGACTTCACATCAATCAACGAGACAAATGGACAATCGGTTACATCTTAGGACGGCCATCTACCACGCCAGTGGCAAAGTGTGTGGTTATTCGCATTACGTGCACACAACCTTTCAACTTTTCCGGTTACCCTAAAACTTCTCTGGGTCTCTATGGGGCATATAAAACCAGGAAAATGCAAAATCAATCTATATAACCATAATAGTATGCACAGGACATAAATGATAAACTTATGAAGGAACAAATGTTTGAAAAAAGCTATAATGCATATATTCTATGATTAATGTCTAAATATGCAAGCATATCCAATCCTGAAATACGGAACAAATGAAACACTTTCCCGACCTGCAGTCACTGATCCCTTTAATATAATTAAAGGAATAAGTTTTTGAGGTAATACATAGGCGGAGGAATGAACATGAGAATAGCACTTTTCGTATCTCCTTTTTAGCTCGACTTTATTTGATTGTTGTCCGAGTTTAGCTCGAGTTTATTTCACTGGTGTCCGAATTTAACTCGAGTTTATTTCATTGTTGTCCGAGCTTAGCTCGAGTTTATTTCATTGTTGTCCGAGCTTAGCTCGAGTTTATTTCATCGCTGTCCGAGTTTAGCTCGAGTTCATTCCATCGCTGCCCAAGTTTAGCTCGAGTTTATTTAATCGCTGTCCGAGTTAAGCTCGAGTTTATTTCATCGCTGTCCGAGTTAAGCTCGAGTTTATTTCATCGCTGTCCAAGTTTAGCTCGAGTTTATTTCATTGTTGTCCGAGTTAAGCTCGAGTTTATTTGGAAAATACAAAGATGCTAGCACGAGAACATCGGTCTTCGAATTTTAATCGAAGCTATTTCAGGACGGTGAATTCTTTACTTCTCTCTCTTTGAACTAAGTGTAAACCATACAAATGTATCTTCCTGTTTTACATTATGAGTGGTCGCTGTCCATGATAATTGTTTAACGTCACATTGGAAGTGTGTTAATGAAAGGTATTGGTGTGCGTAGATAACTTATATCTTCCTCATCGTGGAACAAAAACACATTGGACAGTTTCCTAGAGCGATATTGATTCAAATACTAATTATTCAAAAATATCTGTACATAGCAGTTTTTCATAATTGTAAAATATATAAAATTCATAAAAATATAAGACATTAAACTCTTCACACCATCTCTCCAATAATATTGGCAGCACGTCCTCTACGAATCTATAGAACTCCAATTTACTTTATTTATTAGAACTAGATAGATCAATCTATAATACAGTACTTGAACTTTTCGCATCCTGACAAGTGGAGGGGTTGTATGCACTTAATCCGGATAGCTATAACATTCCCTACCAGAGTAGCAGATAACCGTTCTAAGTAGTTTCCGTTTGCCCATTGGTTTCATTGGTTTATGTGTAGTCTTTGTGTAAAGTGGTTTGATGTCGTCATTTAAGTCTCACCAATGTAAAACGTCTTCAAATTCAAAAGCATCATTTAAGAACAGATAAATTTTCAGCATGGACCAGACATGCACGTTTTGGGTGCTTAACCCTCGTCAGTGATCCTCAATCCAAACAATGTAAAATGACAAAGAATGTGAAAGTTATAATGTCGAAATATGTATTGAACGATACAGCAGGATGGGTGGGATATGATGCTACAGGAACCACGTCTTGAATATTTCAAGAAAGGCTTTTGGTATCTCTTGTTGTACCTGTCCTCCTTGTGTTTTCGCAGTACGGATATACGGATGTGTCGGTGTTCAGCTGAGGATGCTGCAATAGGCTCCTGTCGGAGATCTCCACCCTTATTTGAGAAATGAATGACAAACAATAGATATTAAACAAAGGAGGGGATTAAGTGTCTTAATTTGTGTTTTGTTACGGGTATACAACACACAGCAAGTGCATTTATCGTACATGTAATGCGCGTTAGCGCATTTCGTGCGATAAATGCACTTGCTCTGTGTTGCAGACCTGTAACAAAACATAAGTTATGACATTTATTCTATATATATGCACCATAGTTGTCTGTTTCATTCTTGTTTTCTGAAATTGCTTTTCCTTGGTAAAAGGTTGCTTAAAATTCATCTCACCGAGGGTTCAAATTTGCAGATTTGAACAGCCGTTGCGGCATGTTTCTTTAGATCTTATGCATTGTGACGTCACGAGTTTTAATACACAAATTGCAGCACGTTCCTTTCAATAATAACATCTCAGGAAGTACATTGGTTGTGCATATATATTCTAATAAAATCTTTGCAAAGTCGGTATATCATACGTTCGCAGTCGTCAAGAAACTGACCATTTGAATGGCAACAGCAATAAGATTCGTCATGTAATTAACACTTCCTACAGCTCCTTGTATTTTCGTTGTCAAAGCTCGTCTGTATTTTTGAATTCGATCAAAGGAAATTTTAGATGGGAGAATAAGACTGAAGTAAGTGAAATCTAAAATGCTAATAATATATTCTAAATATTTTGGAAGACATTGTTCATGATTTACATGAATTCCAATTGTTTATCGTGGTAGTTCAAGAAGGTAGAGAGTTGGAACCCTTCGACATTATTTCCTTTCCAATTTCTTGAGTTATGTTTTACATAGATAATACTTGTTGTTAGAGATCATATTTCTTCACAACTCACTGGACGAACGAGAGCATAATGATATTTACTAACGATACCAATTAAGAGAAAGGAGGAATGCGTTCTGAGAGCATTCCTGAATTTATACATGCCACCTACTGCGTCCATTAGAAGCCGTCTCCTTGATGTGATGACCAGCAGGGTCGCGTTATTTATACCTGCGAGGTTTGACGATTTTACTGTAATTGATTTATATATATAAACATCAAAGTAGGTACCCATCAGTTATCCAGTCTTAAAGTCAAGAAGGTAGGCAAAATGATTAGAATATACACTAAAACAGTTGCTAAAGTAGAGGAAACATGACATCCTCTAGGTCCATAGAATAATTTGATGTAGCGGAAAAAACACCCTAATTAATTCAAACTTCACTTGAAATATAACATTCTTTTTCTTTAGTTACAAGGAAAGCTCATGGTGCCGAAAATGATTTCATTATCTAATACTCACCAAATTTATCAGATTTTTTTTTAAACTTTCGGGAGTGGTGCATGATTTTAGAAACATCATTGGCAATAAGAATTCTACAATATCCGCTCATTGGCAACACTATTCTCTATGATAAATATCGACTATTTCTACCCTATATTCTCACTTTTTTATAACGAAGAAATGATTGATTTACGTGAGAAGATCTTCACTTTCATATCGTTCTTTAAAGTATAAAAATATTGTGTGACATAGCACGTTAAGTGATATCTTGACCAAGTGATGTACAACAACCCACACGTGATTGTCATAGAAAAAAAATTAAAATATTAAAATACCTAAAGTATAACGGACATATAAATCAAAAGTCAAACAGGTTGTGGCAGAGAAATGAAAATTTCATCTTTACAGTAAAAGAGCCACGTTATGCGCATTCACTTTAAACACCAGTGTATCCCATTTTGAAAAAAACCTTGCATCAGAACATAATATATGTTAACAACCGTGAAAACATAACGCGAAAGAATGTCAACAGCATTTACAAAAAAAAATAATACTAATAATATTTTCAATAAAAAACTGAAGCATTCGGATTCACAGCTTTTTGTTTGAATCAGAGTGTTCTTCATAAAATAGGTATCATCCCGTCCTATGACGAGATATTTGTATCTCTTGTTCCCATTTTTTGAATGACAGGTTTTGCGAATAGTATTTACCAGTCTGTTTTTGAGCTTTTGGCGTGGAATGGTGGTGTAGAGCGTGGAGAAGCCGAAAGACTTTATGCTGGTAATATGATTGAAATGGGTAGCTTTATTTTCATTTGTCAAAAAGTCCTTAGAATTATTTAGGATCAACATCTGTTGAATTTTCCAAAAGTTCCTCAGATGGTAAACGTCTTCAAACGTTCCTTAGATGTTAAATGTCTTCAAAAGTTCCTTAGAATTCTTTAGGATCCACATCTCTTGAATTTTCCAAAATTTCATAGATGTCAAACGTCTTCAACATTGTGAACATTGTCTCCTTAGAGGAAGAAAATAATCTGACAGACTGATGAAGAAAATTGGTAATGAAAAAACCTTTCTGTTCAGTAGTATCATGAATAATATCAGTGATTTTGAGATTTTCTCAAAATGAAGGTATGCGCACTTAGATTTTTTTTTATCTGTTTCATAACTTTGTTTTCTTCAGATTTGTTTGTTCACATATTTTTTATTTTCGTTATCTGTGTGTTAGGTATAACTTGATTGGTGCTATAATTACAAAACTTGATTGGTGCTATAATTACAAATGAAATTGAATTCTAAAAAAGGAGCGGTCTCTGAATGTACGTATATAATGAAATAAAATTGCAATAAGATTTGTTTGATTATATTTTTTTTTGTGATTCCAATTTTGTAAATAGGGATCCAGTTCTAAATAAAGAAAGTCTCTGATTGTGCATATATATAAAATCTATGAAACTAATAAATAAAATGCAGAATATAACAATGGAATAATCGAACACGTCATTTGATATCTCCTTTTGTTCCTTGTAATTAGAAAAAGCACACCTTTCAACGTAAGCACCATTTTTACATATTAGTACGTTTGAAAGATTGTAATTACATTGATTATATACATTGTACTATGCAAAGGAAATAAAGGGATCTCTAACAACACTAGGTTGCAGCACCCACAAGAAAACCCCAAAACACCCAATGCAAAAACACAGAACAGACACCCACAGAAAGAGACGCAAATTGGACAAGGAACACCAACTCACACCTTAGAAACATTAAACAAAAAAGACCACACATAAACCAACGAGATCAATGGGCAACCGGTGCCAATTTAGAACGGCCATCTGCCACGTAAGTAGCAGACGGTGTGGTTATCCTGGATTACATGCACACAACCCTCCTACTATTCCGATTTCCCAGAGGTCTCGAAGAACGCACACTTATGGTAACTGATGAAACAAATTCTTTGATTTTGATGTAAGACAGATAGAGAATTAAAAGGTGTCTGAAGGATTATGAACATTGTCTCTCATGGGACAAGTAAAGGGAAACAAACAAACGGAAACAATGGTACGACAAAGTACTTTAAGGCAGAGTATCCCTCAGGTCAGAATTGCTGGTAATTTTTTGCAAGGATACCCTATTTTTTCTCTTCTGAATATTGTTCAGATTATCAAACTAGTATGGTTTTTGGAAAAGAAACTTTTATAGTTACATTTCATAACCTCTAAAAAGGGATTTTTAAGTACCCGAAATGTGCATGTCTGGTCCATGCTGAAAATTTATAATTATGTTCTGAATGATACTATTAAGACGATTAACATTACTCTCCCCATAGGGTCTGATGTTCAAACGGCTTATGTTCTCGGTATAATCATGAAACCACGAATTATATTTTGTTTGTACATTCGGTTTAACAAAAGCTTTGAATATATGGAAATGAAAATTTTGCAAAAGTTGTTATTTAGGAAATATGAACATCTGAGACCTGAGGGATGCTCAACTAGCTTACGCACACCCCAACCGTTTTTTTTTTAATTTAATTGCTGTGGTTTCCAATCAGATGGATAACTTTGAAAGCATCATATCTGAGAATTAATGTCCAAAGTACCATTAAGTTGGATATTTTCTTGGATTTTGTTCTAAAATTTCTCTACTTTATCCTTCATCTCCACCTTGAAAGTGACAAAACAATGGCAAAGAAAATAACAGCATGAAGCCGTGTGTCCATTTACGCCAATGTATATATTTCTTATTTAGAAGCCGATCTTTGTTTCACAGCATGACATTTTATCAGTCAATCCTTGTTTCACAGCATGACATAGACACTAGGAAGGTGTTAATCAGTTAGATTTTTTCGTCTTTCTCTAGCTGTTATCCGCCGATGATAAAACAGTATTGATTATATATATATATATATATATATATATTTTTGAACGTTATTGAAAAAATAAAGAGAAATCAAAAGAGAAGACAATGGACATCTGATAACGGCAGAAATCCCTGCATACATAGTTTAGTCTGTTGAAACTGTATATAAATAATAATTAATTTTGATTTATAAACCGCTCTAAGATAACAAGAAATTAATTTTCTTTAGGTGCATCCCAATAATGTGTTACATTACGATTTGAAACTTATGAAAAATAAAGTTTCAATTCTTACCATTCTTTGTACTGTTTTTGAAAGATAGATCTTAGCATGCGTTTGAAAAGGGGAAGGGGATGGAATATTTTCACTCACTTTACAGGGGTAATCTACTGTTCACTTCAATATGAAAAAATAGATAAAGTTATCATAAAAAAATTGTCCCGTACCATTCTTTTATAAGTTGGCTATATTACATCACATATTTTGAATAACCCTTTGGAAAAAATCTTCATCTGAAGAAGACCTAAAAATCTTACGTTAATTTTTCCCACTTACTGTAAATTCAATATTTGATATCCGAAACACATGTCTGGTGCATAATAATTTGGTTTAAAATTTTCATCAGGAATGTATAGAGTTGGAACACTTCCGTATTATTCAATCTACAATATACTCCTATTATCACGGTGTAAATTCTATACAAATGAATGGGCATATGCAAATATAGGAGTATATATGCACAACCAATGTAATTCCCCGAGATGAAACTATTGAAAGGAATGTGCTTGTATTTCGTATGCAAACGCTCGTGACGTTACAATACATAAGATCTAAAGAAACATGCCGCGACGGCTGTTCCAACCTGCAAACTGTACCCGCGGTGACATGAATATAAACGTCACCGTGTTACCTAGAAAACCGCGATTTCAGAATACAAGAATGAAACAGACATCTGTGGTGCATATATATATATAATAAATGTCATAATTTGTGTTTTGTTAAGGGTATGCAACACACAGCAAGTGTATTTAACGCATGAAATGCGCTAACGCGCATTACATGTACGATAAATGCACTTGCTGTGTGCTGCATACCCGTAACAAAACACAAATTAAGACACTTATTCTCTATATAACCGCCGTGGCATGATTTGAACTATGACGTCATAGTAAATTTGCTCAGTTTGAATGTTGACGGTACGTAGTAACAGAGCCTTATCAACGGAGTTATAAACGTATTTTAACGTCATTTAAGCATGAAAAACTAGAATGTAAATATTTATAATAACTGTCTTTTGGAATGTGATTTTACTGTGATAACAAACAATGGATCCAGGATTTATGTTTCTCATAATTCCTGGATCCATTGTATGTTATCACAGTATAATCACATTCCAAAAGACAGTTATTCTATAAATAAATCAATCATACAAATCATGGACATGTAGTAACCAGTGTGATGCATTGTCCTTCCTACTTGGACAACATTTATGTTAGATTTTGTGAGAATTTCTACAAACAGCTTATGGGTACTAAGTCTGCGCTTCTTGTTGCAAGTTTATTTTTATAATCATCAAACAAAGAAAACATGATGATTTGATGTTTCATTGGTGCTTCTAAGTACGTGGATGATATTGGACAATATTCTCACTATCGACAATCCTATATTTTTGAAAAATATAAGAATGTTATTTATACACATGAACTGACACTGAGAAAGGCAAACGTACAAACACAGAAACATCATTTTGGAACTAATTATCAAAATTATTCATACGAGTGTATATGACAAAAGAGATGATTTTCGATTTAGCATAATAATTTTGCCTGGCTTGACGGTGTTGTTCCTAGATTACCTTCATACGGTATTTACATTTCACAGCTCATCCGGTATGCTAGAGCATATAATAATGTTTTTGATTTTGATAGTATCATTTCTTTTAAATATTTTGCATCGTTAAGGAATCATGAATTAGGTGACGTGAATTTAAATCATGCAGATGAAATGCAGTAATTTTGTTTTGTTTTGGTCAAATGATGCATAGGTCTCTGTAACAACACAAGTGACATAAGGTAACCTGATCCCTGGTCCGTCCGTCTTTCTTTCTTTCTGTTAGTCACACTTCCCCCCACACGTGATTATAAACTAATATCATACACAAAATATAATAGCTTTGTGCTATAATAAGGATATTTATCAAAATAGGGTCATGTTAAGAGTAAAACTTGAAAATCCTTCTTTTAACAAAACTCTTTTATTATTATCATTTCAGAGAGCAAGATGTCAACAAAGTCTCCTTACCATGGTTCTTTAAAGAGCGATGAGTTAGACTTTGTACGCATAACACAAGCAAAAGGTAAGAAATATATTGTAAAATAGGGACTTCTCTCAAGACAATGATTGTAAAATGAATTGTAATTCAGATGTCCTCCCTCATATATAAAACTGCTTTTGTCCCTAATACGAATCTTGATTTGATTATTATATGCGATACGGTATTTCTTCACATAAGGGTGTTCCAATGTTTTGCTTTGGGAGTTGAAGTCGAGTCATAGTGAAGATTCCATCCTTTCTGTTATATTGTACCAAGTTCTTTTCGATCTTGGTGGTTTATTTGTTCAGTGGCATATCCCTTCTTTTCTATATACAGAGTGACTTCCCACTTGGGACGGTATCTGACGTAAACGCATAATAAGTTATGGAATGTCCATGGAACGTCGTATTTGAAGCATACTTTACCTGAATTTTCTGCTGTTACCATGGAATTTGATGACGACACAATGAATTTACGTCAGACACCGTCCCAATGTGAGAAGAGAATGAAAAGGCCTTTTTTGATTGCTAAGACAACATGATCTCCGAATATGGCCTTTGTTTTCCATCTGTAATTTTGGTCAAGCGCACTCTTAAGAACTGCACTCTGACTAACTGTGACGAGAGCACTTCATGACGGGCCTTTTCCAAACCTCTTTAGAGAAGACAGGGCCCTGACCACCTGTCCTCTCTGAATGTTAGATGGACATGCATGAGCTCGCTACAGCCGGCAGAGCACGGACTGTCTTTCGTATGCCTTCTGTTTTTATATCCATTTACATCCATCTGTGTGTTTCTTGGGCCCTGCGTCATGTTGTCTGTTTGTATGTTCATCTTACAGTGAGGAAGTTATTTTACACCACAATTGTGCGTACTTCGAGACCTCTGGGTAATCAGAAAAGTGGGCGGGTTGTTCGCATGTAATCCAGGATAAACACACCGTCTGCTCCTGAAGTGGCAGATGGCCGTCTTAACAGTCGGCACCTGTTGTCCATTGGTCTCGTTGGTTTATGTGTAGTCATTTGTATTTGATGTTTCTCTGTAATTTGGCGTTTCTTTTACCATTTGCGTCTCTTTCTGAGCGTGTATGCTTTATGATTTTACAGTTTGTGTTTCAGGGTTTGCTGTTGGTGCTGTAACTGTGTGTTGTTGGAGATCCCCTCCTTACTTTTGCATTTTCATTTATCTCGTTTTCATGTTTAAATTTCAAGCGTTGGTCAGTCCCTTCTTATTTTTGTTATAAATTGTTTTTTTTTCTTAGTAACACTAATGGGTTTACAGTTGCCATTACATGTTAAATGTCTTCAAATTGAATAGCATCATTTAAGAACAGATAAATTGGCAGCATGGACCAAACATGCACTTTCGGGTACTTTACCCTCGTCAGTGATCCTCAAATCTAAACAGTGTAATATGCCAAAAAAAGTGTAAACATTACTATGTCGAAAAAGCGTACCGAAAGACGAAACAGAATGGGTGGGATATGATGCTACAGGACCCATGTTTTAGTAATTTCAAGACATTTTGATAAAAGAATTTTCGAATGCGTTGAAGATACAATCAACAGAAGTTGATCTAAGATTTGTTGTCTTGTCACTATATTACGTTAACTTTACAATATTATTAATCATTTTGTTGTCATTGTATACATATTAATGTAATCTGTTTGATTTGTTGTAGCTTTGCTTGTTGTATTGTTCGTTCTCCCATGGCGCGATGCTTTTGTGTGTCGTTGTGGTTAGTTGTTTGAAATTGCTTACCACTATCTGTGTGTCCTCATAAACATATTTGTAAATAAAAAAAAAAACGTTACTAGATAAAGAAAATGTACAAAATCTGCTGCAAAAGCGTACTTGATAATCATGAGATTGCTTAAAATCTATGGAGGGATGGTTCGAGAATGTTACGTACAGGTCTGTGTCATAATGCAGGTGAAACATCTTCAAAATTTTGCAAAACTTTTCTCTCTCGAAATGTGCGCCGATCAACCCCCAATCATATAGAATTTTCTACATACTTGGATGGTGAAAAAAAGGACAATAAAGGCCAATATTTTGTCGAACTATTTAGAGAAATTTCCCGCTCTTTTCCCCTTCATAATCCTTTCATTGTAAATCATGAGGTTAATATCTCGCTTCACAATTGCTACCTTGAGAAATGATTTTGATTGGTTGATTTTTACCACATATATGTCTCAAAACTGAAATAAAAAAAAATTGGCAAGAAAAAAACCCCAAAAAATGACGTAACTCTCCTGTGTGATTCTTATTCTGATGCACTCTGTTTGCAATGCGCATTTTTAATTGGTTGAGCGATGGAAATATGCAAGGGGATTCATTGTAGTTTCTGCTATGACGTCATACGTTCCTATGGCGACGTCGTTAAACGCAGTCTTTTGCAGACTTTTGATTAATGACCATTTGCAAAAGAATAGGGTTACCGTACCGATGTTTTACAAAACATCGGCGAATCTCCTGTCAGAAATTGACTTTTACGGCTCGGTTAATGCCTCGCGGTAAAACTCAATTTCTGACAGGGGATCTGTCGATACCCTGTCAGTTTTTGTAAAACACACGCATGGTAACCCCTAAAACACTTACTTGCCTATATTTCAATAATGATGTAGAATTAAATGACAGATTTAGATAGACATATTCTTAAAAATATTTTTTTATTATTTGTAAAAGGAAAGCGTACATTGTCGTTATAAAGTTTTTTATAAAGCCAAAATAAATTAGTACAGAGGTACTGGAAAGAGCTGTATTTTGTGGTAACTGGGTGTATAATTATGTAGCACCATAGGGTGCCATGATCTACAGTATTATCAGCTAATGAAGCTAGCTTCTATGATACACTTATTGAAGACAGTTTTGTGATTACTTCTATTTCATTTTTTCGACTGATGTATCAATGGGACATTCATTTGTTCCTTGTATTTAGGGGTTTTACAAAAACAGACAAGGCATCGGCTAATCCCCTGTCAGAAATTGAGTTTGACTGCGAGGATTCGCCGATGCCCTCTCAGTTGTTGTAAAACATTAGTATAGGAACTCTATGCAAATGCTTGTCAGTAATTTCAACGACGTCGCCATGGGAACGTATTACGTAATAGAAAAAACTGCTCAATACAGTTTCTTTTTATATCTAGAATGAATGATGAAATACAGTAATAACCTCTTTCTTAAAGTTCTTGACTTGTTTTACGTGAGCAGGTTTTTTATAAAGCGGAATATGAAGTCCCTTGTATATGTTTAATTGGCAGAGTTTTAAGCACATTCACTTACCCTGAATACTTTATTTGGAAAGTTTTATCACTGACGGGGTTAAGTATCCGAAACGTGCATGTCTATTCCATGCTGCCCCTAAAAACACTTACTTGCCTATATTTCAATAATGATGTAGAATTAAATGACAGATTTAGATAGACATATTCTTTAAAATAACGTTGTTTTATTATTTGTAAAAGGAAACGTACATTGTCGTTATAAAGTTATTTATAAAGCCATAATAAATTAGTACAGAAGTACTGGAAAGAGCTGTATTTTGTGGTCACTGGGTGTATAATTATGTAGTACCGTAGGGTGCCATGATCCACAGTATTATCAGCTAATGAAGCTAGCTTCTATGATACACTTATTGAAGACAGTTTTGTGATTACTTCTATTTCAAATTTGCAAATGCTTGTCAGTAATTTCAACGACGTCGCCATGGAAACGTATTACGTAATAGAACCAGAAGTCTCTGACGAGACTGTAGCTCTCCTGGTTGTTTTGTTTTATTCACTCATTTACAAGTGAATAAGATACATATATAAATAACAATTTCCATTTCATTCTAAACCAAAGACCATAGCGAGCAGGTGCTCTAACAAATTATAAGTAGTACAACGAAATAACAAATCCATTAGACTGCAACTAGAATATCACTCATATGATTTTTAATATCCGAGATAAAGGATTTCAAAAAATAATGCCATATCTATTTTTCAAGATCCTTGGGGTCAGGGGCTGCTACATGTAGCTCAAATGAACTATCAATGACACAATAAGACTACAGATCTATTATATTGCATAAACAACTAAGTTTCCATCATGAATAGCTTTAGAAGAGTTGAGAGCCCAACTTTATCATGTTTATACGAGAAAATAACCACACCCGTTTTCTAAGACTCTGGGGGTCAGGAATTCAAACAAAATATAAGTTGCACTACTAGACCACTACTAGACCCATCATATTGCATAAATGATTAAGTCTCCATCATTTATAGTGGCAGAGGAGTTGCGAGCACAAGATTACAGAGTTATATAGGAGAAAATGACCTCAGCCATTTTCTAAAACCCTGGAGGTCAGGGGCTCAAACAAAATAGCAGGTGCACAACTAGACCACAGACCCATCATATTGCAAAAAGAATTAAGTCACCATCATTTATATTGTCAGAGGAGTTGCGAGCACAAGATTACATAGATTATATAGGAGGAAATGACTACACCCATTTTCCCAGACCCTGGGGGTCGGGAGGTCAAACAAAATATTAGGTGCACTGCTAGACCACAGACCAATCATATTGCAAAAGAAATTGAGTCTCCATCATTTATAGTGTCGAGGAGTTGCAAGCACAAGATTACATAGAGTTACATAGGAGGAAATGACCACAACCATGTTCCAAGACCCTTGGGGTCGGGAGCTCAAACAAAATATTAGGTGCACTGCTAGACCACAGACCCATTATATTGCAAAAAGAATTAAGTCTCCATCATTTATAGTGTTAGATGAATTGCGAGCTCAAGATCACAGAGTTATATAAAAGAAAATGACCTCACCCATTTTTTCAAGACCCTGGGGGTCAAGGGCTCAAACAAAATATCAGGTGCACAACTAGACCACAGACCCATCATATTGCAAAAAGAATTAAGTCTCCATCATTTATAGTGTCAGAGGAGGTGCCAGCACAAGATAACATACAGTTACATAGGTGAAAATGACCATGTCTATTTTCTAAGACTCTGGGGGTCAGGAGCTCAAATAAAATATCAGGTGCACTACAAGACCACAGACCCATCATATTGCAAATAGAATTAAGTCTCCATCATTTATAGTGTCAGAGGATTTGAGAGCACAAGATTACATACAGTTATAAAGTTGAAAATGACCACACCCATTTTCTAAGACCCTGGGGATAAGGGGCTCAAACAAAATAGCAGGTGCCAAGTAAACCACAGATCCATCATATTGCAAAAAGAATTAAGTCTCCATCATTTATAGTGTCAGAGGAGTTGCGAGCACAAGATTACATCTTCTTTAACTCAATAGAGTTACATAGGAGAAAATGACCACGCCCATTTTCTAAGACCCTGGGGTCAGGGGCTCAAATAAAATGTCAGGTGCACAACTACACCACAGACCCATAATATTGCAAAAAGAATTAAGTCTCCATCACTTATAGTGTCAGAGGAGTTGTGAGCACAAGATTACATACAGTTATATAGTTGAAAATGACCACACCCATTTTCTAAGTCCCTGGGGGTAAGGGGCTCAAACAGAATATCAGGTGCACAAGTAGACCACAGATCCATCATATTGCAAAAAGAATTAAGTCTCCATCATTTATATTGTCAGAGGAGTTGCGAGCACAAGATTACATACAGTTATATAGGAGAAATTGACCACGCCAATTTTCTAAGACCCTGGGGGTCAGGGGCTCAAATAAAATGTCAGGTGCACAACTACACCACAGACCCATAATATTGCATAAATGATTAAGTCTCCATCATCTATAGTGTCAGAGGAGTTGCGAACACAAGATCACAAAGAGTTATACAGGAGAAAATGACCACACCCATTTTCTAAGACCCTGGGGATCAAGGGCTCAAACAAAATATCAGATGCACAACTAGACCACAGACCCATCATATTGCAAAAAGTATTTGTAGTGTCAGAGGAGTTGCGAGCACAAGATTACATAGAGTTATATAGGAGAAAATGACCACACCCATTTTCTAGGACCCTGTGGGTCAAAGGCTCAAACAAAATATCAGGTGCACAACTTGACCACAGACCAAGTGTATTGCAAAAAGATTTACATGTCTATCTCTTATAGTTTCAGAGGAGTTGCGAGCACATGAATTGTTAACGGACGGACGGACGGACAGACAGACAGACGGACAGACGTACAGACGCCGGACGACGGGGTATCGCATAAGCTCGACTGGTTGATGACCAGTAGAGCTAAAAAACTGCTCAATACAGTTTCTTTTTATATCTAGAATGAATGATGAAATACAATAATAACCTCTTTCTTAAAGGTACAAATAGTCTAACAGGGATTAAACTATCAATAATGAAGTTTTACCGTAAATAGCTTTTAAGTACTACCATTTGAACATCTATATATTACTTACATGAAATATCTCTCACATTTTTGTTTTATAGACGTTTTTACTCGATGGTACACAGGATTTCGGTAAAATTCAGAAATTGTTATTTGCATATACAGTATGTAGAAATATGTCACGTTTACCAAGGTCAAAGTAAACACGCTATCACGATCAGCCAATCGCTTGAATGAACTTCACATCGTAGGATTACCACGAAACATGTAGTGAACCACGTATACAGTCTTTCTGAAATTCTCTCTAAAAACTAACTCACTAATATTTCATTTATTGTAAATACAAGGTTGATATCATGTATAGATATCATGTTCCATTCAAATCACCATTTTGAACAGGGATAATCGAACAATTTCAAATGACTAATAAAGAGCAATAGTGTATGACGGCTTGAATGGGAGGAGGCAGGTGTAGTCTGCTATACACATGTGGGTTTGTCTACCAAATCCTGGGCCCAGCACCATAAACTAAGAATTGACTTAAGTCTAAATTTCAATTTTCTTTACTCTCATTATAATATTAGTGATGACTTGAAAACATTCAAAGAATTTTTCTATTTTCAAAGTAGAATAGAATGGATGAAGTCAATATTTCCAATTCTCACTGATTTGTAATATATCGTATTTTGAGAATTTGACTTAAGTCAATTCTTAGTTTATGGTGCCGGGCCCTGAATAAAAATTAACCTTTATTTAGTTATGATTTTTTGTTCGTTTTTTAATATTTGATTTAGAGTTTGAATATATATATATTATGTATACACATATCAAAATTACTGTTGAGATATATACACGTCAAACTTATATATGTGCTTCTCATAGATAAAAACAAACGAGCACTATACATGTACATGCACAGTGTAGATCCCTTTAGCTAATTTTCCCTCAGACTTGTCAGAGTTTTAATTTCACGATCGTCCTCTAAGCTAGGTCTTTATAACTTTCCAATACCAAATTAAGCCAATACTATTTGTTCATTACATTTCTCTTTTCAGATTTTGATAACACCGATTGTCGATTCATTTTCGTCCCACGTGTTATCCGTCATCCATGTTGTTTTGTTTTGATTCAGTACTAGCCTTATGCAAATAAGCGCTTACACGTGTTCGCAATCGGTCTTTTACGGAGAAAAGTAGGTTATATTAGGGTACCCATTTTATAAGCAATAATTGATCATAGCTCGGTAGTGAGGCATATGTGACTACTGTAACCAGCCAGTTTCTAATTTGAGGCATAATGAGGCATATGTGACTACTGTAACCAGCCAGTTTCTAACAGGGATATGGTCATTATCCATATTTGTCATTCTAAGCATGATAGACTCGTTTGCGTGAAAATTTTGACACAAATAATTGATTTATGGTTTGATCTTGACGAGACCTTTTGTACCTTTAAAGTTCTTGACTTGTTTTACGTGAGCATTTTCAGGTTTCTTATAAAGCGGAATATGAAGTCCCTTGTATATGTTTAATTAGCAGAATTATAAGCACATTCACTTACCCTGAATACTTTATTTGGAAAGTTTTATCACTGACGGGGTTAAGTATCCGAAACGTGCATGTCTGATCCATGCTGTTAATTTATGTGGTCTTAAATGATGCTATTGAATTTATTGACGTTTAACATTTGTAGAGAAGAATTGTACTTTCGCCGGACATGCTAGATAAATATTCACTGAATGAAAAAAAAACTACCTTGTAAAAATTGGGTTGAGCGTATTGCGTTCTAGGCGAAACATTAACTAAGAATGTTTACTGACTTGAACAGTAGAGATTGATATATTTCTGTTCCCAACATTTTCTCGAAATTTCTGAAAAGTTGGTCCTGTAGGATCATATATCCCATCCATTCCGCTACATCTTACGGTGTGTTTGGACATTACATTCACAGTATTTGGCCATATCTCAATGTTTGGATTGAGGATCACTGACAAGGGTTCAGTAAATAACTGGAAACTTGCATGTCTGGTCCATGCTGCAAATTTATCTGTTCTTAAGTGATGCTTTGAATTTGAAGACGTATCTGATATATAGCAGATCAACAATGAATCAACATTGCATCCACAAGCACGAGGCTCCAATCAACAAAACATGAAGATGGCCACAAGAATGAGAATAGTCATTTGATTCATCAAATGAGAATATAAGTGTATTGAGAAGGAATGTCTAGTTTCTGTAGATATTCTATCTATCCAATTATAAACAATCTTTACAAACAAGGCAATCAGATGGTGGAGCGACCGTTGTTAATAAAAAAGATTCTATGAATAGATTTAAAAAGGACCAGCCATACTTATAGAAAAAACAGTCAGTAGGCTAAACATAGTGTTTGGTATGAAACATGGAGGGAATGTCCAACAAAACTCGGTGCAGAACTTACAGCGAAACATCAAAACACCCCAAGTGATAACACAGAGAAGGCACACTCAGCAAACATCAAAACACCCCAAGTGATAACACAGAGAAGGCACACTCAGCAAAAAATCAAAACACCCCAAGTGATAACACAGAGAAGGCACACTCAGCAAAAAATCAAAACACCCCAAGTGATAACACAGAGAAGGCACACACTCAGCAACAGACAAAAAGGGACAAGGAACACGAAATACGACGTCAAAACACCAAACACAAAAAGACCACACTTAAACCAACGAAGCCAATGGGCAATGGGTGCCGACTTTGGACTTTGGACGGTCATCTACCATGTTAGTAGCAAATGGTGTGGTTATCCTGATTACATGCGCATAACTGCTAAAGTACTACTGATGAGGACCGAAACATACATGTCTGGTTCAGCGTCATCGTCGGAAACCCACGGTCCATTGCACTAGGAGTATGATACAATGTGTTTCCAACGATGATGCACGGTAGTATAAAGGTGAATAATTTGCGTTGGGTTTAATTCGCGGATTTAACAAATCAATGTAATAATGTCGAAGGGTTCCAACTATATACCTTCTTGAAGAAAATTCCAAACAAATTTCCTTAATCGCGAAAAATCCCCCTACGCAAGAAATAACCTGCTGTGTTTATGAGCAGGCAGAGACGTAAATATCACGGATATTTTCCCCAAGCATAACATCTTGAAGTTATAATTGAGAAAATTTCAAAACAATTTTCAGGATTCTGTAAACATGAACCTCTTACAACAAAGGGGATGCGGATACAGCTGGCGAAGATGATATGCCTTACACTCTTCCCTATCCTTGGACTGTGGATTTACACGATATATACATTGGTGGACCAAGTGCAAAGCCAGGATGATAATAGATTCGTACGTGATAATTTCATTTTAATATTTTTTCCCCAAATTTTATGGTTTTTACGATATTTCAAGTAAAAAATGAATTTAAGATTTTGCGAAGTGCCAATCAAAATTGTACATGTATGTGCTTTTTCGATTTCAAGTTGAAACATATTTACTTTGGAACGAAATAAAATTATCTCTATCAATATTGCATGGCACTTTGCGAAGAAATTATTGCATTGTTTTGCCAATTTCCCGAATATACCCTCGGAACGATTTTTCTTTTAGACTGATGTTTCACCTGTTAATTGTGTAAAAAACGTTTACATTGGCATCACTATAGGAAAACTGCCTCCGAGGTTTTCATCAGTACATATGTACCAATTTGAAATTAATACCTCTAACATAATCGAATTCTGAGTTAACTCTTCAGCATATAATATTATTCTAAGCTAAAGTACAGAGATGAATTAATCAGTTGCTTTGCGTAGAATCATAACTCTGACGTCAATTGTCTCCCTTTACAAAATATTTCCCTGTTGGTTATTTTAAAGTACTAGTATTTAGTGACCTCTAGAAAGGTTTCAACATAAGATAGTGACTGATGAAGAATATTTCATACTATCAGATACCTATATTCAGTTTATATGCTGACATTACAATGATAAAAATGAGATAAAGAAGATCCTGACGACAATCTCAACAGCACTCACTCAGTTTTGCTGTGGGTGCTACAACTTGGTGTTGTTGGAGATCCCCTCCTTTGTTTCACAATAGAGCACAAAATTGAACACCGACGGACCCCTAACAAGCTAGAGGTGGGATCAAGTGCCCGAGAGGAGTAAGCATCCCCTGTTTGGCTAGCCGAACCCGCCGTCGATGTTCTCGCACGAAACTGAAAACAATATTCACAAAATATACACTGGCTGAGTTCATGTCTATATAAAAAGTGCTATGGCGAACATGTCAGGGAAGAACATGCAAAACACTTACAGTCAAACCCCTCGCGGGGAACCTTTTTACGAGCTCCACACTGCAAAGGGCATAAGTGTGACACAAATGAGCTAAAGAAAATCCTGACGACAATCTCAACAGCACTCACAATAGAAGATTAAATGGTTTAAATAATTTTACATTGATTTGATGTAACTTTCTAGCCCATCTTTACGGGCACACCTATAACAAATTGAAAAAAAACCCCCAGAGATTTCCTGGTCCTAAATTATTCATACCATGGAATTCCTCATTGTGGCCTTTTAAAAGATTCGCAGAAACCACTTTTCGAAATATATGTGCGAATATGATGTACAATATGAAAAACGCCGAATCGCTCTGAGCGCCCAACATCGCACGTATATGCGAACTTTTAAGTCATAATCATATGTGCAATCAATAGAGAGGTTGAGCAAACCGAACTTGTACGTGTACGCGTACGTCAAAAAGTTGTTTATGACGTCATCACATTTTGCCTTCCACGCATCTGTGTTACACGTTACACGTTCGGTAAAACGTGTAAAGCGGTAAGTACACATTTATGATTACTTGTAGATTTTACAAGCATCTGAATGCAGATAATTTATGAAAACCTATATTTAATTTATTATGGAACGTATGTACTTTCTTAATATTAGAAGGAATTGCAAATAAAATGTATCATATTTTAAAGAAGAACCCTCAAAGTTGTCCAAAAAAATTATTTTTGAAGTTTAATTTTTATGTTATATACATCCCATTACTTGGAATAGAAAAAATAATTCATCGTCTTTGCTGAATGTCCCTTACCTTTAGAATATAGACGCAGTTGTAAACAAAAGATAAATTACGACACAAAAATGGATGTACGATTTACACGTACCAGTACGCGTTGTGACATCTGCTCAACAGCATAACGTCAACGTGTAAAAAGATAACGTGTAAATACACGTACAAGTTCTCGTACACGTACAAGTATGGTTTGCTCAACCTCTCTAATACATTATCTAAATATGACTTTAGATCCATCAATATTGATGACATGTGTTTTTCTTATTTCAGACAAATGCAGCTCTGAAATACTCCATCAATATTGAATACATATGTTTTTAATTTCAGACAAATGCAGGTTTGAAATACTCCATCAATATTGATGACATATGTTTTTAATTTCAGATAAATGCAGGTCTGAAATACTCCATCAATATTGATGACATATGCTTTTAATTTCAGATAAATGCAGCTCTGAAATACTCCATCAATATTAATGACATATACTTTTAATTTCAGACAAATGCAGCTCTAAAATACTCAATCAATATTGATGACACATATTTTTAATTTCAGACAAATGCAGCTCTGAAATACTCTATCAATATTGATGACATATTTTTAATTTCAGACAAATGCAGCCTTGAAATACTCAATCAATACTGATGACATATAATTTTAATTTCAGACAAATGCAGCTCTGAAATATTCCATCAATCTTGGCCTGCTTGTACACCATCTACAAAAGGAAAGAGATATGAGTGTGCTGTTTCTCAGCGCTCTAGGACCAGAGACGAAAACATTCCTTCTCTCTGAGTACATCCAGACTGACCTGGTCCTAGGTCAGCTACAGCTATGGCCAGACGATATGGGAAGATATGAAAGCATTGAGTACCTCGCCTCAAAATCAAGTCTCCAGTTCTATCTCTCAAGACATCGTCAACAATTAAATCCCGATCACCAGACGATACAAGAGGAGTTGAGGTTTTATACCGCCATTATAGATGCCCTCATCTACTGGTTCTACGACTCCATCATAGAGACTAGATTTGCTTTCACGTGGAAGACCCTGGTGGCCTATCAAAAGATCACATCTGCGAAGGAAGCCCTAGGAGTTGAGAGAGCTTTGGGCGCTTTGTTTTACTCACAAGGAGGCTTTCAAGATCACGAGTACTTGGAGAAATTTTCACGAGAAGTCAACACTTTTCGGTCTTTCTATAGATCAGCTAGAATGTACTCATCGAAGGTGAATTACCTGTACACATACGGACAGATCTCAGACGGGATAAATAACGTCACTGATATCGTGTTTGAATTTCGAGACGAGATTCTTCATTTCGAGTTCGACAAAACACAAACAAGTCAGAATATTCGTCGCGGCCGACTTTGGTTCGACAACATGACGATAATTATGGACACGGTACTGGACCTGCAGAATAGTCTGGCTGATGCCCTGATGAACAACCTGGATGGTGTTGTGGACGACACAAGAAATACCATCACCGTCTATGCCGTCTGTCTGGTGTTTGTCATCCTCATGTGTCCTCTCATCATCTTCTTTACGGAAAAACTAACCCGAAACACACAAAGATACGCAAATGTTCTGGTTGATAAAACCAAAGAACTGAACAGAGAGAAGAAACGCACAGATTCCTTACTCTATCAGATGGTCCCAAAACTAATCGCGGATCGCCTGAAGAAGAAATTAGCCGCGGATGCAGAATATTACAAGTCAGTGACCATATTTTTCTCTGACGTCCATGGTTTTAATCGGATAAGTATCACTTCCACTCCCCTTCAGATTGTTGACCTTCTGAACGCTCTCTATGAGACCATAGATGGTATGTTAGACGAGTATGACGTTTACAAAGTGGAGACAATCAATGACAGCTACATGGTCGGCTCAGGTTAGCATCATCTGTCTACTTCTTTAGTGAGGAGGTGGTGGGTAAAATGGAAATTATGTCTTAATGAAACTTATTCATCTCAATAGATTTTTTGAAACGTCCAGTTATACAAACAATCATTTAAATAGATCCGCTCATGCTAATGTCCATTCGGTTCACTTTTGTCTCTTCGAAGAACTTTTTTGCCCAACCAAACACTCAAATGATGTCATTACGCTGCAAATCATAGCATGCAAGGTCAATAATGGCGTCATTTGATCGATCTGATAGGAAAACGCTTACAAAGAGACTAAAGTGAACCGAATGGACTTTAGCATGAAAGGGCATATTCAAGGATTGAATAAAAGTAGTGAACAATAACAACAGTATCGATTAAAAGATATTAATTCAAAATTATATTGTATCACTGATAGGGTATTTTATAAATATCTAAAATCAAGAGATTCAAATATTTCACATTTCAGAGAAACATGAAATCATCCATCGATACATAGCTATTCAATTTGAAGACGTTTAACATTTGCCTTTAAATGGCTCTTTGGGATTGTTGAGATTGTTGAGATTGTCGTCAGGATCTTCTTTAACTCATTTGGTACATATACACTTTTTTAGAAGAAAGAAGGGGATCTCCGACAACACACGGTTGCAGCACCCACATTAAAACCCCCAAAACATCCAATGCAAAACACAGAGCAGACACGCAAAGGATGAGACGCAAAAGGTACAAGGAACACCAATTCACATAGAAACATCAAACACAAATGACTACACATAAACCAACGAGACAAATGGGCAATCGGTGCCGACTTAGGTCTGCCAGTAGCAGACAATGTGGTCATCCGGATTACGTGCGCAAAACCCTCCCACATTTCTTTTAGGTCATGTTTAGAATTTCGTTCTTCACATCTTCACTATTTTTATTCCCTCTTTTCGACCTCGAGCATACTTTATGATGATAGATGATGATGATAGATGATGATGATAGATGATTGTTAAAAATACGAATATTGAGCACTGGAATTATTACTACAGAACATAATATTATATCTATTTTTTCCATATTGATAATGAGAGCATAACATCTTTTACATATAGGACTGCCAGACAGGACTAAAGACAAGCACGCTGCAGAAATAGCAAACTTTGCCTTGGATTTACTCAGTGTGTTGAAAGCAGGTCCAATAGGTGGCATACACTCATTGGCTCTAAGAATGGGTGTTAATACGGGTAAGGCTGGATTACAATTATCTTCACGAGAGGTGTGCTACACTTATTTATTTTGTTTTGTTTTTTGTGAATCATTTTGGCTTGAAGTATAAGGGATTGGGGTTTATAATCCGAAACATGTATGTTAAATTTGATGCATCACATTTTCTGATTTTATGTCAAGAAGATTGCATGCTCTATATAGCAGTAGAATTTCCTTCAGCAGGGCAAATTAATAAGTAACGCTTGTAGAGGTGTATGTTTTATCTATATGACAGGACCGTGTATGGCAGGGGTGATAGGTTCTGTGATGCCGAGATACTGTCTGTTTGGTGACACTGTCAACACTGCCTCTAGAATGAAAGCTCATAGCCATGGTGAGTTAAACTTAGATGTTTTCTTGGTATGTCTTCCCTTGGCGATGTTAACAACGGTCGCGGTGGGTAGATAAATACCCCCTGGTATCTTCTAAATGAACCATTCACTTATAAAATATTCTGAATCCTTGATTTGCAGCAAACAAAATCAACATAAGCCATACGACTTATATGACGCTGAAAAAGTTCAAGACCTTCATCATGCAGAAACGTGGAGTTGTCAATATAAAGGTAATTTAAACACGTTTATATGGTTAAAGAAAGCAATCTTTGTCCGCTCGGCTCCTAGTTTTGCAACTTTCCACGAGATTGAGCAAATCCGGGCTCACGTTTGTTTTTGTTTGATTCAGTCTCTTACAAAGAAAAACATCAAGGTTGCTAATATCTTTTCCCTTATAGCACCTAGGCGCTCTCCTTTCTGTGCAAGTTACAATCTGATCTTGCATTTTCACTAATGGTTATGAAAAGAAGATCATGAAACCTATGAATTTTTATCATCAAAAGTTGAAAAGTAAAATCACAACTATGAACCCTGAAAATAAATCTTGTAAAAATAAATGGAAGCAAACTCGACCGGGTAGAATTACTGAAAGATGTTGAACAATATAATTGACTTTAACTTCGTCTAATTGACAGGGTAAAGGTGATATGCTTACCTACTGGCTTAAGGGGAAGAATGAGGACGAAAGCAGTCCGCTGGGAAGCTCCGCCATGTCTGACACGGAAAAGGACAAGGACGAAGAGGAAATGCCAGGGGAGGTCACTCAGACAAGTGACACCCAGTTCAACCAAGCACTGCCTGTACTTCTTCCCGGGAGAGAGCAAGCTGCGACTGTCAAAAGAAAGATATCCTTCGACAACAAGGCCATGGCGAGGGTGCTACCTCATTCTACTGTAACTGCAGCAGGCGATGTTAATCCCGGACTACCGAAAGTTACAGTTACGGGCAGAGAAAGTTCGGGATATATTGCAGAAGAAAGCGCTCAAGAAGTATGTGAGGAAGAAGTTTGAATGTTCGACATCACTGCTTTTTCATTAAAAATATTCTTTGATCATTTGTAAAACATATCCTTTCCCCTCCTACATTAGTTGTAACTTTATCGGTCATGAAGAAAAGAGCAAACAAAACACATACAAAATAAAAGATTATGAGATATATATAATTAGTGATGCAGAAAAAATGAGCTTGTGTGGGTCCAAAGGGGAAACCATGATTCATATCCATTCCATCTGCCGAAAATGCGGTTATTTGGAATTTTCTGAAATGAAACAAGACGTAAAAAAAGCCTCTGTCATAGATTATCCGTAAATTTCTAGCATTATGACACTTCCCATGCAATCTCTATGTTAATATCACAATGATTTGATTCCCTGTCTTGTGTGAAAGTTGTTCGGACTCTTCGAATAATTAATCAATGATTATTTTACTTTTTTTGCACTATAGATTTCGTCACAATTCGTAAATCATTATATGTTCATAGTACATTTTTTCATATAGAAAGAAAGAAGGATAGATGCAGTCATAGAATATGTGTGTCTGTAGTGTGTATTGATGTACTGGTTACAAATGTGTGTTTAAGTATGTGGGTAGTATATCATCATAATATATATTTAGCTTCATTTACAAACAAAACAAACAATCGCTTTTTGTACGCTTATCTGCATGATTAAGATTTTGCTTTTCAATCGAATGAGATGAGAAATAATATTACCTAAATTTCTAGGGCTGGTTTCTACTTTTCAAAAGAAAGTCGAAAAGATTCATACATATTTTGTCTTCTATAAGATATTACATACAATTTAAACTGATATTTCATTGTAGCTATAAATCTTTCAAGTGACAATTCTTGTTTATTATACTTGCACTTATAAACGAAAAACTTTAAATTCAGCACAATAATGTTTTATTACATCGCTTTTCGAGTATGGTAATGATTAATTTAATAAGAATAATTAGTTTGATTAACATAGTGCCCTTACGATTTACTATCTTGTTCGTGATGTCACCTCACAGTGAGAAGGTTTTTTGCTTCTACAACAGCTATGCCTTCATGCAGGTAAAAGCAAGGGTTATGTTGTGCAATCCAGATGACGTTCCATACCATTGGCCTCAGCAGAGTCTATGGCCCCCTAGACTTTCTGCATTATAAATGCTCGTAAGTTACATTTTTCTTTGATCTTGAATATAAGTTCAGTTCAATTGTTCATAAAGGCCATGCAGTGCTCAATAGTTCATAGTTTAAAAATGCTCACTAGTTCATGGGTTCAAATGAAATATGTGCAATATTTAGATATCAATAAATCAATATTTTGATGATATAAATAAATCAATGGTCTGCAACGACATTCAATTGTATATGTCGTAGATAATCTGATCAGTTTAGCTACAACATCTGAAAAATCATGTGATAGACTTCGACAGCGAAATTACTACATGAATTTGGCGAAATATGATGTGATAGGAGAAAGTGCTGAAGATGATATACCAGAATTTCAATTTGTTTGGATTTATCAACCAAAATGACAAGACAAGGAATTTAAATTACGAAGGCAAATACAAACTTTACAAATTTTGTCTCATTAGCAAATTACTTGCCGCCAAAGATTGGTTTTTTTTTTTGTTCGAGACAATCTGACCTCTACTTTTAATAACGTCTTCAAATTGAATAGCATCATTTAACAGATAAATTGGCAACATGGACCAGACATGCACGTTTCGGGTACTTAACCCTCAGTTTCAATGTCTAGGTGACTGAAATAGGCCAAATGGAATTTTATGTTATTTAAAAAAGTTTCCTTTAATTTTCTCGTAACATAGTGTTGTATCCATCCGCTTTTGGATTAATTGTTTTATTTATATTGCGGTCTGGAGAGAGATCGGGAGAGAGGGATCCAGTCACATGATTTTCAACGAGAGAGAGAGAGAGAGAGAGAGAGAGAGAGAGAGACGTGCCTTCGTCTGTTTTTAATGTTGTTCTCAATTTGACAGATTTTTTCAATTGTTTCTCCGTTTTATTGTACAGCTCCAATCCTTTTTCATGTAATTGTACTTTTCAAACAACGAAAGGATCAGTTTTATATCTAGACGTCATAACATAGATCACAGCAGTTTTCCATAAAAAAATCTATTTTAAAAAAAAGCCAGAACTGAATAACACACGTAGACGACCCTTTTCTATTAATTATTTGACGTGTAAAAATTAGACTGCACTGTTGGATGTTCAATTTTTGCTTAAGAATTTATTCTGATCTGCAGAATCTTCAATTTCTTGAAATTCGATATACTTTGTAAACAATGTTGTGATTATCGAAATAAAATTTTCCGATTTTCTTTTCGTTTTTATAGTTAGTCGACATATACAAGAAGGGAGGGGATCTCCAACAAGACCCTGTTGCAGCACCAACAGCAAAACACCAATACACCCGATATAAGGACATTTTTATTCTGAAGTAAAAAAGTGAATATTCGAGACACGACGTTAATGAAATTTAAGACGAAATTACATAATGATAGCAATATACAGGCATCAACGGTTGTTCGGTAGTAGGGGTTAGGGTTAATTAGGGTTACAGTCACAGGAGCTCGATGCTAACGATCCACAAGAATATCCGTTTCTACTTTCCTGAAATTTGACTATAGAGAGTTGTTGGCATCGGGCTCCTGACTGGTTACAGTTTCCAGGCCACAAGTCAAACTTCATACACTTGCTCTCCATGAGCTATAGATCTATTCATGGGGAATTAGTGTTAGTGTAGGTAAGAGGTCTCATGATAGGTTAAAAAACGAACCTTTGATTTAGGTGTCAAAAAGGTCAAATTCAAGTGAGATTGGTATACCTGTTGAGTTTGAAATTCTCAAAGATGAAAGATGGATATCTCCCTCTTTGACAGTTAAAATGAGGAAGGTTACGTGTGAACGAATTTTGCGATATTTATGATAAATTTTGACATTTGGAGAGAACTATCTTTCAAACAATTTCATTGAATGTTAATATTCTAGATCTAAGTCTATGAAAATGCATTACCAATAACAACAATATAATACATACACATTTTATCATTGTACATGGTGGTCACTTTGCTGACAGCAATACATTTTTAATGAAAAATTTCAATACAATTTTAAACGTCTTCAAATTCAATAGCATCATTTAAGAATAGATTTACTCTTTTGCATAGGAAAAATGAGAAGTGGGAGATGTGGTCCAAAAGAGGGAGTTTCCCTCCATGGAGGGAGGTTGTAAGCGAGATAAGGTCTGAGAGAAGTATATTGAGTAGTTAGAAGTGGCATCCTCTTTATAAAATTTTGTTGAAATTATTGGAACCATCGCTTTTTGTGCATAGGTTTTGAAATGTGTAAAAATAAACCATTTTTTAGGGCCCAAATTCTAAGAATTTGAGAAAGATAATGAAAGGTTTTGTATCATTTCATTAGTTATAGCTTTCATTGCAGAATAAATTTTGGTACAAATTCATTCTTTCATGAAAACTTAAGATTTTTCCCTGAAAGGGGGTCGCTTTACTATATAAACCATATATAGTCCTTTCATTAAGAACTCCATTTGTCTTCAATCCTTCATATTTTGCTTATCAAGCCATCTTAAAATAAAAATAATTTAAAGGCAACACAAACATAACATTTTCTCACCACTGAATGTCTTCAATGCTACTGATAAGGCCTTTAAAAGCGTGAGTTCACAATGACCTTGACATTTCACCTTTGGTCATGAGTAGGGTTGGCCTCTTTCTATCTGGAACATTTGTAGAAATTTTAAATAGATCCTACAATTACTGCACTGCTTTGTCATCCAATCTATTTACAAGGTTTTTAAGACTAAATTAACAGTGACCTTGACCTCTGAACTTGATAATCTTCTTACTTAAAGGAACATTTGTGAAAGGTTTGGTGATCTTTGCTTTGTTATCTATGCTGTTCACACTGTTTTTAAGTCTAAATTAACTGTGACCTTGACCTTTGAAAAATAATAAGTATCTTCTCGTTTAGAGGAACATTTGATCTACAGCAATTGTCTTCTATGCTCTCAACATCGTTTTAAAGTAAGTCAACAGTGACCTTGACCTTTGAACATTAATCATTAAGGTTCAGTTTCTTATTTTGGGCAACATTTGTGGAAGGATTGGTGATCCTACCATGATGGCTTTGTCTTCTGCAGTGTTCACAAGATTACGAACACACATTATACAAACACAGCACTGCTATTGTTGTAGCAAAGTGTCCTGGCCTGGTGGAGCTTATTCAGTCAAGCGACTGAGACGAATCAATAAAATTTTAGGGTAGATAGAGTATGAATTGCATATATAGTTATTAGAGTAAGTACTCATTACCTGTAATTTTGTAAAACTTATATCACCTGGTCAGAAGTAAACATTTCCTATGACCAGGTGAAAATAAGCTCCGCCTGGTCAGGTCAGGTCGACAATATATGTACATACCTAAAGGGTTTAGTGAGCTCAGAGTTATTGGGGCTTAGAGCGTTTAGAGCAAGAAAATTTTATAACTTCATAACAGACATATATTATAATAATAGCTTAAAATCAATTAAGTTTAACAAGTCATGTTTATTCATAAATAGCATAATAATAAAGTACAATGTATATACTAGTATGTACAAAATGTTTCCTAAAATTAGAATGTTGGTACATATATATGTTAAAGATATCACAGACTTCAAGTTTTTAAAAATACAAAACAGATCTCAAAATTTTGTAGACCAACATTACACAGTCAATTTTCTGGTACTGAATGTTCACTTAATCATCTTCGTCGGACTGCACTTCTTCTCCATTTTCCTGAAAAATAAATGAAAATGTTCTTGAAATATGCTTCTTTAGAATCTACTATGTGAAGAGGGGTCAAAAATGACAATTCAATACAGAATTACCGGTATATTATGTAGGCCAAATTTAAGGCTTCTGGTAATCCAAGAAGCAGAATTCCACAGTGAGTGTAAAGCATCATAAAATCATCATATAACAGCTCTATAAGTACTAAAAGCCTGTAACAGAAAAATGGCACGTGCAGCCAATTTCTGGTGCAGCTTTTCAGAAGTCTATTTGACCTACTTTAATTTGTTTCTGCTAAAATTTCATAGTGCTAAGTACACAAACAGTATGATATTTCATACAACAACTCATCAACTTACAATCAAACCTGTAAAACAAATGATGATGAATATGACAAAGTATGAAGAACATATACTGTGATGAAAGATTTAGACAAAGTATGTGAAGGTATTCTGTCTGTCAAAAAATCATTTAAAGGAATGCATGTGTGGCCTGCAAAACATAGCAACACTTAGGAATCACTTTTATATAGGGTGTGACATCCAAGTATGACAGACAGATGATTAAGGGATTCTTAAGTGTTGCTTCGCAGGCGACACAAAAAGAGTTCTGCCCATGAGTCTAAAATCAGTCGTTGGCAGGGTATCTAAAAGACGAGGGGTTAATTTACAATATATGAACAACCGATGTGGTCTCCTGAGATAATTCTATTGAAGTGGCACGTTTTGCGTTTGACATGAAAATGTGATGTCACAATGCGTGACGTCACAATGCATTACAGAGCATTCCAGAAACACGCTCCAATGACTGTTCTAACCTACAAACTGAATCTGCAGTGACATAAATTTTAACATTTCTATTTACCTGAAATGATTTCAGAAAACAAGAATGAAACTGAAAATTGTTAATGGTGCCTATATATAGTTTTATACTTAGACACTTATTCTTTAAATAGATTTCCAATAGGCTGACATTTTAGGGCATTGAAATTTTGGTGTTAAAAATGTAAAACTGGGTCATTGGACATAATAGGAAATTCATGACTTGGCACGCTTGACTTATTTATCAGAGGAACCTTTCAAAGGATGATGTAGAATTAAGCGCTAAAATATGAAAGAATGACGAAGAATTAAAGCACTAATCAAAATATGAATTCCATTCAATTAAGTACACATAAGATCAGATCTTTTTTATATGATAAAGTCTAAATCTATTGTAAATTACCCATCACCAAAATTACTAAGGATATACAGACTGAATTATTTTTGAAATACAACACTTCTGTTACTTTCAAAGTTTTATAGTATTTGAATGCAGCAACTAGATGACAAAAGCCTTAGTATACATATACATTAATGTATAATGATATGTAGAATTATAAATATCATCTATACTTTTTGTGTACTTATTATAGCTTGATTGACATATTTTAACGCACTTAGCGCTGTCATGAGTGCACTAATTAAGACTATGCTAATATCTTTACTTGTAATGAATTATAACGAGAAAATGGCATGTGCGCGAATACATGATTACCATACGAAGATATTTCACTCTGTGTACATTTTTAATTTCTGCATGTCTCCACTAAATTATGATTGGGCTAACTAAAGTTAAGTACACATACAGTTATATATACATGTATGTTATGAAAGCTGATCATCAATATATTTCTTTTATCAGTAGTCTGTGATATGTTGTCTTAGATTTAGAATGATATAGATCTATTGAAAACATCAGGTTATCATTTGTCCTGACAGCTATGAGTTTTGCAAATAAACCCCCCCCCCCAAAAAAAAAAACAAAAATTCAAAACAGAGATTTTTCCATAATAGGACACGGTACACAGAAAAGAAAACTATTAATATACAAAGGACATTATAAATGGTAAGTACATGTATTAAATTAACGTCGATAATTTGTCAGCTGTCAAAAGTAATACTTTACAATCATTTTATGCTTTGGCAAAAAAATTCAAAGAAAAAATCTACAAATTTCTACTTTCAAGGTGCAATTTACACGTCTAGTCTAGTTTTAAAATGCAAAAAAAAAAAAAAAAAAAAAAAAAAAAAAATCTGATAACATAATCAATAACTTCAAAGCATTTGAACATGTACATATAAAAGCAAGCATGGATAAAGACCACAAGCCAACAGATATGTAAAGCCAAAGCCATGGAATGCTATATAATGTAAAGATACAGAAAAAAGCTAAAAGCAAAATCTAAAACTTCATGTATACAATATCTTACATTTCACTCCTGTTCCCCCTCTTCAGCATTCTGAAAATATTCCCACATTTTCTGAAATCTACTGTTGCTTAGAATTTTGTACATGTACTTTCAAAAGTTTTGACTTTAGTTTAAAATTCATAAGACAAAACCTGGTAACCAGGAATAAAAGCATGAATTTTGATGCCTCCTTGACTTGAATATAATTTCTGAATTTAATTTACCTAATTCTCTGAGCATGTTTATTTGAAAAGTCAGATTTTATTTTGTTTATATAATTAAACCACTGTTATGTCTAGATTTGTTCATTACTATAAATAAGAATCTTTTTAAAGGAAGGGTGATTTATATAAAGCCTAAAATTTAATTATTTCATTTTTTCTTGGTTCAATACCTACTATAAACCATACCTAATAATAATGTTAACTTGTTCAGGGAATACATATAATAGCTTTCTAAAAAACCAGAATGTATGGTAAATTGGCCTTTCATATCTAACAATTTCATTTTTAGTTCTTAATTTTATTATCTGCATGAATCTGCATTTCAGTAAAAAGATGTACAAAATTACAAGTGAGCTATCCATAAAAGTAAACAGCTAAAAAAATTTATAATGTTAAATAATGTGCTCTGATTGGTCAAATATTAATTAGCTCCGCCTACCTCAGCATTAAGCTCCTCCTGCCTCCTTTGTTCGTACAGAGACTCTGCCTCTTCTCTCTCCTCGTCCGTATACTCCTCTTTGTCGAGCCTCTCGAGTTTCCGCAGATTTATAAGCGTTTCTAATCTGTATTCCTCTTCTTCTGCACATGGGTTTTCTGTTATTTCAAAAGATGAAAATTAATGAATCAACAAGAAAATAATAAATGAAAATGTCATAAGATTGATAAATATTTTCATAAACGGAAGAAATAAAATGAATAAATCTAAGACTGAAGTATCTATCAAATTACACAAACATAAAATGGAGTTAATTTGTAAATTCAAATGCCTCTACCTCCTTCCTCTTTAACTTTCCTGTTCAAAGAAACTGTAAGAGGAGGTGGTGAATAAGAATAGTAAAATTCTAGTGTCTGGAATACAAGAAGGACTCGTGCCCTTCAATACAATACAACCAAAGTGTCATTCCCCCTGGCACAATCTAAATATCCAATCTATTAGTATTACCCAGTGATTACAAAACAGTCTGAAAAACCACCAGACATTTTCTATATTTTTGGCAATTTTCCTATAAAGTATGTTTGAAATCTCCTCAAAGTCCACAGGTCATTGACTTCTCCAGAGAATACTGGCAACATCCAGCACTTTTCGTAAACACTGATGACTTGAACCTCAATGTCAATACCAACTTATAGACTGAGTAGATCCAATGCATTTGTTGGAAGGGAATAATAACTGATATAGTTTATAATTTTTTAGTAGTTGATAACCGACTATTTCAGTTATCTCACTTAGGTAATTTGAAGAAATTTTTTTTCTCAAAATTATAGATCACAAACTGGACACCCTCCTATCCACCCCCTCCCAACTGTTAAGGAAAAAAATCTGCATCCGCTCGTGATAAGGTTAATTCAAGGTCAAAGCATTGTAGAATACAGCTTATATAAAATAAAAAGAGTTATCTTTCTTTGTCTCCCAGCTGTACTTATCTATTGCTATCAACTCCCAATGCAATTATTACACTAGGGTATGTATGGATTTACACAATACTTACTATTATAAAAGCCAAATAAATAAACAATACTGACAAATACGAAGGTAAAGTAAGTACATTACATCTTACAGCATGTGCTCTTGGTTTGATTTAAAGACTGATAAATAATAAGAGTTATCTCTCTTTGTCTACATTACCTGAAAATACTAATGCTCTCAACATGGGTAGAGCTTGTAATTTTTTAAGTTCTTTTAAATCTGCCACATTATTGCCCCTGAAAGAATAATGGAAATAATATATTTATTATACATGTTGTTTGAGTAATATGATTATAGTATATAGTGGAATGTATTAAGCAAACTTTTTCATTTGACAATGTAAAAGAATATATCTGGCAATTTGCAATAAAATTTGCTTAGAAATAAAATAAATGAATAAAAAAATCTACAAAATAACTTACAGGGAAAAACTTTGAATCTTTCAAAGAGTAACTGAATAACCAGAATGTTTTGTGGGTATAAAATGTTGTAATTTTAATGCAAAACAAGGTCGTTTTATTTCCTCCATTACAATTTCTTGAAATTTGAAAAAAAGAATAGAATAGGTGTTTTCATTTTGACAAGTACAATTTCTGCAATTTGAAAAGAAGACAGAATTGCAGTTTGTATCGATCTCTTTAAATTTCTTGTAATTCTTTCTATAAATGGTGATGGATTAAAAATATCTTATAAACAGTAATCATCATCAATTGATATAATATTGCATGTTTGTTACTTTTAGAAAGTAAGTGACCAAACCGGTCCTTGCTGAAAATTCTTGAGATACATTTTTCTTTAACATCTATTTTTTTGTGTTTTCAAATTACTTGTGGAAATAGCAAATATTAGTACCTTGCAAATTTTTTCCCCATACCGTATTTTCAGAAGAGATTAATGGGGAGAAAAGAATAAGAAACTTTACTTTGTCCATTCAAGCTCAAACTGAAACAAACAAACCTGAAATTAACATATTGTAACATTTTGAGTTCTTCCACAAATCCATCGAGATTTTCTAGTTGATTGTCCCTCAGATGTAGTGTGGTTAGACTCTGAAGACGGCCCAGTCCCTCAACTCTTTTTATTGTGTTTGCAGCCTGTCAGAAAATGGCAGTTTCAGTCTTTATAGGTATAAGATTGAAAAAAGTGATTTTTTTTCCTTCTGTTTCTAAACAAATCTATGCTATGTGTGCTATACCTATGATCTTTGTCCATGTTCCAAGGATAAAATAAAATATTGAAAATGTCCTGTGATTCCTTATAATTCTACATAAATAATGAATTCTATTTTTCGTATTTACAAAATCAATTTTTGAATTCTGATGCTTAAAATATGAAAGATTCTGAATTATTTTCATGGGCATGCTGATCTTGAAATTCCAGCTGGTTCAAGCCTATGGTTTTAGAAAAAAATCATATAAAAAAGGGGGTAAAATCAGTAATCTTAGCAAATCCCCGAGGTCCTGACCTCCAAAAACCCAATCAAGATTTGCGCTTGAGTTTGGCAAGTCTGTCAATAATATTACGTCATGAAAGATAGCAAAATCATGAAGGATTTTACTAAAACTCATAGTAATGTGCAGTATAAAATGAGCTTTTCTTACCAGAAAAAGATTTTTGAGATTAGGAAGATATATGCCGTCTGTAGTTTCTAGTTTATTTCCTCTGAGTTCCAGCGTATGTAACCTGGCTAATTTTGCAGAATCTAAACCACTGACCTCATGGATTTCATTATCTGCAAGAAAGAATTGTTAAAATGATTATTTAAGAATGTCTTAACAAATTATATGTTTGCAAAAACAGTACCTTAATTGTAAATCAATTTCATAATTTTTTGATATTGAGAAAATAAAATTATCAGAAAACATTTCATGTAAATATTGCCAATTTAAAACTCTTATTTAAAGAGGAAAGTTGGCTTCATGAAAGCATTGTCCCAGACTCTCATCCAGGCTTATGAATACTCCTTTAAAAAGTATTTGATGGAATTGAGACCAAATTTATCCTTGAATTTGCATGCACTTTATAGTGGCCAGACAGCAAGTGTAAACAGAGGTAGTGAATGATTTTCTTACCAAAGTTTACAACTAACTTCAGTAAACGTTCCAGGACTTGTTCAGTCCTTTTGATACAAATAGTTATTCCTGTTTTAACATGTATCTGACATAAATGCATAGTAATATGATTAAAATTCCTATATTTCAAAAATCATCCAGTATTTGAAGCATTTGTTCCTTGAATTTTAGGCTGGTTTCACTACAATAGATGATATTCCAATAGATTCATAAGCGGACGGACACCAGACATCACAAAATTTGGCAATATTTTCATAGTGACGTCAAAATAGAAAACATGACAACGCATAAAGTCAGTGTGATCACACATGACGTTACAATTCAAAATTTTGCCAAATGATGTGATGTCTGGTGTCTGTGCATATATAAACAAGGTCCTCCACACCCCCCTGAATCCGCCACTGAGATATTTTCTGGAAAATGGACTATTTGATAATGTCACAAAATTCACAGAATGTTTTTATTTGTTTCTTACCGTTTACACTAAGATGCTCCAACATAGGATGACTAACTCCTTCCAGGGATTTTATCTTATTTTTGTTAAAACTTGCGATTTGAAGAAATGGCATCTCCTCTAATTTGGCAGTTGTCAGGAGATTACTGTCCGCTTTCAGCGTTAAGAGATGAGTAAGTACACTGAGGGATGATAAGTCTTTGAGTTTATTTCCGCTGACGTCGATGTACCGTAGGTGAATAAATGCCTTCAAAATACTGATGTCCGTCAACTCCCTGAAATTATTTTTTTTAAACATTATCATCATAATTCCATACTAAATGAATTACGGTATGAAATTTCTTTTGTATCAAATTGTATTGGAAATCATAAATACAATTATTTGTAAAACACATTCAAATTCATTAAAATTTGTTTTATTACATCATGTACATACAGTATTTCATCAACTGAAAATCATATAAACAGAACATTGGAAGACAGATATGCTTTATTTATCTTACATTGTATTTTATTCAGGTGGGACATGCACAGTAGATACTAAAATAAGATTTTTTTTAATATGTCTCATTTACCTTACCTTACTGGACTAAGCTTTAGAAAGAAAATACAAAATGTATGTGAATATTGAAATGTAGTAAAAAATTCTACACATTTACCTATCATGAACATCTAAACGAACGTAAGCATGTGCAAGTCCATCTCCCGTTTTACATAATAAGGAAAGACTTTCTCCCACAGTATCCTCCGTCAGGGGATTTTCAGGTACTTTCTGTAAATGGATCAATAAGTAAGACGAGTCATGAATGTCAATCATCTAGTAGGCTTTGGTGAATGATTATAGAAAAGACTGAACCATGTTCTTGCGTAATACAGAGTTCATGAAAAGTATTGGGTTTTATCAGATTTGCCCATAAAAAAAAATTTGTTCGGTCTGATAAAAGCTCACATTTAAACTATTATTTGGACCAATAATAATTCCAAAATGTCTGATATTTCATGGACTTTTTCAAGAACTCTTCAACATAAATTCAAGAATTTTAAGAAACCAAAATGTAAGCTAACTTAGCGTAACCCTCATTTCAGGTTGCATTTGGTTATAGATGCATTGTCTTCTCGCTAATGTTTGCATTATATAGCTTAGTTGGGAAAAAAGAAAGTTTGTTTTGCAACAGTATTTACAAATCTGTCATGAACATTTTTGAATAACTATAATTACTTTTTGATAAACCTCCCATACTAAAATCTTATATTTGTGAGTTCAATTCAAAGTACTCATACATGTACTATGTGCATGTCAAGGTGCATGCTTCATTTAAACAAATTTCCTTTTAGAGATGGTGTTAAATTCAAAAATATTTTTCAGAGTGGTACCTTCATTGCATTTAACATTGTGTCTTTGGATAATGTGGCTAATGCCATGAATATGGTTCTTGCAAATAAAGTTAAATGTTGAATATTGTGGGAATATAATATATTTATTATTTAATAAAAACAATAGATTGTTATAAAATTGCAATTTCCATAGTATTATAGAAAGTTGTGTAGAAAGTACACTGCTATACAGCTTTTCAAACATTTAGTCTGCTGAAAATAAAATATACAATAAATTTGATTAACAGTAGCGAACTGGTCGCAAAGCGACCCTATAGATAAAGTCTATACACATATGTAAATGCAGAGATTAATCTACAATTTGATCCAAATGGGTCCTCCGGACCCGATGAAATTTGGCCAATGGGTCCCGGACCAAAACAATGGGTCGCAGCTAAAATCAATGCGTCCTAAGTACTGTAAACAGTCTTTTTTCCCGGCATCTTAAATTCGCGAATACAAGATGAAGTGGCTGGTTCACGATGTCTTATGTCCGCGAGAATGTTATGCTCCAGGAAAAAAAACGTATATCTTCAAAAACTTCAGTCTAAAAGACAAATTTGCCGAATTAAATTATTGTTATTTCCTTTATTTACCCAAGCAATGCTTCGTACATGTATGTGTGTATTAAAACGTTATCCAAACAAACCATACTATGAATTTCCAGTCACCATTAAAACAAATTATTATCAGGCTGAAGAAAATAATTACTAGACACAAGAGAAAACATAAATAAACAAAGTTTCAATATCGGAAATAATTCGAGCTAAGTGAATACCTCCTCTTCTTCTTCCTCTTGCTGTTGTTCTTCTTCTCCTAATTTCTCTTCTTCTTCTCCGAGCTGTTCTTCTTCACCAGCTTCTTCTCCTCCTTGTAATTCTTCATCGTCAATGTGCTCCTCATCTGCCATTTTTATCAAAACACAACAACGTGCTCAAAATCCCACAAAGTTGTGATTACAAAAAATGGCGACCGGTTGTCAAGGAGATGCCTTCAACGCTACTTTTATTTTCGTCTATACCGACCTATCTCAGAGTTAAAATTCACAGTAGAGCGATCTCAAATTATTCAAAATAAATAATTTAAATGCACATAATACTTTTTGGGGATAAAAATCCCCTTTTTATGAATAATTTGTTATTTTTGCCAATTCTCGGAAATTCTCGTAAGCAGACGGAAAACTGGACGAGACCGTATTAACCCACAGTTGTAAACGAGTGATTACGAAGTAACATGTTTTTCTGACTTTTCTCACTTTTCAAAGTTGCGAAAAGTATGGTAAGTTGAGTTCATTTACTTTATGAGTTTACATGAGTAAAGTCTAACTCATATGTTAGTATTCATTAATGATACAAACAACTTTTAAACGTGTACATTTCAGCTTGAGTTTTGAAGAGATTTTCGTACTTTTCGCCCAAAAAGGTATTAACAAAGTTCATGCATGATCGTCCATAATGGGGTTTATACAGTTTTGATACCATGCCAAGTTCAAGTCTTTTATTGGTAATATTTATGATTAATTTGGTTCTTTTTCAGCACATAGATTTTAATATAGTAGAATTTTTGCATTATTTGGGGATTTTAGATAAAATGAAATTTAGCCAGTGGAGTTCAATGACAACCATGTTATCTAAGAGTGTGAGATAAAATTTGGTTTTCGTACTAAACTAGGTTAAATATAGATAAAATGTTGTAAATTTATAGCCATACCAACTGGTATGATTACATTATGAACATTTTATAATGCACCATGACATCAGCTCTGAGATTGCATTGTATGCATAATAAATGAGGAAACATAATGAAGGTTGCTTAGTCTTTCAGTTTCAGAATTTCTCAATTTCCACCAAAAAATGAAATATTTAGAAAATTGAAGTAAGCAGAAAATTTTGTGATAAGGGTTGGGTGGGGTCTGAAAAATATATTATTTCATTAATAATAAGTAAATTATACATGTAATGAAGCTGCAGGTGAGAATCTTGAGAGGTAATTGAGATACTGTAATCAAAGTAAACATTCCAATTTCATTCCATGTTCAAAAAAAAAAATGCCCTACCCAACCCTTTACAGAATCCCAAGATTTGAATAATATTTAAACTTCTTCCTTTTTTCCTCACTAATATAGAAAATCTTACTTAGATTATTCAGTTTTAAATATGATTTGTATAGTCAGGTAGCAAATTTTCTCTTTTAAGTGCTTACATGAAAAATTGTGTGGCTGCATGAAATTTTGCTACTTATTCAGTTTATATTAAAGTACCTGATGCATTTATCTATTTTTCACCACAACATGTATGGACTCAACCCTTGGTATACTTGAAACTGAAACAATGCTAATTTCAAGGTTTTATATCATCAAAAAGGAAGAAATTTCAGCTTCATTTATACTTAAATACCAAATTTCAATTATTTCTAGCATTTGAATTGTTTTTTGCACTTTTAAGGAAGAAGGAATAAAATTGAGATTGTGAATGTCACCAAACAGTTTTAGCTTATTGAAGGCAAAGTTCAAATTTCGGATCAAACAATTTTTCTAAAAATAGTAGAAATTTAGGAACAAATGTACAGAGATAGAGAATTATAGGAAAATTGAAAAGCAATAGGACCAGGTAATTTATTAGATAATCATACTTTTACAAACTACATTATCAGCAAATACATCCATTAACCGGGCTTTTTATTCTCTCAAAAATCCAAGGCATCAAATAATCAATAAATCTCCAAATTGTACATATCAGCCAAAAACTGACATTATATACAATCTTCCTATTTTATTTACTTTAAAAAATTAAAGCCCATAATAAAACTACTATTTAAATGTTTAACTTCACCTAGGTAAATCTATAGTGTAGACGTCCATTTACTTTTCAGATTTGTTCAATTCTTATTGATTATTGCCCCATTCTATTGCCTTATAAAGGTTGCTATGGAAACCAATAACAATTTACCCACAGAAACAGGACTGTTCATGTTAGGATCCATAAACCCCCACCTTGAATATATAACAACTCTGAAATTTATAATGCCCTCTTTTATTGTGTATGTATGTAAGCCAGTACGGTTGTCATAGTAACCAGGTAAACTATTGTTTCCCGTCTTGGGACCTTTAAAACTTAGTCAATAATAACGCGTTGTCCTATCTGCCGAGCAGCGCCGAGTTTATCAGAAAGATTTACACTAAATTAAGGATTTAATTTGTGCTATTGCAAATATACACTGATTATACTTTGTTGCAGATTTTGTTAATATCAATTTTCATGCGCGATTGGAGCAGTATGAATCGGTTGAAATACGAGAATTAATCCACACCGTTTCTCGTTCTTAATGAACACATTGATATGTCAGTTTTGCATGCAATCAGAAATTAATCTATTCCGTCTTTATCTTGCTGGCTTTTTGCGTTATTTTTTTCCTTGTTCAGGCTAATTTGATAATAATGTCAAAAAACAATAGTGATAAATCTTTTATGAAATGTTGCATATTACTCTTGTCACCCCCCCCCCCCCCATTTCCCTAGCTCTATATCCACCATCACTGTTCATTTATGAGTACGGTCAGAGGGTTCCAATTCCTCCTTTTGTTTAGATGATTTCATTATTTTCTCCAGACAAAAATGTCTCAAATTACGCACCGGAAAGTCTATACATGTATTTAGGTTTTAATCCCTATGTAGATTAATCTCGGCACCAGAATCACATCCTGCTCTCACCCCTCAGTTCACCCCTCCCTCGACTCTTATCTTTCCCTTCCTGGTTCCATGTTGACGTCGTCGTCCTATCATCCATTCTTTTTCGATTTATTGTATCGAATATTTGTTATATATAGATTATATTGTTTGAAATAGGATATCTTCCATCGCTCCTCCGCCCAATCCCTGAAAGGTGGACCTCAGAGTGGAGGGCTCAGCCTCCTCACCATCGCTCCTCCGGCCAATCGAGAAGGGCGGATATCAGAGTGGAGGGGTCAACATCCTCACCATCGCTCCTCCGCCCAATCCCTCAAGGTTGGATCCCAGAGCGGAGGGGTCAGTGTCCTCACGCAATTTGCTGTAATTCCTGTCCCCCCCCCCCGTTTTAAATCAGGTTTTTTTTCAACTCCCTTGAAAAAATCTAGATACGCCTATTTGCATTACCCCCTTCCCTCTCTTTCTTTCCCTCGACACCCACTTCGCCCATTCTGTTCCCTTTTGACAATATAGACCGTTTGCGTCTATCTAGATTATAGAAAATAATTTCAGAAATCGATAAACATTGTAGTTCAAATTTTGAAACCAGGAACTATATTGAAATAGGAAAGAAACGAGGGAGGGGGAGTTCGTCTGCTTTAAAACGTAGTTGTTATGGTTATGAAATATTTTACATTATTATGTATGAATTCAATATGACTAAAACTTGTGTGACTAAGGGCTCTCAACCATCCTTGGCAATTAAAACCACTTTCCTAAAATTTCTAGCTTTTCTCAAATAACACTGCTCTTAAGTGAATTGTAACGAAAGACATATTTTTCATATTTCCTGCATATAATTTCCATATAATGAAACCGTGTCTACCGTATTAAGTGTTAAAACACTTCATGTACTTGTTTAAGTATTTCAAAATTTTTGGGGCGATTGTGCTACATTTAAAACTTTATAATATATACTAACTGGTATTTAATTCACTGAGTATATGTATGAAAATTTAATATTGTACTAGATCTAGGCGTAGATTTAGGGATTTTATCATGACCCGTATAATTGTTTTCGATAGGAGAGCACCAGATTTAGTAAATTTAAAATTCTGATATATATACACAGTTACAAAAGCATAGGTCTTTAGGATTTTGGTAATTCATTTTTCGTTCGATAAATATGCGCGGCCGTTTCCAAGGGTAATAAGTAACACAGGGTTTTGTTTAATTTAAAATGCAGAATTGAACTTGAAAAAGATTAGAAACACCAATAGATTTATTTAAACACGTTAGAAATATAAAGTCTTATAGAACTGTATATGTATTGCCATGTACTTTTGTCCTATCTTGCCACGTGCGGAATTTTATCATATGGGAGTGGGGACCCAGCCTGACGGGGTTGGTTGGGAGGTTGGGGTCAATCGCCATAAAGCATCTTACGGCGATTTATATGCAAAGAGCATGCTTTTTTCACTTTACATCAAATGAGGGGAGGGAGCTCAAAGAGTCCCGACCCCAACGACTACCCTCCCGTGCATCCCTTTTCCGTTCTGATGATTTGATATATATATATATTAGTTTGTTAGAACCACGTATGCACCATTATAGATCTTAAAACTGTAAAATATAGACGACGACGATGATGACTTTCAATGAACAGATGAACGAAATCAATAGCGGCATAGTCATGGTGATGAGATGAATGATGACGACATGAATTCATGTCGATGATAACGTCGTAAAAATCCTTCCACGACGATGATGATGATGATGATGACGACGACGACGACGACGAGGATGATGATGATGATGACGACGACGACGACGACGACGAGGACGAGGATGATGATGATGATGACGAGGACGACGACGAGGATGATGATGATGATGACGACGACGACGACGACGAGGATGATGATGATGATGATGATGATGATGATGATGATGATGATGATGATGATGATGACGACGACGACGAGGATGATGATGATGATGATGATGACGACGACGACGACGACGAGGATGATGATGATGACGATGACGACGACGACGACGACGAGGATGATGATGATGATGATGATGATGACGACGACGACGACGACGACGACGACGACGAGGATGATGATGATGATGACGACGACGACGACGAGGATGATGATGATGATGATGACGACGACGACGACGACGAGGACGACGACTACGACGACGATGATGATGATGATGATGATCGTCATTGTGCGATGTAACAGCGAATAGCATATCCTTCGAGACTCATCTGCAATTCAGACTTTTCACAGACTTTACCTACGCCCCATTAAGCTACTTTTGAACTAATGATCGTAACCTTCGAATTTGTGAAAATGCATCAAATTTCACCATTTCAGGGGGAAATTCCGTTTAAAACATTTATGATCTGTTGTGAAAGTTTATAATTATTGCATAATTTTGCAATTCAATAATTTGAAGTTGATTTTTATTCATCTCGACTCAATAGAATGTATGCTCCATGTCTTTGGTATTTGTATGTTATTCATTCATTGCCTTTTACGAATCAGAAATATTGACCCATTACCTTAGTGATATGACCGATTCCCCTTCAAAAGTACCATAGAAATTAACACAGTGAAACTTTTGAGGAAATTCTCACTAACGACCGATGCTAGGAGTAGAATTTTAAACAAATATGGATATTCAATAATTAACCACCCATCGCCCATTAAATACCTGGCTTAAATGCAATAATACGAGTGAAAACTGAAAAGAAGCTCAGAATAAAAGGGATATGAATGTAGCTTTCATCAGAACATAAATACAGAAATCTACAATCGAAATTCTCTCATGTGTAAAAAACGTGTGAAAAGTTCCAGGTAACTAAACCCAAACTACTATTATATAGAGAAAATATAAAAAAAGCGATAGAAAGCGAAAAAATCTATGGTTCTTTCTTCAATGAAGCGATTTTTCCCCTTCCATCGTACGGATTGATTTCTGTTAACATTCATTGTTCCTTCCACTTTGGGACGTTATATCGTTATGGTAACAGGGTATTATTTATGCATACCAATGGTTGCACTTGGTTCTCGTTGTTATAGTTACCACCAAATTTTACAGGTGTATCGAACAGGTATTGAACATTTGCAATAATCAGCTTTCCTTCTATACGGGGGTTTACCGTTATGGGATAGCTAACTCAACTCGGCCGTCCAGCGGACAATTTTCCCGTCTTTTGATATAATTTCGTTATTGGAGAAAGTTCGTTTTATCTGTCCATTCGATGTTCATGCATGCTATCAGAAATTACAGGAAAAAAGGCGATCGGAATCTTCTTTGCAAGGGTAAATTTTAATTTTTGGAATTTTAGAAAATAATTTTCTTTTCATATATTTTTAAGATGCAAACTCTTTTTGGAATTTTCTTGATTTCAATGCAAAGTAATGATGCTTTTGCACTGTTAAAACTTTTTAAATTTAGCATGGCGTTCTTCTAAGTAGCCCTTAGAGAGATCATTCATAATGTCATCTTGGAAAATGCTGGATGCATAGGTAGATATTTACACAATGGTATTTTGGGATCTTTTGATCTTAAAATCGATTCAGCAACAAGAAGAAAAGATTAAAAATCGTAAACCTGTAAATTAGATAATTAAAGCTTATCAAACTCCGCTAATACTTGATGAATTATCAATATTTGCGCTCAAAAGAAACTTGAGCTTTCTGGGTCCTCCGTAGCAATACGAGCGCGACGCAACGCGGCTTGTATTCGCAGCAATGCAGACCCGTTTGATTGATTTACAGGTGGATTAATTGATTGGGAAGGTGTTTATTTTGTTAATTACTTGTATGGGTTTCGGGTAAATAAGTGCCACTTAGTTCTAATTAAAACTATATTTTAATCATTGTTGACGCGCAATTTACAATCGTCAAATGTAACGTGATACGGCACGGCGCAGAGAGTTAAGATTGTAGGAGGACCTTGAGTGATGTCATGGACTCCTGATGTCAAGGGTAATGACGGAGAATCTCAGCACTAACGGACGAACAGACAGGCGGACTGATAAGGCGCGGCGCGGCGCGGCGCAGAGAGATAAGATTGTAGGGGACCTCGACTGATGTCATGGACTTGCATGATGGACTCACGATGTCAAGGGTAACGACGGAGAAGCTATTAGAACACTTACGGATGAACACACAGACGGAACGATACGGCATGGCACAGAGAGACGGAACGATACGGCATGGCACAGAGAGACGGAACGATACGGCATGGCGCAGAGAGACGGAACGATACGGCATGGCACAGAGAGACGGAACGATACGGCATGGCACAGATTATAGGAGGATCTCTACTGATGTCATGGACTCATGGATAACGACGGAGAATCTTATCACTGACGGACGGACAGACAGACGGACCGATACGGCGCGGCGCAGAAAGTTCATATTATAGGAGAACGTATAGAGATGTCATGGATAATTACAGAGATTCTTTACACTGAAGGACGGACAAACGGACGGAGCCATGCATCATTTAACACATAAATATGTATGGCATTGTATTTGCAGGCAATCATTGTTGCTTCTATTCCCAGGCATTGCGAAAGTTTTAACAACTTACCAGACATTTTTGAATTTTTGTAGGAATTCAAACATGTTTATTAAGAAAAAGTTGAAAAATATTACCAGACCGAAGCAAATTTTACCAGGTTTGTCTAGTATGTCTGGTGACTTTCGGATTGTCTGTATTCCCAATTTATTGTAACGCAAACGCTCTATTCGACAGTTAGTTTCCCGTCCTTTTTTTTTTTTTTTGGTTCGTCCGTCTTCATACGGACATAGGGTGCATGCACATATATCCATCTGTCTTTCCCGATTTAGGAAGGGTTATATACACTTATAGCGATATAATCTTCAAACTTTGCACAAATGATAACCAGCGAGAGAGTGAACCCTACTTATTTTCAAGCTCAAAGATCAAAGTCACAAGCTAAGACAGCTTCCTTTACATTCCTTTATTTGTATTTGAAATAATTATGTTTAAACTAAGGTCACAATATTGAAGAGAATATCTTGTCGCGACCAGGAAGGGGGGGGGGTGCAATGCAGATCAAAATTTTTGCATTTCTTTTTTTACGAATGTCATGGGTTCTTCGTTTTCATTTGAGCATCTCAAGGATTGAACATACGAGTACATCAATTCAGCATGATAGATGATAGATGTGTAATATTCATTTTTACATTGTAAAATGTGTTTTTCTACATGTACATGTATAGTATCATTTGCACCAAGATCTACGAACTCAACAAATGCGGTGTCTTCCTGGTTAACTTAATGATACATAATGATAATTACTGAAAAATAAACATTTATAATATTTCAACAAATTCAAAATACTTCCATTCAGCTCCAGAATATGAAAGTACGCATTTATCTTGGTGTAAAAGTTCAAACTTTATGACTTTTGGCGATAGAAAGGCTCCTTTCTCTGAAAAAGACCGTCACTTGGAGTGAAAAGCTGTCTGACGTTTTCCTCGTTTGCATTTTTAATTGGCAATCGAGTCATTTTCGACTTCTGTAATAAAGCTTGTCATTTTCTGAATCAAAATGTACCACAAAGAAAAAAAATCATGAATGAAAAAGAAAAAGTAATAAAACAGATCTGAAAAAAAATTTGCTACATTAGATATTTATCTATGCTCTGAAAACAATGAATATGCTCGTTCAAGATATTTTTTAAAACTCTCTCTCTCTCTCTCTCTCTCTCTCTCTCTCTCTGTTATATACTTTATAAATTCTGAATTAATGTGATCGAAGTCATATATTAAATCTTTCATTGAACGATTGCCCATATCTTCTACGTCTGAGTCGATTTAGCAGAACCTGTTTTTGTACAAATTCTAGCATATATCTGGATTTTGAACGTCATTTTTAAAAGGCTTTCGACAAGATCAATATTTTGGCAATATTACCGGTTTTGTTTGTAGAGAAATAAAGAATTTGTGTTAACAACAATTTTCTTCGGGTTTTTGAACGAATCAATGACTCGGGCCATGGTTACCGCGGATTTAAAGAAGAATATCGGCGAATCAATCGAACATACTCTATCGATCGATTCATACAATTGTCCAGAGCATTAGGTTTGAGTCTTTTCATCTTTTTTTTTTTTGGTCGCTCAATTCTTTGGTGTTTTACCACGATCGTTAACATTTTGAAAAAGTTCACTTTTTCCGCATTGGTGTAACTTTGACTCTGCTAAATTGGTCTAAACAAGGAAATATGTAAGTAGTTGCAAGACCATGTCTAAATACTCTTGAAAAATTATAACCTTATGTAAGGTCGAAGTTCTGCTTTCTCCTTTGACTTTTCTGTTCTGAAAAATTCATAATCACAGATTTGAAAATCGTAGGTAGGTCTTGTATTTAGATAAAAAAGAAAAGATTTAGATCAAAATTAGGGAGGGAGAGTGCATCCAAGTATGTAACTCCACTATGTCCATGTATTTAAGACTAAAGTAGATATATATATATAAATGGTCAGAATTCACGATTAAAAATTTAAAAACCAACGAATTGTTTAAAATGCCGTGTAATTTACCAATAACTGAGCTCCCAGCTTAATCTGCTAGATTAATTGAAATACTTCGATATATATGTTGCCAGAATTAAAGGTTGTACGTTTTTGTCCCCAAACTAATCATTTATAATGTGTAGATTTGAAAACCAGTTTTGACATGCTTCTTCCTCCCCGTGCGACAGTCTATTTGAGTGTAAAATATTGTTCCAGCCATCAAAAGTTTCGACCCTAATTAACATACTATTATGTGCGATTAGAGCTTAAAAGTGGAAATCCTGTACGAACGCACTTATTGTTGCCATGGAAATAGGTGAATTTGCGGTTTTTATCACTTTACCACTTTTTCTCGTGTTCCTGTGTCGGTACGCTCGATTAAGATTGTCGTGCAGATTTTGTGATTTTTGTCCTATTTTATGGAAATTGTAAATGTATGACCTAGGGGATTGAATTGGTTTATTTGAAATGTGGAGTAAGTGAGGTCAAATTTATAAATTTGGATCAGATGGAACTTGGGGCATTAAGTGAAAAGTGGGTGGGTATGGAACTTGGTGCATTTAGGGAAAAAGTGGGTGGGAATTTTGAGTATGTCGTCATCTCTCAAAATAGAAACCTAGCTTTTTAATCTTCATTATTTTCTAAAAGTATGTCTCTTTTTATTTTTAGGAAAAAAGAAAAGGGCCGAGGTGAAATGATCATAGCCTGTAGTCAGGGAGGTGTAAGTCAAGTAAGGGTCTGTCAGACAGGAAAGGACACCGACTGTACGGCGGCTTTGTCACCGAAAATAGGAAAACATGTTCGGGAAAGGAAAATTCCGATCGCTAGATGCTATCTGCGCGAAATTGAAATCCGCGGGAGAAAACGAAGTGGAAAGTGGCGTGAAATCCACCATCCTGACCGTAAATGAAATTCAGAACAAAACAAATAGCTCTGAAAACAATAACGGCGACAACAAGGCTATTTTGGACAACTGTGTATCATGCGACCTTGAAAAAACGGAGGATGGAGAGTCCGAAGTGCAAAGCTCTAAAACTGTTGAAATTCAACAAGTTGACAACGAAAAATCCCCGGGGTCCAGTCGGAGGAAGAGAAAGGCAACAACTCCCCGGAACATTTCGGAAGTTAGGGAGAAGTTCGACAAGATTGATGAATCCGACGAGTTGGCCGAATATGAAATCAACAACCAGAACACCGATTTCCCGCCAGAAGATGACGATGATTTGAACTCTAGTAATAATAGCGCGGAATCTGGTAAAGAGAACGTGTACACTAGAAAGACTGAAGAACTGAACGATAGCGTTCCGCAAATTAAGAAAATAGAAAGTATTGATACGAAAACTCCCGACACGCCTACCTCTACATGTACCGATAGTCCCGTTACCAACAGTATTCACGAGTCTCTCAAGACAAACGACCGAAAACATGCGCGAAAACCGCGAAAACCTGTGCCAAGTTTCAACGGATGCGGAAGTCCTCTTGACTTATCCACCTCCAGCAAAGAAACCTCCTACCAGAACAGTATTACGGAAGAGGATCCCGCAGTCGATGACTTAGATGATGATGACGTAGAAAGCGATGGAGAACATGATGAGAAAGCGAAAATGAACGAATCTGAAAAAGCGAAATGTGCGAACATCGAAATATCAAATTTAATGGACTTTGCTGAAAATACCATGAACGAACTATTGTCAATTTATGGTTTGAACGGCGTAAGTGACTCTGTGACTAGGCAAGTGCCAAATAAATGTTTCTCTACAAATCAAATACTAAAAGGTCAGGTTCAAGGACGGGTCATGCCCCCAGCAAAGCCAGAAGAAGAGGCACCACCCATTATATCCCTCCCGTCCAAGGACAATACGTCTCCAGAGTCTGTCTCACTAGGGGCCGAGAAAAAAGGCATCAATACCAACTACCTCACTACAACTACCAAGTTCAAAGGTCAAAGTTCAGATGGTATGTGCATTGATTTTACAAAGTCGTTTAATTTCATTATTATACCCCAGTATCGAAAATGTAGGGGCCATGTTCTTATTTTACAAAATTTTGAACCTTGTGCGTAACGTTTGAACAGTAAAGTACTAGTATTTCGCATCGGCTTCGGAGGCTTTCACTTGAAGGCCAGTATTTGACCAGTCTTCATGAAAACCCACTGGCCCGATGCCCGAGGCCGGTAGAAAATTTGCAGGGCCATTAGAATTTCACTAATAAATTTAACAAATATCTGGTAAAAATTGTCTTCGGGCCAGTGGTTGAAAAAAGTTTTCGAAAAGACGGTTTGGCCGTTTGACCTTGACGGTGACCTTGACTTTTAACATTCTAGTATCCAAAAAGATAGGAGTAAACGAGCCAGTGGCATTATGTTCCATAAAATGATGTTGATTTATCACTTAAGTTTACTTGATTATATTCAAGTACAGTATAGAGGAAGTGCAATTGTATACAAACTTACATTCAAACCACCACGAATCATAGTACAATTTGCTGCAAAATCTTTTTGAATCCGCCAAAGACTTGTAGAATTAAAAGTTTAAGAGGAACAAACGCTCTTAGAGAGAACATTGTTTATGATATGGGCGTATTAGCACTAAGAGAAATAAAGTATCAATATATTGGAAAAAACTTGAATATGTTAAAAAGGCCTGTTCTGCATAAAATTAAAAGCAGATAGTTATTCAATTATTAAAATAAATCGTATTGAGAAACCCCTTTGAACCCGGTACGTTTGCACTGTCATCGTTTCCATAGCAACTTGTTAACAACAAATACGTAGTATTGTGTCTGTTCAGATTATCTAAAGGACAATAAGTTTACAGAAGTTCCGCTTTGATAAATTTCGCCAAAATACTGAAATTGCTTTAGGAAATAAAATCTCTTTAAAAACCCGATTTGGCTGAGAGGAATTGTGAGGTGGAATTTTTGCCAAAATACACGAAATAATGCTACAGACGCATATAGGGTGTAATATTTAGTCACCCATGCTGAAAGGGATTTATTAAAACCTTAAATAATTTGTATATGTAATTGATTTCCAAATTGAATATCTGATAATACGATAAAGGCTTGTATAGAATAGATACATATGATATGAAAAAAGGACATCGGAGGTCTGGTAATCATTTTTCAAAGAGAAGACGAGGGAAAGAAAAGAGTTAATATGATAAACATACTGGATTATTTGTCATTCTGACTTATCATAAGCAGTGATGTTGGCTCAATTTCTTTAATTTGCGAAGGGTGTGACAGTGTGTATGTCAATTTACTTATCTTTTCTATGGAACTCACTTCTCAAAAATTTGATTAAAACCCAGATTTCTACATGCTCCCGATTTTGTTATGTCGCGTTTTGTTATGTCATGTGTGGACCCCGCCTCATCGCTCCATTTCTCACTCTTCCCCGTACGCGACATTACAAAATCGGGAGCATGAAGAGGCCTTGTAAGTCGAAACCGAACCGAATCGAAGGATACCTGAATCGTCCCAGCCCTAATAAAAAGATCTGGTTTTAATCAGATTGATGAATTATTGCTATTAATGATAGCAAAAACTGTGCCAAATTTTTTTTTTGAATTTTGTTTGTTCATTGCAATCCGTTTATATTTGGAACATGCCATAACATAGCTGTTACATGAAACTCATTAATGGTCAAGGTCATCTGCAAGATCTAGCTTAAGGTCATTGGATAAAGGATAAATCTTTCGTATTTCACATTTGAATTTCACGCGACAAAGTCTTTCTGTTGGTACCATACTTTTTGACCTTGTGACCTTGACTTTGGAGTTTAGCCCTTTTTTGAAAAAAAAAAACTTTAATTAAAACATAACTTTTGAACGGTAAATGATATATGTTTCATTTTTACATGCGTACTCCTTGTAGTTAGACCTATCTATATTTGTACCAAAATGTTTGACCTTGTGACTTTGACCTTTGACATCTTAGAGACTACCAGCTGTACAAATACCATATTGACTAACAGATATTCAGTTGGAGACATTTATATTTCACAAACACATCTTGTAGAACCTGTTACTCTTTTATGATGAGGGTAAGCAGCTTTCTAGGCCTCATACATGCAAACCTTCATGTTTTTCGAAATGTTTCACAATTGCAATAATAAACTGAATATTTATTTATCGGGAGCTCAATTTTAGATCTGCATCTAATTTCAGACTTGAGATCTGGTGAAAAACACCGTTCCCACAGTAGGTTTGTGGAAATACAAAATGTCAAATTGTTAAATTGGTGAATGACCTCACAGGCGACTGTTTTAGCTGGAATACATAATATGGGAGATTTTATTTAAAACAAAAATATGCGAAACTCGATTACAAGTGAAGGGCTTTCCATTACACCCCCTCCTTCTCATTCTTGCTAAAATGTGTCATTTTGGTTCAGAAGTTATACAACATTATGAATTTTATAGTATAGTACTTCTGGGTACCGAAAAAATATGCCCGTGATATGGATTTTTAATATAAATTAATGTACCATGTTTACCGTACTTTGAATGAAAAAGGTACATTTCAATACCTGCATGCAATATTTCCCTCAATGAAAAACACATAATATCAAACTTCGGCGATTTTTGTGTATGCGAATATAATAATGTAAAATTATTATCGTGAAGGGAGTTATTAATTAAATCGAGATAAAATAGATATTACACATAGGAAAAATGTTGCACTGTTCTTGGAGCACGAATGAAAAAAAAAGGGGGGGGGGGAGAAACAAAATTCTGGGGTCAGGAAAATAAGTTGGTTTTTACAGTGAAATGGGCTGTATGAAGAAGGCGGCCAGCAACTTGTCATATTTCTTTATATTACTTGGATACTGAAATAAGCCTGGGATTGACGACTGTGTTAAATGATAAAATCCTTGTAGAAAGCTGAAAGCTGTGCATGAAAAATTAATTATTCATTTGGGGTAAATATAATCAATTTGGTCACCTAGTAACAATGTAATGTATAACGAGCCAGATACGAAACGGACCATTGCCTCGTGTCTTTTTTTCTCTGTTGTGTCGATTTAACGCTTTTTCCTCAACGATTTTAAATATGTTATTTACTATGATTTTGGCAAAAACTTATTATTTTAAAACTTAAAAGGTACAATGTACTTCTTCCGTTACGAAAATCATAAGTAATTTGCATAATGCAGAGCGAGTTATTTTGAGATCACAAACTTTATTGCTCACTCATTTACTTATTCTTCTGTGTTACTGGATTCTATTGATTCTGATAACCTTGTCTGTAATGTCAAAAGAGGATATATAAACAACAAACGTAAGTTTCACAAAGCCTTCGAATAACCGAGTAAATAGGAGGGTTGTAAGATCTTAAACCGGATATTAACATTTGCGAATCGCCGTCCTCGATGTACTTATGTAACGATTACCGCGTAACAAGGTGACGAATCGCCGTCTTCACTGTAGTTATATTACGATTATCGCCCATCAAGATACCGAATCGCCGTCCTGACTATGTAGACGTTACGATTATCGCCCGTCATGGTAGCGAATCGCCGTCCTCACTGTAAAGACGTTACGATTATCGTCCATCAAGGTAGCGAATCGCCGTCCTCACTATAAAGACATCATTACGATTATCGCCCATCAAGGTAGCGAATCGCCGTCCTCACTATAAAGACGTTACGATTATCGCCCATCAAGGTAGCGAATCGCCGTCCTCCCTGTACAGACGTTACGATTATCGCCCATCAAGGTAGCGAATCGCCGTCCTCCCTGTACAGACGTTACGATTCTCGCCCATCAAGGTAGCGAATCGCCGTTCTCCCTGTACAGACGTTACGATTATCGCCCATCAAGGTAGCGAATCGCCGTCCTCGTGGTGCTGATGCTACGATTAATGCCTATTTAGGAGATAAATCGCTGTCCTCATTGTAATATGTAATGATTTTCGCCAACCAAGGTTGCGAATCGCTGTTCTCACTGTACAGACGTTACGATTATCGCCCACTAAGTTAGCGAATCGCCGTCCTCATCGTACTGATGCTACGATTATCGCCTATTAGGGGGTAAACCGATGTCCTCATTGTACTATGTGATGATTATCGCCAACCAAGGTTGCGAATCGCCGTTTACAATATAGGGATGTAACGATTAATTCCGACGTCTCCGACATCATCACTAATCGGAGTCATGTAATGTTAAAAAGTTTGAATTAATTCTCTGTCAAATACGTTTAATTCGTAAGCAAACAATTCGTGTGCAGAATTTCATAAAACATGACAAAAAGCAAGTTCTAAATGATTAATAGAATTCGTTACAAAATGAGAACGACAGTCCGTACGTGGTGACCATGAAGCGCTGTTTGCTAAAAAGATACCAAATGGAAGAGAAATTTGTGGAAAAACATCATAATCCAAAATTAAACGCCTACATTTTGTTTTATTTTCGTCACTGCCGGAAGTCAATATGTAGATCTTTTCTTTATGAATTATTTTTTCCAGCACCTCGACCTGCGTTGTTAGGACAGTCTAGACTATGTTTGATTTTGAAATAATTTTGGTCTCACTGTGTAAGGTTTTGCAATCGAATATTGTACAAGTTTGAAAGAATAAAGATAATATAGTAAGTTAAATTGAGGGAAAAATCCATATATACCCGATAACCAAATCCTAGCCGTCCGGGATCAAATTGTTTTCCAATACCCCGTTCCCATGGATACCAAAAGTGTTTTGCATAATTTCCCTGATTTCTGTGTTATATTGAAAGAAATGTGCAGAGAAGTGTGATATTATTGGGCCCATGACAAGGATAGTAGCATATAATGATTCTTACAGGTGCAGATCTAGGGAAAAAACCGAGGGGGAGGTGTCTCGGGTTAGCTACTTTGTGATTTAGTGAAAATGCCTTCTATTCATTTGTGTGTCAAATTTTCTGTGAATTATAGATTGCACCAACTTTAATTTTTTTTTCTAATAGTATTTATATAAACAGAAATATGCATGTTCATCTCATGTCACCGATTGGACGATCTTAGCATTGTATGATTTCCTCCCGTTTTGCATAGTCTGTTGTCTGTCTGTCTGTCTGTCTGTAAGCCTGTCTGTACCTGCTCGCATAATATTCTTTATAACACGTGCTTTCTGTCTTAGTTTTATTAATTTCTATTATCAAGCGACATTTGTTCGACTTTAAATATACATGGAAATTTTGAAATTTAAAAGGCGATCAGAATCGATTGGAAATTTAGAAGTTTTACAGCGTCCTTTTTCTGCCATTAAATACAGTCCAAATATTTGACCCCCAAGTTTTATGCTATACATATCAAGTTTTATAAGTGGGTGATCATGCTTGTAACCCAGGCGTCATGGCAACAGTAAACTTGTTATCTTAAAATGGCTATATATCTATTATCTCTAACATATGCATTTACGTTATCAAGTAGATTTTCTATTGTATGTCATTGATCGCTAGTTTATATATCGAACCTATTTCAGTTTCAAAACTCAGAAAATGTGCCTTCTGATTGATTTCTTCGGGCTTTAATACTAAGCATGGATTTTAATGCAATTTCTTTTCCTGTCGTTACGAGATTGGCGTGTTTTTTTTTTCCTCAAATGATATATTTTTCCATAGAAAGAAATTTTGAAGTTCTTTCTGTAAATTCTACATTACAAAATTGCAGGAATTAGCATTGATACAGGCGTGGATCTGAACAATTTTCAATACAAGGGTTTGGATCCAAGTTTAATTTTCAGAAAATTTGAAATTCATTTAATTTAGTGTTTTGATCAATTCAAAGGGTACCGCGGTTATCACTCCCCCCTCTCCCCACTCGAACTAGTTACATGTTTAGTATTACATACAGCGAATTACATTCAGCTGTTTTTATAGATAGATGATGTACGTTCATGTGTTCATATGTCTGTCCATTGTTTGTCAATCATTAATTTTTCGTACAGCTTCAGTGATATTTTCATTCGATATACAATACAGTATATAAGCACAGATACAGGGAGGGACATGGTTTGGTCTGGTCTGAGTATGGCCAAATTAGGAGAAAGTCAGTCTTACTTGTAATTTATCCATGAATGTGTAAAATATGAAATTTTATTAATTTTACGTCAATATCTATGAGAGATAGAGCGAGGTCGTCATTCAGAATTAAGATTTTCTAATGAAGAAGGAATGGGAAATGCACTTTTAAGCTCCAAATTTGACATAATCATTTATCTTCCAAGAAATTAACTCCATTTTTGTGATTCATCAGTAAATTAAACGTCTAATTACGCCTCTATGACTCTAATTTGTTGTTCTTTTGTCGTGTTTATTTTTCTTAATTCATACGAGAAAATGTTAATATTCATTCAACATTTTTCATAAACTCAGAATTATTTCAGAAGTATAATTAAATTTGTAAATATCTCTCATAAAGAGAACGAATTTTTCGCTTATTTCATAAAAATGTCATTTTTACACTCGTCAGCTCATTTTCAGTATTTGAAGGAAGTAAATTAGAGTTTTCTGTCACTAAATTTCACGAAATTTTGCAAAGAGTAAATCGTTGACTGACAGGGGTCGTAAAATTTGTTAGTTTTAACACTTCTGCTTATTTTTATAGGCTTGAATGACAATCATTGCATTTTCGTTCATTTATCAAAAAATCACATCTTTCATTTTCTGTTGATTCGAGCTTTAATTGGTTTAATTAACAAATATTTTACATTTATCTCTATCTTGTTGTCGGAGGGCTGTGACACATTGGTCAATCTGGAACAAATTTCACTGCGAAGTGACAAGAAATCTTCGTTCCAGATGGAAAATAAATGTGAAATTTATGATTCTAAGTAACCTAAGCCATTATGGAAGCAAATACCAGTTTCTGAATATCTGAATATTCTATTGTTTTTTAAATTTCAAATTCAGGAGATAATAAGTACACGAGTTTTTTTTATATACTTAGTCATCTACTGTACATTGGAAATAATAATAATAATAATAAAAAAAGAAACAGACCAACAATCACCCCTCCCTTTACAAGGGGGGGGGGGGGGGACAGACAAACAAACAAACAAAAAAAAAAAAAAAAAAAAGAAAGAAAGAGGATTTTTAAAAATATCATACTTAATATTGTCTAAAATGACAGAATATCGTTGAATTTCATTTCTCAAATGATTTTGAGTTGTAGGAATTCGTTTTGATAATCTATTTGAAAGTCGTCTCAGTGACAGTTAAACATAAAACATTATGAATTTCACTAAAAAATAATTTCTTCATTTGTGGTCCACTGTGCACACGATAAGAAGATGGGGATTGGGGGATAGGGAGCTGTCTGATTTACATTCAAAGGAACAGTCATTTTACGTATATATATGAAATTTGTCCCGAAAACGGAATTCTGAAAACCTAGGAGATTGACCTTGATCGAAAAAGTTCGAAATAATTTGAACTGATACGCGTATCTTTGGTATTTTGCAAATTCAAAACATAAATATTTCTGTTTATATGACGACTATACAAATATTCATTTTATTTCTAAATATGATAACAAGACACAAATTTGACCCATGCCTATAGCATTAGGAATTTCGCAGTTCATATTTGTTCGAAAGGCAAATGTCAACATACATTTTTCTGTTGAAATGAATCTAAAACTTGTTTTAAATAAAGTTGTTTATAATCTAATGCGAGTTTTGACTAGCGGCCAAATTTGGAGATTTTTGTTCATGCATTTAACATAGAGTTAATATTTCCAATGGTAACGGCAAAACGTTTACACAAAAATGTTATAATCTTTGATTTTATTGAATACAGTCCAAGGATCAGTGTCTAGATTTAGGAATTTAAAAGGAGAAATTTCAATTTTGTATGTAGGGAACCGAGAGAAAATAGAAAAGCTCTTTTCATTATTACGAACTTCTTACAATTGCCGCTAAGTTTTTTAAAAGGCATTAAAGCTTTGAAATATAAGAATCCTTAATTCTATTTTTCCATTTTCAATCGTTAGTCAATACCCTTTCTCTTATTTTGCGTCAAAGCATAATTTTGCAGATAATATTAAAGAGTATTAAAAAAGAAGCAACAAATATCGTAATCTTGAGAGAGAGAGAGAGAGAGAGAGAGAGAGAGAGAGAGAGAGAGAGAGAGAGAGAGAGAGGTTATTACGCATTCTAGCTATACTTTCACGATGTCTTCTTATTCTGAAATGAACGAATTGACATGTAGTTCTGGGAATCAGTAGAAAATACTACGAACGTAGTTAAAACCTGGACTGACTGTTTGACTGTTATTGTAAAAAAAAAGGTGAAGTTGTAAATATGGATGTACGATCAATAAATATAAATGTTTTGTCATATATCTTATATTTTTGTTACAGGCCTTAAAGATGATAAGTTTATTAACAGCGCCGCCTATATCAAAGCAGTATTTAACAAACAACCAGGGGACACAACTCCTACCAAATCTCCTGGTCTACCTGATTACTCAAAGTATCTCAAACGGTGAGGGTTGTGCCGATATATTTTTTTCAGTTTTTGAAAGTAATTTCTAAATTTCAACAGACAAATATCAGGTTCTGAAAAAAGAAATTTATTTTTATTCCTTGGAATAAGATGGTATTGTTGGTTAAAAATCATGCCATTTTCTACAAACATTAATTCTATAATATGACAATAGTGATGTGCCTACCCCCCCCCCCCCCCCCCCCCCCCCCCCCCAATCTTCCTATTGCCATATATCATTGCAGTGTCGGTTACATATGTCAAGTGGAAAAAAATGGTGACTTTCCTATGATATTCAGACCTGTTTAGAAACCTATGTTTGAATGTCAATTAAAATGTTTTATTACTGAGGAATTTTTTTCATGATAAATCATGTATTTTGCATAAAATATATGCATGATGAGGTAAAACAAATGAAAACCAGATGTGAAGACTTCTAATTCTAATTTGTCTTAAAAAAATTCACTTCTTGAACAGTATTCTCAAAATTTTTACAAATACTCAGATTTCATACAATGGTCGAATCTAGAATTGGTTTTCTAAGGGGGGGGAGAGTTGCTTCCATCCTAGGGTTTCAAGAAAATCCTAATTAATTAAAGGAAAATGTATTAGCAATATTATGAGGGGGTTTCCTGACCGCTACAAAGCCCTCAATCTGCACAGGAGTTTAATCTCTTGATGTTAATTTCGTACAATTTCATGTTTTTCTATAAACTAGGTTTTCCAGTGGTGTTGAATGTAAAGTCAAGTACTGTAAAGAACTGGGTTACAGGGAACATTTCCACTGCATGGACTGTAATTTCAGAGTTTTTGTCAAGAAAGAGGAGATGGTACGTCATTTTAAATGGCACAGGAAGCGTGAGGAATCGTTACAACATGGCTTTATGCGGTACAGTCCTATGGATGACTGCAGTGTAAAGTTTGGTGCCTGTACACATAATGGTAGACAGACTCACTATCATTGTCTACAGGTGAGGGCATCGGTGTTCTCTAATCTTGTTTTCTGTGCACAATAGATATTCCTGATCTTTCATCTGTAGAGCAGCCAAAAAGCACTGTTACTGGAGAAGTTTCCTTATTGTAGTACAGGCCTTGTAGCTTTGTGTAAATTATATGTAATTTGACTAAAAGTAGTTAAATAAAAATTTCCGTTTTGCTACTTACAATCTTTTATTGTCAATTGGTCAATTGGTTACATGGTAAACAAATTTAAATTTAATTGGAACATCAAATAAATTGAATGCTTAGTATAATTTGGGTTTTGAAAAATGTTTAGTAAGGGGGATGTCAGATGCTCAATGATTTCAAAATTGAAGGGTCCAGCATATAATATTCTTTGATTTTGAAAACTTAACAAAATTGGAAAGTCTTAGAGAAAAAAAATAAGGAAGGGAGCATTTCCTGTAGACCTGCTCTTTAACACTCTCTAAATTTATACATGTTACTGTAGATTTTAGTAGTATTTTATTAGCATGACCAATGTTCTAATTTTAGATGGGATGTGACAAAGTTTATATCAGTACTTCTGATGTTCAGATGCATGCTAATTATCATCGTAAGGACTCTGCTATAATACAAGAGGGGTTCCAAAGGTTCCGAGCCACAGAAGATTGCGGTACTCAGTCATGTGCTTTCTATGGCCAGAGAACCACACATTTCCATTGTAGGAGAACTGGATGTAACTTTACCTTCAAAAATAAAGCTGATATGGGTATGTATATTCTAGAGAAAATATGTGGTCCTTAAATATTTGTGCAAATATTTCATTCATACTGTTAAAAAAATGTGAATTTTTATTGTAAGTTGGTTTTCTGAATATCTTTGAAATTCTTTTCATCATCTTCAAAACCAGTTTTCGGTATCTTTAAAATGAACAAATTTAGTGCTATTCATGGGATAAGAAAGGTAACTCTCACAAAAAATACTTCTGGAGACAAAGAAAGATAACTCTTGATTTATTTTGCAGAGAAGCACAAGACCTATCACCAGAAAGATGAGGTTTTGGCCAGGGATGGTTTTAAGAAGTTTATGAAGTATGAACACTGTGGTTATATGGGGTGTAGATACTCCAAACTTAGTAACCACATCCACTGTATACGACCTGGTGAGTTAATAATACAAATTAAGTATACGAACGAAGTAGAAAATGTGTATGTTTTAGAACATTGGTATGTTTAAATACTGTTAATTATGTTCTTTAAATTGGCACAGATTTTAACGCAAATCTTTGATATTTTCAAACAATGTAATTCTGTCAGTTTAGGTCAGGAAAGTGATATTAAAGGCATTTTTTGTGGTATTTGTTTAATCCATATATGTCATTTTCTGATACAAAATTCCAAATTAATCTTCAATAATTTTGTTTTTCATTTTTGTCTATAATTTACATACGTGTGACATGTATCTTTCTTTTAGGTTGCTTGTATGTCCTTCACTCCACTGCCCAACTGTTTTCACACAAACGCAAGCACGAAAGAAGAGATTTTGAAACTGCATACAGAAAGTATCGTGAGGAAAGCAGTGAAGATTCCTGGATGTTAAGTTCAGCCTCAGGTCTCAGTCTAGTCAACCCAATGTCATTAGCTCCAAAACCTAGTCATGGATCTATGTCTCTACCGGTTTCTGTTAAATCGGAATCCATGCAAGGAGATGAAAGTTGCGATTCGAAGCTTCACTCCTTTGATGAAAATAGCAATTCCGATGTCCGAAGTTTAGATTCCGAAAACTCTGCCTCATTTCACATGGATGCCGACACGTCATGTAATGGTGATTCCAGCATCAACGATACTTCATTGCTTTCAAATCATGGAAATGGAATCGAAGGAGAGAAATTGAACGATTCTCTAACATTGCCCATACCTAAGTACGGTGACGGAACGAGAAAGAATAAAGAAACAGACGATGCAATGAGGGAGGAAAGTTCTGCCAACACACATGACAATATTCCAATAACTCAAACGCACTCGTCTGCACTTGCTCATCATCTCCAGTCTCCAACTCAGCCGGGCTTGTTGAATAAGCCCATGGCAACGCCAAGTCCCGCACATGCTCAGTCACAGCCTTCCAATTACTTCCTGTCATCTCCAACACAAGCCTCCTTCCCGTTACCTGCCCGTCCACCGCCAGTCAATTTGGAAAAGAGAGAGAGGGATGAGTCGTGGAAAAATTATCTTCTTAGGTACGTTATAATTGCTATTTGATTGGCTTTTTTTGATTGTGCTTTATTTTTAAAATACCATGTATTCATCTTAATTTTAAGTAATTTATATATATTGATTCATATATTGATTAATTCTTGTTTTATGATCAAGAAGTACTGATAATTATGTTTGAATTAAGTTGAACAATATATAATTTTTCAAGGTTTTTCAAATTTGATAAAGAAATCTTTACATTAATGCACTGATACTGAAAATGTAATAAATGAAAAGTTCCATACATTGATAAATTTTTTATACAATTTTTATACAATTTTTGTACAATGATCCTGTACTGAGATAATGACAAAAGTAATGAAACAATGATGCATTCTATTCCAGATTTACAGCCAATGACCCGTGTAACTCTCGGTGTCAGTATCTGTACAAAGACCATTACCATTGTCGTGTGGACGGTTGTCTGGTCCTCTTTAAGTCCAAGGACGGTGTCAGAGAACATGCAAGGTAAAAATTAGGGTCCTAAATTGGCGTCACCTGTAAAATGCTTCAGAATATCTGTGAGTTTGGTCGTCAGTTTTTGTTGAAAAATTTGTAAGTTCCGTCTTGGATAAAGATTTTAGGGTCAAGGTCAACATTACGTATGACCAAGGTAATCTTTTGTCAAAGATATAAATAGAATGTGTTGAAATTGCAGTCTTTACAAAGAGATATTTTTGAATTTATTAAACTGGAAACTTTTCAAACACCGTGTGAAAGATAAAATTTTTGTGCGGTGGTATTCTTTATAGAATTTAATGAGACATCTCTACGATTAAATGATAGCATCTAGTTTATAATGAAGAATGTACATTTCAGATTCCATGAGATGCAGGATCGCATTACGCCTGTAGCTTACTCTACTTACGACAAAGACACGGCCTGTCCTTTAAACTGTCAATACAGCAAGAAGGAGAAACACTACCACTGTATCTGGGTAAGACATCATTATGAATCATTACTATGACCGAAACATTAAAGGTTTAAAGCAATTTTCCTGCGAGTTGTGTAATTTGTAAATTATTATATGTTTATCAAAGTACAAAATGTATAATGAAATAGATCAAGAACAGAGAAATTTAAAAGGTACGTGACACCTCCGCTCTCCTCACTGTTATAAGTTTGAAATTTTGTTGTACATGTATATGATAATCTTTAGTTGGTAATATTATTGGTACATGTATGTCCCAATGTCTGTCTGTCCTACACCCGTTAGATTGCACCATTAGTCCTAGGATATTCAGACTTGGCCACAAAGGATCACCTTGGCAAGAGAAAATCTTTTTTTCAAGGTCAACGGTCAAGGTCAGACTTATTAGGGTAACATACATGTAAATGGACAGTACAGAATAAAGTGTTTGCACAAAGATGTCCAGATTTCACTGCAAAGAATACTTAATGGTTAAAGGAAAAAAATCATATCAAAAATACCAAGGTCAATGGTTAAGGTCAGGAAAATAGTTATGCTGCGCATTTGCCGTTAGCTAACCCTTGCTCTTTTAAATGATCTACATTATTTTCGTGTCATATTTACTTGATATTTTTCATGTGTAAGTTTATTCTATTTTCAGTCTGGCTGCACTCACGTTGTCCCGCATCATGGCCCCACCTTTGGCAGATTAGAACATTATCGTATTCATGAGGACGCTAGGGCATCCATAGGCAAATCTTACAAGTACAATATGAAGGCATCAGAGGATGCACCCAGAAGGCGGGGTCGGCCCCCAAAGTACCCCAAAAATGAGATTCCTGTCATACCCAAAGTAGAACTTAGTGAAACGGAAATAGAAAAATCCATAGAGGGAACAGTTGATCCTAGCGTAATCAATGGATTTAAGAAATTCGCCGAAAACGAACCATGCCCAGACGAGCTTTGCATATTCAGGATGAGGGAACACTACCATTGTGCTAGGCCACGATGTCACCAGGCAACTGACCGACTGGATGTATTAAACTTGCATGCAAAGGATTTCCACAGTTTTGTCACCATCTTGGAGGGATTTGAGTTTTTTGATAGAAATATAAACTGCAGACGACTTCACTGTCATAACAATAAGGCCAATCGTCACTTCCACTGTGTGCGTCTGAAATGTGATTACTCGTTTGTCAGGCATAGCACCATGATCCAGCATAATAAACGGCACGAAGCCTCCACCGAATCTGAAAATTCAGTAACAGCTAAAAATAGCGAGAAGGAATTGGTCAAGACGGAGCCAGCAACTCCGCCAACTCAAAAACTTATGCCTGTCATTCCCCCAAACCTACATTCCCCATCCATTGATGCCAAAGGTATGATCAAGACATCAGGCATTTATTTCCCACTCTCTGGCTTGACTGGACAATCAAAGGTTCAGCCACCTGTGGTAGCAGCCTTACCTGGTGCCACCTCGGGAATAGCAAGTTGCTTAGCAGCCGGCACAGCATCTACTAGTGTCATTCCCAGCAGCATAGCAACCGGTCTTACTACCAGCCAACAAGGGCATATACCCATTGTTTCTACTCCAGCTGGTAGTCCTTTAACTGCAAGCCCTCTCTTAGGCACGACTTTATTAAATTCAACTCCTCCTGGAATTGCAAATCCAAGACAACTTCCACTTACTTTACTCCTACAACAGGGAGGTAACTCTTTCCCTCAGCCTTCCTGGATAGAGTTGTGTGCCCGCATGCATTACAAACAGAGTGATCACTGTGGTAGACCATTCTGCAAGCTTAAGAAGAAGGATCATTACCATTGCTTTGAATGTAACCAAGCATTTTCTGACGAGTCCAGAATCCGAGCCCATGTTGGTAAACACGGTCTGAAGTTCAGTAAGCTTGATTTATCTGTTCCCAGCCTTAATCTTCTGTACAGTCCAACAGCTTCTCCCCATGTTCCAATAGCACCTAAACAAATGGAAAGTCCGGCTGCCAAAGATAAAGAAGGACCAGAGTTAAGTGCCCTTTCTAATATGTCAGAGGAAAGTAACACAGATGATGATGAATTGAACGCGTCCGACTCCTTAAATCTGAATCCATCAACATTTTCAAACATGATCGCTAAGGCTCAGAAAGCACATGGAGCTCAGGGCTTGGAGAAAGAGTTTGATCCAGATGATAGCTTGGATGGGAAACTAGTGATAAACGATGGTGAAAATGCCATGGCTGATTCAGAGAACAGTATGGACTTAGGCCAAGATGGCATGACCGAGAAAGAGACAGACCTATCCAAACATTCTGGCAGAAAAAGGATTAGGACCAAGCACTTTGACTATGTTGATAGTAACCCGGTGATCAAGCAGCGTAAAATAACTACAGGCGCTGTAACAACCAATCCAAAAAGTCCAAAAAGTAAAGCTGGAGGATTCCGCGGACCCAGGGACGATTCCATTCCAGACGGCTATATTAAGGTGCGGCATAAAGATCAGTGCACGTATCCTAAATGTGCATATAATCAAGGTGTGACGCACTTCCATTGTACGAGGTCCGATTGTGGGTATAGCTTCAGTGATCGCTCGCGTCTTATCCAGCATACGTTGAGACACGAGCGAATCGACAGTTTGACGGGAGGCGAGATGCAGCAGTTCCGAATGAAGCAGGATTGTGAACGAGACGATTGCGAGTATAAAGGTAAAGCCTCCCATTTCCACTGCTTGAAGTGTAACTATTGCTGTACTGATTCAAGCAAAGTACTGACACATAGGAAGTACCATTCAAAGATTGAGAATATCAACTCGCAAGGATTTGAGAAATACGGCACAACAGAGAAATGCTCTGTAGGGGGATGTCAGTATGAGATGAAGCAGACCCATTATCACTGTACTAAGCCTGGCTGTCATTATGCCGTCCTAGGTCCTGCTCAGATGGCGTCACATAATATTAAACATGCCAATGACACCTTATGATATATAGGTCTTTAGTATAGTTAGCAACAGTAGATATTTTTCTGATATTTTTACTCCGAAAGAAAGAAGTTTTTTGATGTATGACTGGTACATTGAACATTGAACACTATATAAATGTGTATACATTATGAATCAGTATTCCAAATTTCTATTCAATACTACCGTTTTACATACTATAGTTTCAGTCACTTATCGCATGATTCAGTCTTCATGTAGTTCCCTCTTATACATGAACTCATTATGTTTATTTATTGCAAGATTTATTCAAGAGTGCACAGGATACTTACTGAATTCAATGCATTACTACCTTTGGCATATTCTTCAGTTCATCTTCAAGCATCTTGTCCATTAAAAAGCTATTTCAATCTGATTTATGTAGGCAATTAAACTGAATCATGAAACATTCCAATGATATGTACAGAAGGCATGCAGAATTTGCACATTTTTTTTTTCTGCTAAATGTTTTTGATTTGAAATGACTGTTTTTCTCATTAATAGAGAGACTAATACATGTATGTATACCAATAAGTGTGTGATTTGGTTAATTCTATGTCTCAATGTTGTTATTGGGTGTTTTCAACGGGAAATAATTTTTTTTTTTTTTCATTTTCCTTAGTCTTAAAAGATGTTGATAATGTGTCCATTTAAAAGTCGCACAGTAATATGAGCAGCATAAACTTTACTTGAACCATTTTTGTTCATGGAGTTTAGATGTGTGCTTGTCTGCAACATACAGAACTCGTGTTTTCTTTTTCATTTTTTTGCAACTGAGTGACTACTATGCAAATTTACTGCTGAAAAAAATGTTTTTTTGAATGAATGTTTTACACCACATGTATACTGCTGCAAATTGTTTATATTTTCAAGATTGCCCGATTCTTTCTACTCTTGCTTTGCTAATGATAAGTTTTCAGTGGCTTTGTTCAATTATATTGCGCGCACATTCCAACTTCATTCCAAATCTATTTTTACTAATTTGAAAAAATGTGTTTGTTAAAATGGGTCAATGAGGATGATGTCCCTATAATTTCATTAAAAAAAAACATTTTCATTTTTTTTCAGGTGAATTTAAAAAAGGAAAATATTGTTATGAGTTTGTACAGTAATTTATATTTCTTATCATTTGTAAAATAATTTGGGTTTTTTTTGGCCTAATCAATGTTTGTTATTAATGTTCTTAAGAATTTAATTTATGATTTATAATTTTGTTGAGTATGATTCAAATATATAAATTTTGAATGAAGAAATCATTCCAGTTTTAAAAAACATTCCAATTTTTTTTACTTTGTCATTGTTTATGATATTCAAAATAAAGTTATCTAGAAGTAAAATGATGAAGTAAACATAATTAATATCTATCTTTCTCACATCTTATATTGCCTTTAGAATAAGAATATAATCAATCAAATATCACAATTTTCAAATTCAAAATATAGTTTTTTTTCTGTCTTTTGCTTCTTTGTTCAACTTTCTTTTAAAATCGTAACATTTTTTTTTATTTTCGAAAATTTCGAATTGTTGTCAAGGTTATATTTATATCACTGAATTTCTTACCTAGATGTGACATGAATTTTTGTCATACTTGTTACTCTTACTATGATTGGCTAGAAATGAGCAGTATTGTATTTATAAAAAAGTGAATAATTGGGTCAGTTTACCTGTGATCATACAGTATTCATATGTAGTATTTATTACATTGCCTGCAATACAAGGGCAAGATAGGGATAATTTTATCTTTCCGTCTGTCTGTGAGTGTCTGTCTGTCTGTCTGTTAGTCACATTATCACCTAGAAGTTATTTGATAAACATTAAATGTCCTTCAACCTTCAGGGATGGTCCAACATGATGAACTGAACACAGTTACGTCTAATAAAAGTTAAGGTCAACTTCAAGGTCAACCAATAAAACTCAAAAGGTGAAGGTCACATATTTAGGTTCAAACTTTAACAGGCCACACACCTGTTCATGAGCAGTGTACTATCCATGCAATATTCTTTCCATTCCATGATTCATACGTAATCGTAATGAATATTTTCAAAAGCTACAATATAGTTGATGACAGTATGATGTAAAGAATTGAAAATGCTGATTGTCGAAAAAGCAATATTTGTGACAATTATTTTTTATAGAAAATTTAAAATTTATGTTAACTTGATTGATGGTATGCACTGCTGGTGTTTGAAATTATTTATGTTTATTGTAAATTTCCTAAGTTTATAAATTCCTGAAATTATTTTGGACAAAATTCACAAAAATTTTCATTCATTTCCTTTCCTTAAGTTACCATGTTAGTTTAAAATTATAGATACAATATATGCATAAGATATCTTTCCTGAAGATACAGTATATATGATGGTTTTTGAATAACTGATACATTTACTATTATGATGTTATATGGAGTGATCATGGTAAACTTTATAGATGGATTGAAGTGTGTATCCCTGTGAAAGTGTAGTTTATAGACTTTAAAATGCAATTTTGTGTCTGGTCAGTAATTTATTATAATTAGAACAGGTAGTATCTATGATTAGAGTTAGTGGGGTTTCTTTTTTTATCTTATTTGCTTGATCTTGTTTATTCCTTAAAGATACAAAATAGACAAAAAGATGTGTATATTACTGATTTTTAGCTCGCCGGGACGAATGTCCGGAGAGCTATTGTCATACCCCCGGCGTCGGCGTCTGCGTCTGCGTGCGCGTGCACAAAAACTTTAACCTTTCTTATAACTTTTAAACCAATACAGATTGGGCTTTCATATTTCACATGTGCATTCCTTGTGACAAGACCTTTCCATGGATACCAAAATTTTTGACCTTGTGACCTTGACCTTGGAGATTGACCTTCTTTTGAAAAACTTTAACCTTGGCCATATTTTTGGAATGGTAAGTGATAGGGCTTTGATATTTCACATGTGTATTCCTTGTGACAAGACCTTTCCATGGATACCAAAATTTTTGACCTTGTGACCTTGACCTTGGAGATTGACCTACTTTTGAAAAACTTTAACCTTGGCCATATTTTTGGAATGGTAAGTGATAGGGCTTTGATATTTCACATGTGTATTCCTTGTGACAAGACCTTTCCATGGATACCAAAATTTTTGACCTTGTGACCTTGACCTTGGAGATTGACCTACTTTTGAAAAACTTTAACCTTGGCCATATTTTTGGAATGGTAAGTGATAGGGCTTTGATATTTCACATGTGTATTCCTTGTGACAAGACCTTTCCATGGATACCAAAATTTTTGACCTTGTGACCTCGACCTTGGAGATTGACCTACTTTTGAAAAACTTTAACCTTGGTCATATTTTTGGAATGGTAAGTGATAGGGCTTTGATATTTCACATGTGTATTCCTTGTGACAAGACGTTTCCATGGATACCAAAATTTTTGACCTTGTGACCTTGACCTTGGAGATGATTGACCTACTTTTGAAAAACTTTAACCTTGGCCATATTTTTGGAATGGTAAGTGATAGGGCTTTGATATTTCACATGTGTATTCCTTGTGACAAGACCTTTCCATGGATACCAAAATTTTTGACCTTGTGACCTTGACCTTGGAGATGATTGACCTACTTTTGAAAAACTTTAACCTTGGCCATATTTTTTGAATGGTTAGTGATAGGGCTTTGATATTTCACATGTGCATTCCTTGTGATAAGACCTTTTTTATTGTTGTTGTTGCAATTTACATATGGTTGCCACCGGCGAGCTATGTTGTCATTCTGACAAGTCTGGTTCAATACAGGTATGTAATTAAACTTAAATGGAAGAATTGTTTCATTTTATGAAGAAAAGATTCACCTTTATTACTAGTAAGTTAATGTAACAGGTTTTAGACATTCACTTTTAATCATGGAAAATATAACAATATAAATTGTTACTGTTTGAATTTTGAATATTAATTTTCAAGAAGGAAAAAGGGATGATGGGAAATTTGAACTGACTACTAGTATGTAGTAGAGAAAGCTATTTTCAGACATGGTTTTTCTCCGCTTTAAAGCGGAATTCCGCTTCAAGAATCGGTAAATTCCGCTCGTTTTTATAATTTCCGCTCTTTCGTAAATTCCGGAATTTGACAAATCCGTTATAGAATCGAAGTTTTACCTTTGCTGTTTCGCGATGTGTCGTGATTTCTAATTGGTCGATAGGTAACCATTCGACCAATCAGCGATTAGTATTCATCCGAAACACTGAGCAAAGGAAATTCGCGACTGTTCCTTGCCAGCCGGATCGAACTTTCGTCGGGTTTTTTTTTTTTTGTATTTGAACTTAAGAGAAATGTCTAAAAGCATATGGTCGGTCGTTCAGAGGGGAGAGGTAAACGTAAAGGCCCTTGACTTCGGCATTATCACTCAAGAATCCGTGGAAATGAGAGCGTCGATAGTGAACCCCTAGCCCTCTCAAAAAGTACAAGAAAAATCAATATAATTATATTTTCGTTTCAATATAACAACACTTTAAAGCTGTATTTTTTGCCCCAAGAAAGCTGTTCTGAAGGGTCTTTAATGATGAAAATTGTCGTTTTCGGCCCCTGGTCCCCCTGATATAGGGGCGCTGCCGCTATACACCCCACTGGGGGAGGACCCCAGACCCCCCTTCAGCTTTTTTCTTTGAACACTAGAATCATGTCTGTATTTTGCATTTGAAAACTGTTTAAAAAAGGACACATTTATATAGTCTCTAAAGTTGTTAAGCTTTTATATAATTAAACTGGTCATTAGTAAATCCGTCCACGTATACCTTCATGCATATAATATTTATATGATATGTTTTCTGAAGTATGATTATTATATACATTACAATAGTCCCACCAGTGCTATATTTGTATAATAATATATTATTGTTTTTCCAAGAAATATTTTCAGATATATGCAAGTTCATTCAGAGCTAAAATTGTATTTTTGAATATTGTATATAAAACTGTATAATAAACACATGCACATTTGAGTGTGTACTGCCTTAACTTGAAGACAATTTTTTTTTTCGAATTTCGTATAAATGTGTTTGTATTATTTTCAAAAAGCACTTTGTAAGTTTTTGTATGATAGTTCTATTTCAAAAATGAAATTTTAGTAGAAATGAATTTTTTTGTTGTGTTGTCAGAATCCATAATATTCAAATTCAATGCGTGTTATATGCACTAGTCACTATGATTATTTATTGACTTTATATTAGAAGTTACATAGTCATATAAGCCGAGTATTTCTAGTTCATAACGATATCTTCATTAAAGATCATTCATACTAATACATTATTTACACTGATTGATATATGTTTTATTGTCATTACTTAAAATTGTTAAGTACATAATACTTTTCAAGGTATGATTCATTCTTTCTTATTATCCCAGGTCATTTATACTTCAGTTTAACGGCAAACATCTTTTGCGTCAAGAATATTTACTTTCTTGCTCTATACATTATCATGTTTTGGTTTTTTTTTTCTGAAATAAAGATTTCATCATATTTCAATTTTTCAAGAATTGGTACAATTTCATCATTTAATTTCATATTGATATAAGAAAATATTAAAGTTCAGTCAGAAAGGGAACATCATGTAGAATTAACATTTATGGGTATGTCTCTAATTTTTGTGTCTCATTGTTTGATATGATAAGCTTAATCTTCCTGTGTTAAATGATGTGTTTGATAGATAGCAGTTTTCATTACAAGAGTGGTATGATGTTATTTCTGAGATTGGCGTAATTATTCCTGACCATAAATTCCGTTAAATCTTAACATTCCATGTAAGATTTTATTGAGTTTATAACTATAATATAAGATGTTTAGATGTTGGAGTTTGCACTTTGTTTTTTTTTTCTCCAATGAATGATGTTGACTCACTACATTCCAATTATAGAATATAAACAGTGTCATCTTTTTTCTGTCACAACTTTTTACAATTTGAAATAAACAGTTAACATCTTATTTCTTTTCTTATTAATTTAGTAATTCATACTGTAATATAATTTGATGCGTACCTTTTCGTATGTCTCTTTTCCGTCTCATATTGTGCGCGTCTTTTGTGTTTTTCATCGGGTGTTTTGGTGTTTTGCTGTTGGTGCTGCAACAGGGTCTTGTTGGAGATCCCCTCCCTTTTATCTCTGAGAGATCTTCTCCAGCTAATATACACATTTTATAGTGATATGCCTTATTTTGGGACTAAAGGTGGACATAGTAGGGCTTTGGTATTAGTCCCCAATGGTGAAATGGAGGCAACTTAAGTTTCCACTTTGTCTATCTGTCTGTGACTTAAAGGTTTTCTCTGTCTTGACAACAGATATCTTGATGAAAATTGTTGACTCAGGCTTAAAGACATAGTGAACAGCATTGAGGACACATACATGTCAACTTTGAAATCTTAAAAAGAGGGAGATCTCCCTCTTTGGGACTTGAAAAAGAGGGAGATTGCTCGTGAACCCATTTTGCTACATTTTTAATGAATCATGACATTTTGTGCAAATGACAAATATGGATAATGACCATATCCCTATATACAGCACAAGATCGATAATTCAGAAAATCAGAAACCGAAGGCATACAAAATCAGGATAAAACAGGAACCAAAGCAAACAAACAAAAACCTCCACCATATGAAAAGAAGCGAGCTCCCGATATGGGAGTGAGACCAGGTGCCCAGGAAGAGTAAGCATCTCCTGCTTGCATGCAACACCCGCCGCTTCAATTAGGTAGAACTATCACATCCGGTTACTTCCATTTCGGAAGACATAGAGTACAATCTTAGGTTGGATGGTTCAAATGGTCTATGACAGAATATCATCCACCATTCTGGAGAGTGGGACATCATAGTGTATGACGAGTTCCCTATATCGACCGTTGAACTTCCTCAGTGACGATGTTAGTCGGTCACAAACATATCCCTGACTGAAAAGCTTATATGAAAGACGCCTAGCTCTCAGAACAAAATCCGTATATTTGGTACTTGCTCTGGCATAGCGTATCAACTGAGATATGAACACGCCATAAGCTGGCGATGAAGGGATGTTGCTACTCAGAAAAGGAAAGTTTGTAATGCTGAAATTGAAGTCGTCACGTTTGTCATAGAGTGAGGTGTTCATGTGACCATCAGTGTCGTAGGACAACATTATGTCCAAATAGGATGCTGAATTATTTGTCTCTGTAGTTTCTTTGACTTCAAGCTCTGAAGGATAGATAATGCTCAGGTAATCCGTGAATTTTGGATTATTGATGGACAACACTTCGTCTATGTATCTGTAAGTGAAGTTGAAGTCAGAAGCTAAGTATCTTTTCCCATCAGAGAACAAAGATTGAATGAATTCAGCTTCGTACGAGTAAAGGAAAATGTCGGCAAGGAGTGGGGCACAATTGGTCCCCATTGGAATTCTGACAATTTGCTGGAAGACATTTCCTCCAAACACCACAAAAATGTTGTCGATCAAAAAGTTTAACATCTGAATAATATCTGTTTCAGCGTACTTATTTTCAGAATCTGACTTTTCTTTTACATAGTAGGTTTTGTCATAATTCACAACAATAAATTTGTATTTGCGATTACCGTTCTTACTTGTAAATGCATTACTTATAATTTTTGCGAGTCTTTCTTTCAATTTAGAATGTGGAATTGTAATGTAAAGTGTCGAAAAATCAAAGTCTTTGATCGAATGGACTCTACTAAAATGAGTGGATTTCAGATGTTCTAAAAGTTCCTTCGAATTCTTTAAAATCCACATCTGGTTGATGCCACTGCGAGAATATACTGTCGAACAATATTTTTGAAGCCCAGATTTGAGTTCAGATAAAAGTTTGATGAGTAAGATCGATATATCATATACAGATTTGGTAGAACATTTTGAGGAACCAGCGATGAAACGTTGTTTGTACGGATTCTTATGCATTTTAGGTATGCAGTATAATTATGGTAAATCTAAATCTAAATTGTTAGTGTTGAAGCCAAAGGAAGCAAGAGCTAGCTGATTTGTTGTTGTCTATTATTTCAGAGGCAGAAAGATTTGTTGGGGTGTAAGTGGGATTTCCAAGTGTCGAATTTAAACCCAACTCTTTTACTAGACTTTCGAAATAGTACTTTTTGCAAGTAAATGTGTAATTATTTGAGGCTTTGTCCGCTGGTGTGATGACATAATGTTCTTGGAGGTAGGTAAGCTCTGTGATAACATCAGCGTCTTTAAATATAGACTCGAATCTGGTGTTCACAGTTGATTTTAATCGGTTAATTCTAGATAGAAGTAACCCTCTGATGGATTTTATCCATTCGGAAAGGGTGTCGAGCTGTACATCCTCTTTCTTTGCCCAACGTCCTCTTTCTTTGCCCAACGAAATCAATTTTCAAATAATGTCATTGTGATAACATTTCAATGCAAATCAACATTTTATAAACTATGAAACAAGTATCAATAATTTATTGCATTCTATACATCTTTTCTTACATTTTGTCATGCAATTTCCCGTGAAATGCTCTGAATATCGCTATTAAGAGAATAAAATGTATCGATTTTCAAGGTAAAGTGTCAAAGGTCAAGGTAAATATTGAAATGGCCTAGGAAAGCTAGTAAACAGTGTAGAAGATGATGTATCAAACCCTCCACAAACGTTTGACAATGGAGAGGATGAATACTTGATTTTGAAAGGTCAAGGCAACTGAGGACGGGCTTAAAAACTTGGTGAACACCATATAAGGTGAGGTATCATCTGATAAGAAACCCACAACAAATGTGTCCCTATTGAGAGAGAATGCACTTAATTAAGTTTCAAGGTCAGTGTTGCAAGCAATGATAAAAATTCACCTCGCATGGATTTGAATGATACTTCACAGATTTGTAGCCCTGGATCAAATGTCAAGGTAAAAGTCACATTGCTTTTGGTATATGAAAACCCTGTCAACCCAATCCTCTCCTCAATAAGGACTAGTATTCCATTACATTTCAGAGAGTCGTTTCCATTTATCCAAGCTTGTGTTGTGACCTTGAACCAAGATAAACCAATGTCATAACATTATGTATGCCCACAACCTTTCACAGGACTGTTTTCAAGAAGCCTAGGATTTTGAATCATGGATGTACTCTTTGAGAAAAAATATAATTTTGTGTAACAGTCATACCTGTCAACTCTCCCTCTTTTGGAGGGAGTCTCCCTCATTTGGGGCACATTTCCCTCCTAAAATGACAATCTCCCTCTTTCTCTTTTGGACCACATCTCCCACTTTTATTATTTTTTATTTTTTTTTCAATTTTTTAAACCCTCCTAAATTAAGGAAGGTTTGAACACCAAGATGGCGGCGGCATTATTTGTTTTCTCGCTTCCTAGGAAAAGTACAGTCTTAACTCCCTTAAAACATTTGATACTCTGATTGATATACGCATTTGAGTATCCTGATGAAGTTTGAATAATTTCCGGCGTCATTTGAAGAAATTATGGCGATTTTCGAAATTTAGGACTTTGGAAGTTTTATCCATGAGCAAAGCACGACGTCATTTCGACGTTATCGGTAAAAATGGCGTCACAAACCTTCGCATTCAAAATGCAATAAAAACATTATTACTAAAAAATAGAAAATTAAATCTTCATCACAGTGTATTCGTTGACAAATTTACGTAACAGGAAAGCGGATGTCACTTCATTGAAAATGGACGATTTTGGAAGAAAAAAATGGAAAATATAAAGCCTTGTAATATTCTAATCCTAAATTTAATTTTTTCCCATATAATCATGAAATCATCTCTGGACATTTTTGATAATTTTGATACTTTTTGACAAAGATTCATCCAGAGGATTCCTAATAATTAATTAGCAACTACAGTAAATTGGCTCGAAATTGCAATTTATTTTAGCGACAGTGTCATCTTTTATTCAAGGATCCTGCCTGTGTTTAAAACACAATTCATTTTATCTTTTCCATATGTAAGTGCAATATATTTATGGATATTTTGGAAGTTAAATCAATATTAATTTCCGATAGCTTTACGAGAACTGGAATGGCATTTGCAATATTATGACGTCATCTAAAAATTCACGAAAACGTCGATTAATGCATATTTCAAAGTCTCGTAGAAAATTTTCCTGTGGATAGAAACAAATGTAAGTTTGTATAGTCAAGGACTGACAAGAATAATATAATTTCATAAATCATAGAAAAATTGAATTTGGCGTCCAAGTGTTCAATACCTCCTTAAGAGGGTAAGCTTTCAATGGAATTATTCAAAAGATGGTGCCCCCATATGTCACATGTTTACGCATAATCTGGCTCTTTCAACTGTCAAGGAGGGAGATCTCCCCTTTTGAGAATGTCAAAGTTGACAGGTATGAACAGTATATCAGTGAAGAACCGAATTAGACATACTAACTGGTGTTGGACTTTTTTTTAAAGCTCAAGTAACATGTATTGCTTGCAAACAGAGGATGCTTACTCTTCCCGGGCACCTGATCTCATCTCAAATGGGGAATAATGCTTGCTTCTTTGCCGAGTTTCAGTCATTTCATTAGTTGTGGATCTTCAAGGTTTTCATTGTGCATCGAAGCTCAGACGAATTATGTTATTTCTTCTTCCGGTCATGCGCATCAATGTTCAAGGTTTTCTTTGTCCAATAATAATGATGTTTGGATACCGACTTTGGGTTTTAACTTTCCCTCTTTGATCGACCAACCAATGCCACACTATGAACCTTGGACAGTTTTCACAGATCGACCAACCAATGCCACATCATGAGCCTTGGACGGTTTTATACAGCGGATGGTGGTTCAAATGTCGGCGCCCGGTACAACATTGGTCGTCTTCAATTTATGCTTTATCATTCTCGTTGTTTATGTTTAGTTGCCTCTGCTTTGATTGTTAGTTGGTTGTATGCTGTTATGTGTCTAGCTGTCTTAACAAATTTTTGAAGTAGTTTTGCCTGGTGTTACTTGAATCATGTGGGTGTGTTCCGCTGTGGTCATGGTGGCCTTGCTGGAGATCTCGTCCACATTCGTTTGTCTCCTAATGAGAATATGAACTCTGAGGTCAAAAGTTCAAATTCTTAGAACTTGAATTACTGAAAAGAATACTAAAACTGTTTATTCCACATTCCAATATAGGTAACAAATATTTGTTTTTGAAGGCATTTTTGAAGTTTTCCTATCAAACTCGGCTTTATTCCGTAAACTACATAAATGGCTAACAGCCACCGACTGGAGGCAGCGGGGTCGTGTTCTGTGAGCTCTAAATTGATTTGCATCGATAAATAAAAACGATGCGCCAAAACACTTATCTGGTGCATTAAAATTGGTTTGAAATTTTCTTCAAGAAGGTAAAGAATAGGAACACCCTCCGTATTATTATTATAAACACTTATATATTTCTTGTTGCAGTGTGGAGCAGTTAAACTCGTCCCCTGTGGCTTGATGTTTGAAGTGTAAATGATTAATTTTTTTTCTAGCTCTGTCGCCTGAAATAAACTCTAGATCTGTTTTGCCCCTTTATCAATTTGACATCATGTATATAATTTTGGTATTTCGGAAACTTGTCATTTCATCCAAAAATAACATCGAAATTAAAGGAGGCGAACATCTGAGCACCATCCCTCTAATGCTATTTCAGTCATCGATGTTATTTAACTTTGCTACTGAATCGACCCTACAGGAAATTTGGAGCCGTAAACTCTCTGCAAAGTAATTGCACAAATCTAAATTCAAATAGAAAAAAAAATGAACGAGAGGGCGCTACTAAAATGAATTTTGGCGGTGTCTGAAAATCTCTTTGGCTGGAAGCATCACTGATGGGGATTTTACTATCCAAAAACACGTGTCTGGTGTATTAAAATTGGTTTGAAATTTTCTTCAAGAAGGTAAAGATTTGGAACACTTCCGTATTATTCATCATATCAAGTCGATAACAATTCGAAAATATCCCACTCATCCTGCTACGTCTTTCGGTACATCTTGGACATAACTTTCATGTTCTTTGGTCATATTGCATAGATTAGATTGAGGATCACTGACGAGGGTTAAGTACCCGAAACGTGCATGTCTGGTCGATGCTGCAAAGTAATCTGTTCCTAATTGATGCTCTTGAATTTGAAGACGTTTAACATCAATAAGAATTCGAAAATGGCACCGAAACTATATCAACTCGAAGTGTACATTACACGAAATAATATTGGATTATTGATTAAAAAAGATGATGATAATTTTATTTATTTACCGGAATTTTGGCCGTGCTTTCCATTGGTAATTAGTTAAAGAAGATCCTGACGATAATCTCAAAAGCACTCACATTAGAGCACAAAATTGAGCATCGCCAGACCCCTAGCAAGCTTAAGATGGGACCAGGTGCCCGGGAGGAGTAAGCATCCCCTGTTGGCCGTCAGGTGATGGTAAGTATCAGGTATTAGTTTCACAACGTTAACATCCTAAGATTTACATAGGATCGATTTGATTGGTCGATCAATTTTACACCTGACACGACATCCAATTGCTAATTGCTAAATCTCTTGTAATTCATTGAATATAGACAGCTAAATTTTTCATAAGATAGAAAATTTCATTTCCAACGATTGCATCAATTTTAACAATACCAAGGTTTCTACGTAGATATGAATATTGAAGCCAAGAATACAGACATGCGTCAATGACGCAGTGTTTTATAGTAAATGACGCAGTGTTTCATAGTAAATTACTCAGTGTTTTATAGTCAATGAGGCAGTGTTTTATAGTCAATGACGCAGTGTTTTATAGTCAGTGACACAGTGTTTTATAGTCAATGACGCAGTGTTTTATAGTCTTCCATACTCCGATTTTTTCATAAGGTTTATTAGATAACCACATTCACTATTGATTTCACCAATGAGTTCAGATGATAACTGAGATTTCCAAGCATGAGCAATTTCTTTTGAATCAGTCTTTTTCACAACATAACTTTCTTTATGTTTCCTTCGTGTTTTCCCGTTTTGTACGCTATACTTCTTTAACCAATATTCAGTTTCCATAGTGTAATTTAATCCAACTCGTTTGAGAAATCTTTTTGCTCCTCGCATAGTGTTCTTTGTTAATTCTTCGAAGCTCAGTCGAATTATGTTCTTTCTTCTTCCGGTCATGCGCATCACTGTTCTGATGTCATGATACATGGAATCGCACAAATTCTTAAAGTAACTTCTTCTATCCTCTTTTTGAATGTCAATTTCTTTTATTTTGATCCGAGAATTAATAATAGCCCTCGGATCTCTCACGAGATGTACTATTTTCAATCTTGGAAATGCTCGAATTATTTCATCCGCGAAATCTGTAGAGAGACGGATGCTTTTGATTATTTGCGCATCTGAATTCCTACATAACTGTTCCCAGTATTCTACACACGATTTCCGTCTTTTAGTACTCTCATTTGAGCCTCTTAGCATGAACTTCTCAGAAAATGCTACAAGACACTTTTTACTGTAGCCAGTAGAGAATTCAAATGTTATAAATCCCTTAAGTACTTCATATGGCAAAAGCGATAACTTGCAGTTTAGAATATGTCTCACAATTTCAAACATTTTTTCTGTAGATTGTAACTCTCCATCTGGTTCTCTGAAAACAGATGCAAGGAAAACAAATGATAGATAAATAATACAGAAATTGAACAGAAAAACGCAAGCACTGATCCAGAGGGGGGGGGGGGGGGGTCCGGACCCCCCCCCCCCCCCCTAGAATTTTCGAAGCATAGCTTTTTTTTTATTCAAATACATATTTCATAAGATTAAGTCCCCATTCCCCTTTTGTTGTCATAATATTTGCCAGAATTTAAAACATACATGGTACGTTATTTTCAAGTTTTGCTGCGCTTTTTAACACATATACGCCTAGGTCAAATAAACAAGGGCACTAAGAAAACGAAAAGAAACTGAAAAAGGCACGAATAGTGGATTCCATTCCAATCCTCGGGAAAAAAAATTCGGTGGCTCGCTATCGCTCGCCATTTTGACGTATTTACATATTTAGTTAGGTGCTAATGGGCGTTTATTGATCACATAAGCCCCATGACGTTCGATGTAACTATTTTCCTTTCGATAAAATAAAATTGATATTCTTCAGGATTTATAAATTACTCTCCTTTAAATACGAAGTCATTGACGGCTCTGGTAAATTGTAAATTTGTGAAACGATCGCTATGCATAAGAAGAAAATTCATCTAAAGAAGGAAATATACATGGTGCATCCTTTGACATTCAAAGTCTTTGTGTACATTAAAATGTATGCATTTTGGTGTTTAAAATCAGTGAATGTGAGCGTTGTTATGGACATTTCTGAGTTTGTAAATAAATATGTGGTTTGTGATGGACAATGGTGACTGTGTATATCTTTATCCACAACATTCAGAGTGTACGACCTAATCTACACTGGTTAGTGTATGAATCTTTGTGTCAATGATATGCACGCACTTTTAATATTAATCATTGCGTGTTTTCGTGCACATTTTTTTACTGTGCTTATTTGTGAGTATATTTTTACCCATGATAAGAGTTTATATGAAGTCATGGTTTTTTTGTGTCATTTTTGTTTGATAGTTTGCTTTGCTTGTACCTTTTGGATTTTGGATTCTTATTTCCTTATGTCTGTATACATTTTGTGTTTGAAAATTTGTGTGTCTGTACGTGGTTTTCGTGTCTGTACGTGGTTTTCGTGTCTTTACGTGGTTTTCGTGTCTTTACGTGGTGTACAATGGTTTCTGATTTGTTTATACATTTTGTGTTTCAATATTTGTGTGTTTTTGTGTCTTTACTTGGTGTGCAATGGTTTCTGATGTGTTTATACATTTTGTGTTTGAACATTGGTGTGTTTTCATGTCTGTACGTGGTTTTAGTGTCTCTACGTGATTTTTGTGTCTTAACGTGGTTTTCCTGTTTTTACGTGGTTTTCGTGTCTTTACGTGGTTTTCGTATCTTTACGTGGTGTACAATGGTTTCTGATGTGCTTATTAATTTTGTGTTTGAACATTTATGTGTTTTCGTGTCTATACGTGGTTTTCGTGTCTTTACGTGGTTTTCTGTCTTTACATAGCACTTTCTATATAGATAGAACCAAAGACAGTGCATGTATTTACTATTTTTTCATTTTCGTGCGTGTACATCGACGGCGGGTGCGACTATAGCCAACAAGGGATGCTTACTTCTCCCGGGCACCTGGCACCACCTCTAGCTTGCTAGGGGTCCGTCGATGCTCAATTTGGTGTTCTATTTTGAGTGCTGTTGAGATTATCGTCAGGATCTTCTTAAACTCATTTACGTGGTTTTCGTGTCTTTACGTGGTACACAATGGTTTCTGATGTGTTTATACATTTTGTGTTTCAACATTTGTGTGTTTTCGTGTCTTTACGTGGTTTTCATGTATTTACGTGGTGTACAATGGTTTCTTGTTTGGAATCACCATATTTTCTATAATTGCAAGTGTTAGAATCGCAGTCTGATGGTGATTATTTCTTCTCACTTGTCAATGTCTTTCATTACATTAAAATCCTGGACTCCTTTATTTCTTGTGACAGCCGATCAAAATTAATAAAGCCTAAGTATCACACTGAACGGAGGAATTAAAGCATAGAGAAAACGTACTATTGTCAAATACATACAGACAAGTATCATTGCGATGGCAGACATCTTTCTTATTCCTGAAAGCTCTGCCATAGACGCCCCAAAAGGGTTCGAAGGTATAATGTATTTCTTTTGCACCACGTTTCAGTAGCTCTCCAACAAATGTAGAACCTGTGCGCATGTAGGCAAGAATGAGTATTTGTGGCCTGGTTCTATTTGTAACTGAAAAAAAACCCAATCACTCGAATGAGTACTTATAAATATTCAGCCGTACTATAACATACTTGTTATTGGCAAAAGCCCACAAGGAAAACACACAAACATCCGAATATATAGCATAGAGATGAGACAACTAGATATGGTTAAACGTCTTCAAATTCAATTGCATCATTTACGAACAGAAAGATTTCCATATGGACCAGACATGCACGTTTCGGATACTTAACCCTCGTCAGTGATCCTCAATCTGAGCAATGTTATTTGCCGAAGAGTGAGAAAGTTATTATGTTAAAAAATGTACCGAAAGACTTAGCAGGATTGGTGGAATATGATGCTACAGGACCCATATTTTAGAATTATAAAGAGATTTTCATAACAGAAATTATCGAATGTTTTGCAGAAACGATCAACCGAAGTTGATCGAACTTGGCTAGATATGTGCCCTCGGGGACTCCTGGTCCACCAGCAGTGACACTTACCAAGTGGTATAAATGTTAAACGTCTTCAAATTCAATATCATTATTTACGGACAGATAAATTTCCACATGGACCAGACATGCACGTTTTGGTTACTTAACCCTCGTCAGTGATCCTCAAACTAAACAATGTAATTGACCAAAGGGTGAGAAAGTTCTCATGTCCAAAAATGTACAGAAATACGAAGCAGGACGGGTAAGATATGATGCTACAGGATCCACGTTTTAGAAATTTCAAGAGATTTCGATAACAGAAATTTCCGATTGCTATGAAGAAACGATCAACCATGGTTGATCGAACTTGGCTAGACATGTGCCCTCGGGACTCCTGGCCCACCAGCACTGACACTCACCAAGTGGTACAAATGTTAAACGTCTTTAAATCCAATAGCATCATTTACAAACAGATAAATTTCCACATTAACCAGACACACCAGACATTACTCATTAGGGTACTTAACCCTCGTCAGTGATCCTCAAATTAAACAATGGAAAGAGAAAGAAAGGTATTATGTCCAAAAAATGTACCGAAAGACGTAGCATGATGGGTGGAATATGATGCTACAGGACCCACATTTTAGAAATTTCAAGAAATTTTGATAACAGAAATTTTCGAATGCGTTGAAGAAACGATCGATCGAAGTTGCCGACTCGATATTGAATAGTGGGGGTTTCCGGATGGCATGCAAACTACCATCCTTCAGCTTGCACTCCAAAACTCCAAATGCTGCTGGCGGTATCTGGACAACTTTTATAACAGCTTGAGTTGCATTGACATTTTTGTCGGAATATGGACATTATTTTGTCTTGTTTTAAACACATTTTCCTTCTTGTAAATTTCGAATTGCATAGAGCATGTTGACTAAAATGTCTTTTGTATACTTTTTCAGAACGGCAATAAGAAAATTGGCACATTCAAAATTGTATAATACTCAAAGTTTAATGCATTTGATATGCAGGTTTTTAGTATTGAAAATTTAACCAAATGGAGACGTATGCATTGAACTAGAAATAAGAAAGAAATGGTGAATCTTTTTGAGATTTAAGGAATCATTGCAATATTTTTTGGTTGATCGAGGTATCAACATCAAAAATTGAGGGAAAACTGCATCGTGCGCGTAGCGCAAGATGCATAGGTTTTTTCTCAATTTTTGGTGTTGAGACCTCGATCAACCTAAACAATATTACAATGATTCCTTATCATTTCATTTAGTCGCGTTTCAACGTTTATTTGCAGCTTTGAAATAGTTTTGCCAACGACGATGCTTATGACGTTGCTTGCTAAGCTTCCGGTTTGGGTTGATGCAGATATCAACACAATTTTTCGGCCAATCAGAATCTCGTTTCTTAAGAATGACAATGGAACATACATGTAAATGATATGTAGATCCATCATACCTCTATCCTCAGACGTTGTTTGATTGTCTTCAAGTGAGTGGTCTTTCTGCTCAAACTGGAAAGGTTTTGTCATAGTAAAGTTGACTCCGTCAAATAGAACTATGAAATCTGGAGACAATAAATAAGATAATGTATATAGATATTTTGAAAAAATATTATTCTGTGAAAAAAGGTTTATTGCATCAGATTTGCACCTCAAAAAGCAATGTCATCGTCAATGACGCAAAAATTAAGGATAATTAAAATGAAGATAAAGACAAAAGAATTTGCCAATTCGACAAATTTCCTTGGTCTTTTAATTCATGTCATTGGCGATTTATACCAATTTGTGTGCACGGAACAACAAATTCCAAAGGGTAGAAATGAAGGAACTATTGTAACATGAAGCGACGGGGGAGCCCGAAGCAGGGGTCTGAAGTCAAGCGCACTTGACCGCATTCCCAATAAAGCTAGCCTACCGGGGAGCCAGTTTTAGTGGCTTATATTCCTCTCTTTTCATTACAATTTCCCCCTCTTGGGATTTCTTCGTGTTTGTTCGGGTGTCCACAGCTTTCCTCTATCACAATATGTTTTAGCTGCCACCTCTGCTGGCGGTATCCGGAGGTCAGTCCACTAGACTGAGCAAAAGTACCTTCGGACCTATTTGTCGGAAACCTGGGCACATGGACTATCGAGTCAACAATGACTCACACAGAGGGCCTACTGGGAACCCCAAAGTCCCACCGCTGCTACCAAATTGTAACGTGAAGCGACGGGGAAGTCCGAAGAAGGGGTCCTTTACAGTAATCCCGATAAAGCTAGCCTACCGGGAAGACAGTTAAAGTGGCTAATATTCCTTAGTTCACTATTTGTTACACTATGTTAATAAATAAGGACCATATCAGCAGCAAAACGACATTGACATATTCACTTAATTTACATTCGTGCAACTGTGAACATATTCACTTCATATACATACGTGCAACTGTGTACATATTCACTTAATTTACATACGTGCAACTGTGAACATATTCACTTAATATACATACGTGCAACTGTGTACATATTCACTTAATTTACATACGTGCAACTGTGAACATATTCACTTAATGTACATACGTGCAGCTGTGTACATATTCACTTAATGTACATACGTGCAACTGTGTACATATTCACTTAAGGCACGGTCCATTTGATATTGGGGGGGGGGGGGGCTTTGGTTTTTTTGTCGGAGCAAGATTATTTTTTTCGCCCTGGACCGGGGCAAAATCATTTTTTTCTTGCAAAATTGGAGCAAGGAAATTTTTTTAACAATTTTAGTGATGCTCTTATTTTAAAAAGAATAATATGTTTGTGTTTTATCAGTAGAAATTATTCATATTCTTACTCAAAACTCTAAATATTAATATATAAGTTTATTTTCATGCAAGTATTCAATTTCCTTTTAACTGAGAGATTAAAGATTTTTACAATAAAATTCTCAATATTTTATATTGGATACATGTATATAACATGTATAAGAGGGTCTGAGGGTCTGGTCTCCTAGACAAATTTTTAAATGTAGAATTATAAACTGGTGAATAACTGAAGTTCTCCTTCCAAGCTTACAAGAACATACAATGAGACTCTATGGGATACATGCAACATGTATTAATAGCAATACATAAATATTGATAATATATTTAAGCTTTTAAGGAAGCCCTTTTTCATTCACATACATGTATACCTTTTAATATCTTCAAATATATGAACTTTGCCATCAGTAAATGATACGATGGTGAGTAAAGCGAGCCAAAAATTTTTGATACAAATTTAAAACTGCGGCAAGCAAAGCGAGCCGGAAATTTTTCAAGAATGTTAGCGAAATTTTATAATAATTCTTCAAATTCAGATTATTTGTAAGAGCAAGATTATTTTTTTCTGTCACACCATAAGCAAATTAATTTTAAAATTGAGAGCAAAATTATTTTTTTTCGAAAAAAAAACCCAAGCCCCCCCCCTAGAATATCAAATGGACCGTGCCTTATATACATACGTGCAACTGTGTACATATTCACTTAATAAACATACGTGCAACTGTGTACATATTCACTTAATATGCATACGCGCAACTGTATAAATATTCACTTAATATACATACGTGCAACTGTGTACTGATTCACTTTATATACATTCGTGCAACTGTGTACACATTTACTTAATATACATACGTGCAACTGTGTACAGATTCACTTAACATACATACGTGCAATTGTGTATATATTCACTTGATATACATACATGCAACTGTGTACATATTAACTTAATATACATACGTGCAACTGTGTACATATTCACTTAATATACATGCGTGCAACTGTGTACATATAACTTCTCCATTTACTCACATATTATGAAAAATAACACAGCAAAGATTATCATGAAGAAATAGTTTTGCCAATTGGAAATACTCATGTCTCTGTATTACATGAAAAGATAAAGCTATTATTATACGGTATATTGCAAGATAAAATGTGCCGATTCCTACAGTTCTGTCAAGTCGGTTTTAAAGATACGTCGGTCATTGAAGGTCGAAACAGTATATTATCGTTAAAATAGCTTATATCTTAAGATAATACGAATTCAAAAACGTGTAAGGTGTAAATTTATGACCATATTATTCATTAAATTTCAAGGATGTTTGACGGTTAATACTTAAACACAAAACAACGAATTTGACAAGTAACTTTGATATAGCATGTATAATATTTAGTCAAAGTTACTAATATGTACAGTGTAAGCAGTGACTAAGTTTGAAATCAAAAACCAAAATCAGCAATTATATATATTTTTCAATATAGCTTTTGTCTTTCTCTGAAAATGTGAAAATATGAATAAACTTCCATTTGAAAAAAAAGTAGAGTTTGAGACGGATTCGAACCAGCGACTTACACCTTTTCGGTGCAAGGGTCAGCGCCTTAGACCAATCGACCACGAAGCGCATAAGATATGTGATCTTTAAGTTTAATACATTCTTTATATTTCATTAAATTGAAATATTTCTTCCAGAGGGAAGGAATGATACAAATAAAAACACAAACACTCGAAGACACAAATGTTCGGGCACTTGGTCTTTATCCAGTGTAAAAAACGACAACGTTGACGTACGTGCAATTTTGTTCTTATTTCATTTCCGTTTTAATATCAGTTCTATTGTTTGAATACATTTTGTCGAGAAAGCAGTTCTATCGTTCAGTTCATGCCTTCTAAAAAGAAGAAGTATATTTATTATTATTAATGATTTCATCGGATAATGAGAAGCAACTTCATGACGTACATGATTCAATGGTATTTTTACAATATTTTGTGTATCGCCTCTCTCGACACAACACAACTTATATGGGGGTTTTCGGCATACAAATATGACTTCAACCATGTTTTTTACAACAAATATATCGACCCCTTTTCGTTCTTTTTGGGCATTGGGAGGGAGGTAAAATCAATTCTGACACATGTCCTGTCTTTCCTTTCACACAGACCATCCTTTTTGTTTCCTCCGCCTCTCTCTCTCTCTCCCAAACATAGAGCCCGACACGCCATGGAGGGGCCCGTGTCATTCCTTCTCTTACCTTTGGGGGGAAGGGGGGATAAGTAAAAAAGAAATTAGAAAGGAAAAAAAAGAAAGAAAAATATAAGGGAAAAGAATATGAGATAAAAATACATAACAAGGGCAAGGATTTCTGAATATCATCAAAGCAAATAAAATCATGTTACAGTATTAAGACGAAAAAGAAGAAAAAAGTAGAACAAATGGTAAACTAAATTTAACAAATATGATTTCGGTTGTAGCACCGAACGCAAGACATCGAATCCCTCCACGTAATATGCATATACAGCAAGAGACACAATGTGAAACGAGGAACTACATCAAAACACCAATTACACATGTACATAAGAGTGCACATAAAACAACGAGGCCAATTGGCAATGTCACATAAGTTTCACGTCTTCAAATTCATTAGCATCACTTTAGAGCAGATAAATTTACAGCATTGACCAGACAGGCACGTTTTCGTTATTTAACCCCCGTCAGTGATCATCAATCTAAACAATGTAATATGGCTAAAATCTGTGAAAATTATGTCCTAAAATACCGAAAGACGTAGCAAAATGGCTGGTATATCATTCTACAGGACCCAGGTTTTAGAAATTTGAGACAATTATGTAAACAGAAATTTTCAAATACGTTTGAAGAAAGGACCAACCGAAATTGATCGAACTTGGCTACATGTGCCCTTGGGGACTCCTGGTCCACCAGCAGTGACACTCACGAAGTGGTACAAATGTTTCATGTATTCAAATTCATCAAGTAATGAATTGTAAGGTAATCCTGATTACATGCAGACAACCCTCCTAGTGTAAGATCACCACACAAACAAGTATACATTTGGGTATCAAAGTGATTCATGGACAAAATTTTGGTCTAGTGTCGTATATAAGTTAAACAAATACATAAACAGAAAAGTTTGGATCTTAAACCCTGTGCACATTGCTCGACCAAAGAGACTTTCTGTACAAAATGGGGGTATTCAAGAACTTACATTAAATTTGAAGTTGTACAATCTGTATACATTTAGTTTAGGAGTGACAAATATTGATTATGACCATATCCCTGTATACAGCACAAAATCGATAATTCAGAAAATCAGAAACCGAAGGCATACAAAATCAGGATAAAACAGGAACCAAAGCAAAAAAACAAAAACCTCCACCATATGAAAAGAAGCGAACTCCCGATATGGTAGTGAGACCAGGTCCCCAGGAAGAGTAAGCATCTCCTGCTTGCATGCAACACCCGCCGCTTCAATTCGGTAGAACTGTCACATCCGGTAACGTCCATTTTGGAAGACATTGAGTACACTCTTTGGTTGGATGGTTCAAATGGTCTATGACAGAATATCATCCACCATTCTGGAGAGTGGAACATCATAGTGTATGACGAGTTCCCCATATCGACCGTAGAACTTCCTCAGTGACAATGTAAGTCGGTCACAAACATATTCCTGACTGAGAAGCTTATCTGAAAGACGCCTAGCTCTCAGAACAAAATCCGTATATTTGGTACTTGCTCTGGCATAGCGTATCAACTGAGATATGAACACGCCATAAGCAGGCGATGAAGGGATGTTGCTACTCAGAAAAGGAAAGTTTGTAATGCTTAAATTGAAGTCGTCATGTTTGTCATAGAGTGAGGTGTTCATGTGACCATCAGTGTTGTAGGACAACATTATGTCCAAATAAGATGCTGAATAATTTGTCTCTGTAGTTTCTTTAACTTTAAGTTTTGTTGTCCTTTATCTCCAGTTAATATCTTGAAAAAGATAGGGTGAAACTCAAAATATTACCAATGAAAGTGAAAGAGAGTGATAAAGCAAACTGACTGAAATAATTCAATAATTAAAGAATAAAGCTCAGAAAATTCTTTTTTTATAGCGCCATTTACAATAGATTCAGTTAAGCTAATGTGTTATTTAATCCAGGTGCGTGTTTGTAAAGTTGTTTTCTTAATTTTTTTCTGTTCATTTCATTTTAATTTTTTTTATGCAAATGTGCATTTCGCTGTAAATATAAAAAAAGAAATAAATACATCATATAAATTGAGATATTTCTCCTTCTAGCACTTATTTAGGTCACGTGGTTCTTGCTATTTATAGGAAAAAATCTGAAAAGATATTTGATGCTTATATCTTATCATAACATTCGGAGAAATAATATGACGAAAAAAATATGAAGATACTGACTGCTTCAAACACATAATGAACACCGGAAATTGAATTATTTTTGATAAAGCATGTATAATACTTAGTCAAAATTACTAGTATGTACAGTGTAAGCAGCGACTAAGTTTGAAATCTAAAATAAAAATCTGCAATTATATATATTTTTCAATATAGCTTTCGCCTTTCTCTGAAAATGATTTATCATGTACCATTTTACTTTTGTGTATTTCATTTGTATAATACGCAAACGAAGTAGATGAAAAATGGAACGATAGAAAATAAGATATCCTATCTGGACAGGAGCTATAGAATTTTCCCGCAAAATAGATAGATAAGTCTTGATTGTTTGCAAAAGGCTGACAATACTTTCTTTATCTCTTTGAGATGAAAGAAATAGGAACAAAAATCAAATAATAAGTGAAAAAATGTGAAAATATGAATGTTTCTCATTTGAAAAAACTCCATTTGAAAAAAAGTAGAGCTCGAGACGGATTAATTCGAACCAGCGACTTTCACCTTCTTGGGGCAAAGGCTAGCGCCTTAGACCACTTTACCACGAAGGGCTTAAGATATGTGATCTTTAAGTTTAATATATTCTTTATCGTTTATAAATTGAAATATTTCTTCCAGAGTAAAAGGATGATACAAATAAAAACACAAACACTCAAATACATAAATGTTCGGCTACTTGCCTTAACCAAAGTTAAAAACATTTAATTGTTTTAGACCTTTATTCACTGAGATCCATATGGAATCTACTTTACTCATTTGCATAATTCCGTCATTGTCTGCTATTACGGACATCGATGGTTATATAGGGAAACACTAATCGCAAAGGAAGAAATGTATTATCTCCGGCACTAGTTGTCATTGGTGTCTGATTTTCCCTACCTCTGCACGATCGTTGCATCAAATTGTCAGGTAGGTCAAATATAGGCCCGGTAAATTAGATTTGATATTTCCTGACAGGGATTACTATAAAATCCGTTGCATAGTTGAGAAATTTAGCAGCAAAGTAACAATATCTAGCAAATTGAATTATTTAACTTATTTAAAATGGATGAATCCATTTTCCGTCGATACAAAGAATCAGCTCATGTATACATGTAGGCATTGCCTTTATAATCAAAATTGGAAGAAAGAAAGGACAGGATCTTCAACAACGCTTGGTTGCAGTACCCACAGGAAAAAAAAAACGTGCAAAAACACAAGGAAAAAAAAAGTGCAAAAACACAGAGTTGACATGTACAGCAAAAGACACAAAAGGGACAAGAAACACCAAAAATCAACACAGAATTGAAACATCAAACACAAAAGACTATAATATTATACATTTCTATAAGCCAGCGAGACCAATTGGCAAGGTAACATCATTAATTTTCCATCATGGATAATTTTTATTGAATTCAGATTTGATCAATAAAAGTGGCTATGGACGTTGGATTTCATGAAACTGCCAAAATTTTGACTCTACTAAGATCTTAAAAATCACCAAAAGTACGAGATATAAAAGTCATAAAACCATTATTTTATACCTATCGTGGCTATACATTATAATGTGTGCTTGTAGAACAACTAATGCGGGCTTAAAGCAGAAAAGATGTAAAACTATAATGTAGCATTTTGTTAAAAGAATTGTTTTCAACCAACACTTTGGTTTCCCTTTGTTTACGAAAGGATGGTGAGTTATACGTATACAAACATCGAATAAGATAATATTTACAAGTTTAGCTTTGACTTGTGTTTCTCCCTAGCGATGGTGTGAAAAGTTCATTACATACAGCGGTCATAATTCCCCTTTACTTAAAGAGTTTATTGCCCATCGATGTTTGCACGCGTTCAGGAATTAATTTTCTGCAAACGACTATCCCGAAAATTATTTTGATGACAAATATCCATTACGAGGACTTTGTCAACCCCGTCGCAATAAATTAGATTAATATGAGTCCCCTTAATATCTAGTAATAATTGGAACTCGATACCAACTTTTTACCCCCTCTGATGAATTTAGGCAATCAACTGATGAGACTAACATATGCCATGGGAGTATTGCACGCGCCTACGATTGAATCTCAACAAGCGTTCAGTACATAGCGCCGAATTCCTCAATTTTTGGTTTTTGATCCCCGATGATGTAAATTCTAAGTAATTCACCTTACGATCACACCCTCGTTAAAATGTATTAAGTTGTCTAGAACGATATGCAATGGAAGTTGTAAGCGAAATAAGAAATAAGTTATAGAACTTCGTTTGTGCGATTTATCGGGAGTGTTCGAATATTTAAAGTAAGGAGTTGAAATATTTGATGAAAAAACTAATTTCGCGGACATGCATTGTTGAATAATGATTACCTTGGGATAAATAAAAAGTTTATTCATTTCAATTGGAATTTGTTGTGAACAAATTAAAACGATGCGATGTTTTACGATTTTCCGTGCTTTATTCGTCCGTTTCTTATTCGCCAGTCATGGTTTGATATCGATATGGCGACTCTACATGGTGATACAGGAGATATGGTGTTGGTACCTGTGTGCAGCGCTCTTTGCCCTCATAGTAGAAACTATAATAACAATGGCAATTAAAAGAGGCAAAGAATGGAAATGGTATGTAAACAAAAAGAAAGCATTTATGTATACTAAACTTAAATGTCAATAATTCAGAAAAAAAAAAAACTCTTTATAAGTCGTTTTGAGTGATATATTAAATTTGAATGCCTTATTTGGTAGGGTTATTTTTAGAGACAATTCATTAGTAGGAAGATTTTAATATAGTTAATAAGAAATAGCAGTGAACTTAAATATTTTTTTAATTGTTAGTTGTAGGAAATGCAAATATATTTTAAAATCAGCTTCGACTTACTGCATAATTTTGTTTTATATCAAATATAAGGACGAGGTTCCAATTCTGTAATGCGATCAATCGCTACACCAAATTAATTTCACGTAGATATCTTAAATTTTGAGTCAGGATTTGTGCGCACTCAATGTTTTATTAAAATATCATTGATACAAATTTAAAATTAAAAACAAATGTCTCTAAAGGGAAGTATGGTAACATCCCTCTTCTCTCTTCTCCTCTATTGTGTCATAAACTAAGTCTAGGAAGGTGTTTAGAGTTTGCGGCGGAGAAGGCGTTTGAAGCAATACACTAGAAAAAGTAAAGTATTCGTATAGACTTTTGCCTTTCTTCAAATTTGTATTTCGTATGTATATATACGACATCCTCTGCTGTATTCACTACTTTCGACGTCCATGTAAGAAACTAAGGTCACATTTGGGCAAAGTGATATGACAACTGCTTCCATTCATGCATTGAAATTTGAAATTATTTTTAACATGATGCTTTAAATAATTTAAAAGTTAAGGTGCATCATTTCTGATAGAACAAGTCTGTAGAAATTCAATATTTTCCATGATTGCATTCTAAATAAATCCTAAATAATTCAGGCGATATTTTATCAGCAATTGTAGGCGATAATTTACCTGCAAATTTATGTGGCTAGCCTTTGAGAAATGAAACTTTGTTGTTAACAAGTGATAGTTAGCCGTTATATCAACAAATACAATTGAAATCAAAAGATACTCATCGTCTGAACCTTATTTTTTTTCTTTCCATGGCTAACTAAACTATCCCTACACTTAAAAAGGCCAAAATCAATACACCCTAGACCTCTGACAGAACAGAAGGAAGTTATCACACTTTAAATGTGCTACTCTTGATTTTGTTCGGCGCCGCCCAAATTCAGTTTCGAAGCGCCATCTATATCAAATTGCATTTTACAGAAGAGTGAAAGATTTATTCATAATTATGGCGAAATGCACCCGCTATCTCCTCATTAATAGTAATAGCGAGCGGAGCTCGCTGCAAAGGCCCGAAGGGCCTTTGCGAGCGAAGCTTGCCCTTATGGTAACGCGTATACACATATCTTACTGAGAAAATATGCTGAATCAAAGAATGAGAATGTACTACTATGCTTTCAAAAATTTTCGTCCCCTCGCAGACAGAGTTACTGCGGAGATGCTGGATATTGCCATTTAAATTTTTTTTCGACTCCAAGTAGACGTATATGTTATACTCAATTTTTGTTTATAAGTTAAATTCATTAAAAATATTTTTCGTAAATCAGGTAACGATAAAGCATCAACCAGGCGGCGTAACCACGGGAAATCCGACATTTCCGGTTTTAAACGAGACGTTTCGCTCTGATTGCTTTTCTCGTCTCGGGTGGTTTCGTACTGTCAAAAGTCGGAATATGTTTGGTTTTTCTTTTGTTCTTAAGTAATTTATTTTCATCTAGCCTAAACATTATTCTTACAAAATAAAAATGAATTATAAACAACCATATTTTTAAAGAACCGTATTTTTAGCCCCCCCCCCCCCCCCCGTAAAATGTTAATCTGCTGGTCTAGATCAATTTTACAAATGCTTCCGTGTTTCCACTCGCCTTATATACTACCTTTTTTTGGCAGTCATCAAACAGAAAGTTTTGTCAGATAAGATAAACCGTCATAGTCAAAATAAAAAAGAAAAACCATTTTTTATTTTATATAATCATATCTATTTTCTCTCCGCTCGCACAAAAAGGCTTTGCCTTGATTCATATTAAGCAAGATCACGTGACTTTGACGTTTCAACCAAAGTTCTAAAGGTGGGAAGATAGAAAATAAATTATTTCCCCTTATGTTTATCCCTTTCTGTTTATATCATGACATTATTATCTAATTATCCATGAAGTACATAAAAGCGCTAAAAGTGAAAGTCAATTCAGTCTTACTCCGAAATTCCTCTACAGCTTTAAGGGAAAATCAGCAATATTTAAATTTCATGCATTTTTTAATACAAAAGGCCGAAAATACACATAATGTTCAATAAAAAAACCCTACTTAATCTGACTCTTTGTATCTAAAGCAAATGGATTCACCCATGGCAAGTCGCGTATATCAATTCAAAATATCGTTGTTTTGGGGCTAAATGTCTCGAATTTCCAACATTTGCATAGTGTTTGACAGTGATTCCGCTGGGAAACTTCAAAGTTAAGGAGGTCCAGGATAGCCAGGCTTAAACAAAATCATATAATTTAAATTTCCTTAAAATTATAACATATTTCTGCCAATATGCAGAATTTCATCAATTTTTACCGTTAGTTTTGAAGCTCTGAACGTACGTATATATACCCATTGAAGTCCCCAAATGGGGCGAAGATGTGACATTAAAATCAACACATTTTAGGGAATGAAGGACACTTATAAATCTTTTGTAGAGGCAGAAAATTGACAAGTACTTTGTTTTTCATTAAGATATGATGTTGGAAATCTGATTTGTATAGAATTATAAATGACCACTGAAACGTTTAAAAGACATTGTCGAAGCGAGACTAATAAATGTGTTTTTTTTAGAAATGTGTTTTTTAGAATATCTTTGAGTTGTTAATTTTCAATAATAAAGTTCGCTTATCTGAAACGCTATCATTTAATTTCATTAAAACTTGATATGTTTTTCTTCATTTGTCAAGTTAAACATCAATGAGTTCCTATTGAAGTTTTTTAGTTATTGACATTTTGTTAACCACCCCCCCCCTGATTTTTCGTCACCTTATGCTGACGTAACATAGCAAAGAACTGTGTTTAGCCTTTACTTTTGTTTTAAATGTTGATGCTATTCTTCAAAATTTCTGTAAAGGAGATATAGACACACAGATAAGCTTTATGTCGTTGTAATTTTGTTACTGCCCTCCTTTTTTTCAAGCCCCTTTCACAAATGTTGGCGATCGAAATAACATATCTTGCTTGTGTCAGGTGTCCTCCTAATTAAAAGTATGTTGTTTTATATATTAAGTGATGATAAACGTCTTCAATTACATAATTTAAGAACAGATAAATTCACAGCATTTCCTGTCATTCATACAACGAGTACGTAAATCATTAATTGATCTGCAACTTGACTGAAAACTCCTGACACTTGCATATCGTAAAGATGATCTCAAATGTGAATGCTTTGCTTTGCGGTACATGTATTGTACAACAAGCAACAGGGGATGCTTACTCCTCCCGGGCACCTGGTCCTACATCTAGCTTGCTGTGAGGGACCATTTTTTTGTACCTCATTTATGTACGCCGACATCCTGCACAGTGTCGACAATTTTTGAGAAATTGTCGATCGACCGAACGCTTCGACGTGAGAAATTCACAAAACAGATCCTAAATTCCCATTTTCCATTCTAGAGGAAAATGTTGTTTAAACCGTTTGCTGAGCAAACAACTGAATTGTGAAAAATATCACCAGAATTCAAGAGACCGAAGATTCTTCCAGCGACCTTCCTAATTTCCTCTGATCAAGTACAAAACTGCCACGCACAAGAGAAAAATGACATTTTCTTGAATATGCAAGGAAATAAATGCACAATTTGAAATACACTCACTGTATCCAAGAAATACATAAAAAAAATCCAATTTTGATTTGTTTAATGCGCTTGAGCATTCAATAATTGGAAAACAAATTTATACAAAAATTTGAATTTTTTTGCAAAGAAGCCTATATTTACTTTTTTACTCCAGATAGTCACTATAAAGTTGACACAATTAAAAATTTAAAATAAAATTCTTTTATGAAAATATAGAATAAAATATTACAATAGCTATAGCTTTTCTATCACAATAATAGCTTTGAAGAATAAAAACTTAGCACTGACACTGCATTTATAGCTGTAATTACTGTTTTATAAGATAATGTGTCCATGATCCATGACAGTTCAAATTCAAATTTCTATCGTGAGGATGACAATTTACTCATCCTCTGCTTAACTTTACAAGATATTTATCTCATTATCTCACTTTATCTGCCAATAAGTTTCACAGTCAGTAATCTCTCATTATTTGTTTTCTGAAATGTTGACAGGTCTTGAACTCTTCAATCTTCTGTGAATAATCCATTTGTATGATATATATTTGCACACTCACAAAGAAGAATATGATGACAATATTCACAATCTTCCCACCAATTCTATATACAATAGAATATGATATCAATAATATACACAATCTCTTCATTCAGAATCATTTCCAACAGGCTGAACAGCTAAATCACAATCTCCCGGGCACCTTTTTACATGATTGTCTTTGCATGTCACAGGATGATTTTCAGAATGCAGGATTTCTTCTAACAAGTTGGACCTGAAAAAAAAACCAACATTTGTTGCAGTTAGTTTTATTTGCTTGTTTTGACACAATTTCATGGTCATCTTTTTCCACTTACACTGATGCCTATTCATATAAAATCAAATTCATGAATTGTACATAAATTCTATTAATTTGTTCTTTTATATCTATTTATGTATTCATTAAGCAATCATAAATTTATCACTGGAAAGATTTTTTTCAATAACTAGAACTACAATAATATAAAATGGTTATCATAATATAATATGAATCAAGGCAAAGCCTTTTTATGCGAGCGGAGAGAAAATAGATATGATCATATAAAATAAAAAAAATATTTCTTTTTTATTTTGACTATGATTGTTTATCTTATCTTACAAAAGTTTCTGTTTGATGATTGCCAAAAAAGGTAGTATAAGGCGAGTGGAAACACGGAAGCATTTGTAAAATTGATCCAGACCATGGCCAGCAGATGAACATTTTAAGGGGGGGGGGGGGGGGGGGCTTAAAATATGGTTCTTTAAAAATATGGTTCTTTTTAATTCATTTTTTATTTTGTAAGAATGATGTTTAGGCTAGCTGAAAATAAATTACTTGAGAACAAAAGAAAAACCAAACATATTCCGACTTCTGACAGTACGAAACCATCCGAGACGAGAAAAGCAATCAGAGCGAAACGTCTCGTTTAAAACCGGAAATGTCGGATTTCCCGTGGTTACGCCGTCTTGTTGATGCTTTATCGTTACCTGATTTACGAAAAATGATTTCAATAAATTTAACTTATAAACAAAAATTGAGTATAACATATACGTCTACTTGGAGTCGTTAAAGAAATTTAAATGGCAATATCCAGCATCTCCGCAGCAACTCTGTCTGGGAGGGGACGAAAGTTTTTGAAAGCATAGTAGTACATTCTCATTCTTTGATTCAGCATATTTTCTCAATAAGAAATGTGTATACGCGTTACCATAAGGGCGAGCTTCGCTCGCAAAGGCCCTTCGGGCCTTTGCAGCGAGCTCCGCTCGCTATTATTTATCTACAAATTCAAAGTTAAACTGTTTATATTACCCGTGTTACATTATATATTTTTTTGTATGATGTACCCCCACCCCCACCCCTTTCTTTTCTTTTTCCACTTTATTCTATCAAAAAAAAAACTTCATTGTATCTACATACTGATACATTTGATGTTTACTTGTGAATGATTATCGATATAGTATAATTAAAAAAATTAATGACTTGAGCCCAATGAGGGGGGGAGGGGGTAGTTGTGGTTGGTTCAATAAAATCTTATTTCATTCACTGGTCAATCATCAGACGCATTCTAACTGACACGCTGGGTAATAGAAAATTACTTGTACACACAAAGAGAGAGAGAGAGAGAGAGAGAGAGAGAGATTGTTTATTTACCTTGAGGAAAAAGTCGTTGTTTTCGATCATGGTTCCTGTAGCCAGTGTAGGGGCCCTATTTATTTCATCATCGAGGCCTAAAGTACGACATCAGTGGTCAGGTATACACAAACAGTCGACGAAGGTAGAGTGATCGGCAGGGTACATTCACAGTAACATGTATTTTGCGTTGTACACAAGTCATTGTCATATTTTTTGCGTCATCAAGTTTACATCACACCGACACTGACACCGGCCTTCGTGAATCGAGGACAGAACAGCTTAAAATCTCCCTTAATATCTTTATAAATGCAAATCCAAGGTTAGAAATGAGTTCACAAGATTAAAATCATCCAACATTATTACTATTTCATACACAAAATGCTATAAACTCCGATAAAGTAACTCTTTCATGTTTACAATGTGACACACGTTCAATATGTATTGGGTGCAAAATATTGATTCTGCGCATGCCGAAGCGAAGTTAACACCAGCTGATTTCTAACGAGAATTATTTCAATATATGAAAAAGTGGTTCTGTAATTTTTTGATATTTGAAAGATGCCGGTGTGAATGTCATTTATTGATAATATTATAAAAATCTGTGAGGGACCATTTTTTTGTACCTCATTTTTATTTTCCACTTTTTGGGGCATTTTTCCCGGGAAAATTTAGCCAACTTGAACCATCGATTTAGTAATTATAATGTCATGTTTGTCTGAATTGAACTAATTGAGGGTAAAATATAAAGCTAAAAGCAAAAGTTCAACGATATTTTATTTGCTGAAATAAAAAATTGTGCTCTCCAGAGCTTTCGGAAAAGGACCGAATTCGGAGGCGTCAATATTTTCTCCGACGAGAAAGAGTGCGTCATGCGTTCGCGGACTCACATTTTACTTTTTACCGCCGCACGTGCAAATCCGGCTTGGCCGCCCTACTGTTAGATGTACCTGTACAAGTTACACGCAAGAAAATCTCAACCTCCCTAATACTGACTAAGAGAAGCAACAGTAATATCAAGGCGTCCCTTTTATTCTTTCAAAAATTTAAGAGGTTTCTGTTCGTTAAATAATTTCTAGAATGTGTATCATTTTTACAATGTTAATAGCCTCAACATTTACAGAAATTTTGAATAAACTATGGAATTCAAGAAAAGGAAAAAAAATAAAAAGAGAGAAGAGTTAAAGAAGATCCTGACGACAATCTCAACAACACTCACAATAGAGCACAAAATTAAACATCGACGGACCCCTAGCAAGCTAGAGGTGGGACCAGGTGCCCGGGAGGAGTAAGCATCCCCTGTTGGCTAGCCGCACCCGCCGTCGATGTTTATGAAGCATGGAAATGAAAATGTAAAAAAATCATGCATTGTCTGACGTTATGTCTATATAGAAAGTGCTATGGCGACAATGTCAGGGAAGTATATTCAAAACACTTACTGTCAAACCCCTCGCGGGGAACTTTTTTACGAGGACACAGTAAGTTCAAGGCGCCCCTTTTATTATTTCTAAGATTCAAATAGTTTTTCGTTCGTTAATTTTTTAACCAGAATGTGTATTATCTTTTACAATTTTAATAGTCCAAACTTTCTTAGAAGTTATGAATAAACTATGGAATTCAAAAAAGCAAATAAGAAGATAAAAAAGAAATAGGGAAATTCGAGCTCTGTGTGACTTCCGCTAACTGTCTCGCTTTAACAACTGTTTGAATGGCATCCGATCCACGGTTCACATGGATTACGAAGTGCAGAATCGTTACCACAATGCTTCGTGCATCTGTTGAATGATGCAAGGTACAAAACCTGAAGTTATTTAGGAAAAGATCTTGTTTACGTAGATAAAATTTCGATAATATGCACAGTTTACACGTAACAAATATTTCGTTAGCCTCCATCAAATGAGTTCGATGATTAGAGTGTCTCCTACGCGTTTGCAATGCACTGAGTAAATGTACATCAGGCATTACTTACATCATGCTTGTCTATTAACAAATGCTATTAAATAAGATACTGAATGTCTGATGTAAACATAAATTTAAGCTGTTGGTTTCGACAACTGTCGACAGTCTTCTTTCAAGGTATTAAGATATGGTTAATCATTTCCGTTTTTAATTTACACATGTATATTCTCTACGCAAAGAGTTTGTAAAACAGTATTTTTAAACTTCTAATTATTACAAAAAATGTATCCGCACTTATTTTATTCATGTTTGGTCCATTCTATTACATTTAATTAGTGAATAGTAAATTTACTCTTTGAAATAGACGAGGTTACCGTAATTGTTCATACATAAATTTGAAACTGTTTACATTTTGGACAATCGCTAATTTAGTTTAAAAAATAATTTTGAAGGGAACACCTCCTTTCTCTCTTTGTTCAAAAACGAAACAGAAACATGCTCCCGACTCCTGCAAGAGTACCTCTGATGAGATTGACCAGATATACATGTCTATAATATGTACATGTATTTGTTAATGGTTCTAAAGAGGGCTGCACTTTCGCTGCACAGTTGGGACACTTATTTGTTTTTGCAAAGTGGAGTAACATAGTTCCTCTTGACTTTGTGTTGAAAGTAACTGAAAAATACATATGAAAGGAGGTGACACAAAAAGCATAATACAAAAAAGCAAGCACAAAACGCATGTCGGTTCAAGGTCTCCATAATGAAAACAATAATGTCGAAGGGTTCCAACTCTATACCTTCTTGAAGAAAAATTCCAAACCAATTTCCATGCACCAATGAGTTAAAGAAGATCCTGACGATAATCTCAACAGCCGCACTCACAATAGAGCACAAATTAAACATCGACGAACCCCTAGCAAGCTAGAGGTGGGACCAGGTACCCGGGAGGAGTAAGCATCCCCTGTTGGCTAGCCGCACCCGCCGTCGATGTTAATGAAGCATGGGGATGAAAATCTATAAAATTCATGCACTGTCTGACGTTATGTCTATATAGAAAGTGCTATGGCGACAATGTCAGGGAAGTATATTCAAAACACTTACTGTCAAACCCCTCGTTTGACACGTGTTTCGAATATTAAATCCTCATCAGTGATGCTTCCAGCGGAGCCACTTAAAATCATTTCAGTAGCGCCCTCTTTAATTTTTTGAATTCAGATTTACACATTTACTTTACAGATAGTGCGCAGCAAATTTCCTGAAGGGTCAATTCAGTAGCATATCCAAATGAAATCTGTGTTCAAAATAGCATTGGAGGGTTGGTGCTAAGATGTTAAACTCCTTTACTTTCGATGATATTTATACGAATGACCAAGTTCTGCCCGCTTGGCAAAGCGTACATATACAAACATATACTCTACTGATAAATATTTTTTTAAAAAGTGAATTTTCAACAACAGGGCTGTTGAAGCTGAAACAACAAAATGCAAACACACATAGAGTGGACAGGGACAATAGGCTCCAGATAAGAGGGACAAGGATGACCAAACTTTTTCGACGATAAGCATTTCTCAAACCTTTCTTTTTGAATTAAGAAAAATTTTCATTTTAAGTATTTTTAAATGATGGCTCATTCGTTGAATTTAATGTAAATAGAAACGCAGTACAAGGACTTAATATTCTTAAATTTCAGGTTTCTATTAATACAGCATCAATCATATGGGAGGTAGTCATAATTTTGAAGATATTGAGCATTATTTTTTCTGTATAAATTACTTTTTAGCACAAAACTATCGGGACAATTATATGCAAAATATCTTAGAACATGTATATCTATAAGTAGAACGTTGTATTTTGCAAAACATCACTCGACCATTTCAGTGCATCAATAAGTAAAATGAATGTAAACCCTAAGTAAAAAATACAGAAAACCCCATCTTCGAACTGATATGTATAGTTCTCTTATATCACTAGGAGGGAGGGGATCTCCAGACAGACAAGTACTGTATATTCCGATTTTTGATATATCCCATATGAGATAAAAACGATCCTGACGACAATCTCAAAAGCACTCTCAATAGAGCACCAAATTGATCATCGGCGGACCCCTATCAAACTAGAGGTGGGATCAGGTGCCCGGGAGGACGAGTTCGGAAAAATGCATAATGACGCAATTTAAATCCTTCTTCCATACGTTTTAAGCTTGTTTTGATAAAAAAAGAAAATAGGACGTCCAAATACAAATCTTACCGTATATACCAAAAAAAAAAAAAATAAAAAAAAAAAAAAAAATAAAATATAGACTTCATGATCGAAAGTATCATTTTATCTGCCTTGGGAAATTGAATCGTATGAAAAACTTTCAAAATTTCAAACCTTAAAATGACGTCAGTATGTACTATACAACAAAATACAACAACATACGTCATACAAGTTTTAGCGCCATTAAATACTGATGGAAACTACCTGTTACTGCGATGATAGATCATTGTTACAGCGAAACCCACAAAATAACATCAATATCAACAAATCTGACATTCCAGAAGTACATTGCATTTTTCTATCAGCGCCGTAATTTACGCAATTCCGATTATACTTCTTTGATGTCAAGAATTTCATGAACAACGTTCACGATCTTCTCCCTCATAATGAGATAATTTCTATGTATCCGATAAACATCTTACATCTAAACTGATGTCTGGAACTTCGAGTTTTGACACTTTTACATGTATATTACATTAATCAAATACTTAAATACCGTAGGCTAGTCCAAAATATGTAATTTGTTTTTTAACAAAACACAAACAAACAAACAAACCAAAAAAAAAAAAAAAAACACACACACAATAAAAATCAAAAAAAAAAAAAAAAAAAGAAACAAGAAGGTTTTAAAAAACAAAGTTACCAATCAAGTCCTTACATGGACATGTAGGTATATCCACGGAAATGCGATTTTGTGTTCAATTAGTAGAATTAGAAAATTGGATTGCTAAATAGGTAAGGGGGTTGGTTGTGGCTAAGATTGGAGTACAGAAACTGGCATTAAATACGAGTAGCGTTTTAATAATTTTCGATAGCAATTTAGCGTTGTAATTATCTGTGATGTTTCTAAAACAAGTTAAGTAAATAAACGATATATATTTGCTCTAATTTTTAAGCATAGCGACACTTAGGGGTTACTTTGTCCGTCTGTCTGTTACACTTGGATGTCTGTCACACCCTATATAAACGTGATTTTTAAGTGTCGCTATGATTCGCGGGCGACACATGCATTCCTTTGAATGATTTTTTGCTCTTATTTTTCTGCAAGTGAACATTATTACTTTGAGTCATTTCAACCCACTGTCTCTACTCACACAGATTAGCATTCTGACGTGAATATGTACTTTTCCAAAGCTGAACGCTACAGTTTTATTCAACGACAGGAAATGACAGTTTAGGTTACTCATCTACTATGTGACTTTATGTGTAGTCTTTTGTGTTTGATGTTTACATGTCGTATGTCTCTTTTCCGTCTCATGCTGTACTCGTCTTTTGTGTTTTTGCATCGGGTGTTTTGGTGTTTTACTGTTGATGCTGCAAAGGGGTCTTGTTGGAGATCTCCTCCCTTCTTTTCAGCTCAATTTGCAGAGTATTTATACCCCTATTGTTTATAAAAAAATACAAACGCAATAAAATTTTTAACTTATATGAAGGTATAGAGTTGGAATTTTAAAAGTCTTCAGATTCAATAACACTTCCGTATTATTAAGTATAAACATTACAATCTGTAAGTCTCATCATACTCGATGCCAAAATCAAGGAAAGCAAAATATCGATTTGAATTGAATAAAAAAAATCTAAGAAAGCCTTTCAGTGTATGAAACAAAGCCAGTTGAGGACAGGGATATGTAACTAAATTTTTCAATTAATTTATTGATCAGGAAATGAAATTAAAACTCAGACTACTCCAAAGATCACGGTTACTTGGCATATAATTTATCGCAAAATATAAATTAACTTTCTCATCAGAAAAAGAAAATTCGGTCATAAAGACGGAAACAATACAATAAGACACAATGACAGAAATACGAAGGACCTCACTATCTAAAAACAATTCCCAGAGTCCAGTGTAAGAACAGGATTATGGGAGATGGTGCTGTAGAATTTACTTAATTTATTTCAATAGAATTTTGTTTATTCCTCGTCAATGTGAAATAAGGCAAATGACATCTTGGAGACTAACAGTCCACCAGCAACGAAGCAAACCTAGCGGCAAGATGTTTCTTTGATTTCTAATAGTGGGTTATTTGGTGTCGACAAATACATTTATGAAAATTGTTGCTCTTTGATTTTTAGAACATTACATGTCGTGGGGAATTGAATCAAATAATGTACATGTATGTCTCATCAGAGGTGCTCGAGAACTATCAATTACAACATTTTTATTTTATGACAAAGCCTTTCATGTAGTCCTTTCAAATGCTTTGCTATGTAATATAATTTTCTTTAATCATTTCATATTTCCATCAAAACGAACAGACCAAAAGCAATGGTAAAGTGTCTTAAAATGCATACATTTCAAACATGTATTTATTGGCTGAAAATATCTACATATAAGGCAAGAAGCTAATGACAAACTGCTATATAACTAATACTATTAACCAGATAGTTAAACTAAAGCCGGATCAAAGGGGCTGCGTCTATTATGACAGCCGTCGGAATTCTCCGATCATTCCCATGGGAAAACTTAACGGATACAGTTACCGTTTCAACAATTGTTGTCAGTGGTTTAATTACAGACATTACTTATAGACTCTGTGACTTCAATGTCATATCAATGTTGTATAATATCATCCTATGATTGATAATATCTTTATAGTGATTGGCTCTGATGATTCACGCCTTTGCTTTGCTTATTTATAGAAATCGATTCGAAATTATAATTCATAAAAAATAGGTTCAATACACTCAAATATCTCAATGAAGTTGCTTTAGTGATGATTGATTTATTTTTTATTTCGTTGAGGATGATTATAAAACAACTTTCATTCAATTTTTCGAAAATATGTCTTTTGAGTTTGATGTTTCTCTGTTTTGGCGTTAGTGGACATTTTTCAAGTTAACGAACTTCGGACTTCGCACTCCGGACTTCGCACTTGAGGGGCCATATAAAAGAAATCAGGCGCGATTAGAAACGTTAAATGTCAACACTGGATGAAATGACAATGGACAACTTTCAAAATGTATTTATACAAATGAAAACAAATTAATTCTTCACGCATAGTGCTCTAAGTTCATTAGAACAAAATTGATATTTTGCGTTTGTGACAAAGTCCCAAAGTCCCTTCGAAATGCGATGTCCGAAGACCGCAAGCATGAAAAATGTCCACTTGTACCATTTGCGTCTCTCTTTGTGCGTGTCTGCTTTGTGTTTTTACAGTGAATGTTTTTGAGTTCTGCTGTTAGTGCTGCAACTAGGTGTTGTTGGAGATCTCGTTTTTTTTCCTCAATATGGTTTTTTCTCAAGAACCTTAGTTTGATATTTTGTTTCGTGTCATTTCGGTCTGCTTCGTTTCGTTTCGATTTGGTTCTTTTTTTTTTTTTGTTTCGTTTCGCACTATCTTTCGTATTTTAAATACATGTCAAGAAAACAAATGGAGTATGAAGGAACGTGATTCTGATGACTTCAGTTTTCTCATTACAAGTCAATATGTCATTACAAGATAAAAACAAATCAGTAATTGGAAACATTCAATGAGATTTGATTTAAATAAAGTAAATATTGCAGTTACATATGGATTGAAGTATGTCACGAGACGAAATGACAATAAATGAAAGAAAATAATTAATTTTATGGCAATTTTATATTATTCTTGTCGTGTGCTAATTGTCCATTAATTGTAAAACTTCCGATTTTCTAGATTTTGCATCAGACCGGATGGACGTTAATATGAAAAAATACATTCAAGTAGTCGATACAATTAAATCTTTTTTATTCTACTTTCTGGAAAACATCGCCATGTTCCAAGGTCATATTCATATATATGCGTATGAAGATTCATTCAATAAAAATAATGTTATACATGTACTAGAAAAGGACCAACACAAGAGCGGGAATGATTGTCATAGATACGTTGCCATACTTATACGTTATGAATGACTTTAGTATAAATGAGTTAAAGAAGATCCTGACGATAATCTCAACAGCACTCACAATAGAGCACCAAATTGAGCATCGACGGACCCCTAGCAAGCTAGAGGTGGGACAAGGTGCCCGGGAGGAGTAAGCATCCCTTGTTGGCTAGCCGCACCCGCCGTCGATGTTCACGCACGAAAATGAAAAAAAAAAAATTATATATAAAAAACATGCACTGTCTGAGGTTATGTCTATATAGAAAGGATATAAAAAATACATAGGGATTGTTTTTAAATTTATAGGCATTATCACATATTGTTGGATATTCATAAATTTACCACATGAATTTGAAATAATATAATTTTCATTGCCACCGGTAAGCGGATGTATGTAACCAAATGAACGTCATCTCAATACGTCAGTATCAAAAACCAACGAATTCCTATGTGTCCTTCAATCATTGTCTGTGTTACAGACTAATGACAAATACATGTATGGATATTGACCATATCCAAATATACAGCTCAAAATCGATAATTCAGAAAATGAAAAACCGAAGGCATACAAAATCGGGATGAAACAGGAACCAAAGCAAACAAACAAAAACCTCCACTACACAAAAAGAAGCGAACTCCCAATATGGGAGTGAGACAAGGTACCCAGGAAGAGTCAGCATCTCGTGGTTGCATGCAACTCCCATCGCATCTATTCGGTAGAATTCGGAAATTGTCACATAAGGTTACTTCAATTTCGGAAGATACAAATACTTCAGTGTTGGATGATTCAAATGGTCTACGACAGAATATCATCCACCATTCTGGACAGTGGTACATCATAGTGTACATCAATGACGATATTAATCGGTCACAAATGTATCCCTGACTGAGAAGCTTATCTAAAAGACGCCTAGCTCTCAGAACAAAATTTGTATATTTGGTCCTTGCTCTGGCATAGCGTATCAATTGAATTATGAACACGTCATAATGAGGCGATAAGAGATGGCACTCAGAAAAGGAAAATTTATGATGCGGAAATTGAAGTCGTTACGTTTGTTATAGAGTGAGGTGTTCATGGGACCATTAGTGTCGTAGGATAATATTATGTCCAAATAGGATGCTGAATTATTTGTCTCTGTAGTTTCTTTGACTTCAAGCGTATGTTTAAAAAGAAATCGATCTGAAGCGAAAGATTGCCCAATAAATAGCTAACTGCGAGAAAACGCAGCAAAAAAAATCTAAGAATGGCCGTAGCCACCGCTTGAAGTTACAGCCTTCCAGCTTTGCATTGACGGTCGTCTTGTGGAGATGTTTGAAGAAGAAAAAATACATTTTGTATATTCCAAAGAACAGATCACTTCAGATGTATTCCTTATATTTGTATTTCATCTCTGCTTTAACAAAAGATGAGTGCATTAGATATGGGGAACTCGTCATACATTATGATGTCCCACTCTCCAGAACGATATTCTGTCTTAGACCATTTGAACCATTCAACCACCTTATACTTGTATCTTCCAAAATTGAAGTAACCGGATGTGACAATTCTGCCGAATTGAAGTGACGGGTGTTGCAAGCAAGCAGGAGATGATGACTCTTCCTGGGCACCTGGTCTCACTCGGGAGTTCACTTCTTTTCATATGGTGGAGGTTTTTCTTTGTTTGCTTCGGTTCTTGATTTATCCTGGTTTTGTATGCCTTCGGTTTATGATTATCTGAATTATTGATTTTGCACTTTGTATTGGGATATGTTCATTATCCATATTTGTTATTAGATGTTGTACCCCTGAATTTGAATAATCTAACCATATCATATTATAAGCCTATCATTAAAGAAAGGAGGGGATCATTAAGAAGTTGCAAAACGGGTCATTTGTGAAATTATCAATTTTTGGAATGGATGAAAGGTCGATATAAAAGAAGTCCGGTGAATTAAAAAATGACATTTTATACTTGAGTGCAAAAAGGTTGTAAATCTTCAATTGGCTAGATCTTTTCAGACTCTGAGGTTAGCTTTTTTCTAGTTACTTTTTTTAGGTATCTTAAACCTTCGTGTACAACACTTTTTAATGAAACTACCGGGTAAATGTTGTGAGAGACGTGGGATGTGCAAATAACTAGATGTGGATGATTCCATAGACTTCAATGGGAAAGGCATTTAGTACTTTCTCGATGTTCTATGGAAAATGTAATTGTAAGATCGTACGTCATATATTTCAGAAAAGGAATATGGAATCTTGAATTTGCTTCGAAAAATTGAGCCGAAATTGGCCTCCTGCTAATATGAGAAGAAACGTCTTGCAAGAATCGCCTCACTAAATTTATGATACTTAAAAGTCGGGGATTTGAAAGGGAGTATAAATCTGACAGGAAAATATGAAGTTAGTGGTAATTAAGTATCCGACGCAGATTTTGAAAATTAGATTTTCTAAGATTTGTTAGACGGCTTGCAAGTAAGCTACTTCTTCAGGGTTATATCACACAACGGCTGAAATCATCATTGCGGAAGTTTTCGGTCGCTACGGGGATATTATAAAAGCATATCAGATCCCCCTTTCCAGAATGATCAGTGACATTCTACATTGTGATTGAATGGCTGTAGTTATCACCAAACAAGACATACTTACCTGATCTGTACATCAAAATGTATATCGAGACAATCACCGAATTTGACAGGTTTCCATGGAGCTGTTGCGACGGGTGTTGCATGCAATCAGGAGACGCCGACTCTCCCCGGGCACCTGGTCTCACTTCGGAATGTTGTTCATTCCGGGGTTCGAAACCGTTTCGATGGGAATTATCACGATTTTGCTTTGCCTTCTCGACTTTGAGACTAAATAACGGTTATAGGTACTTCTTTGATGTTTATTTTAGGAAAACGGTGAGACATACTAAATGATTAAACATTAATTAGAAATAATTCCTTCTTAACCAGTATCAAATTCACATTGTCATATCGTATGCTTTATCTCTATACCTCACCGTTTATCTCTGTCCTCTTCGTTTCGACAGAGAATAAGCTAATTCGTTCCTTCAGTAGTACAGATATGTCAAGTGCAGATGGTTGCTTTGCATCATTTTGTCCATAACCTTCGTTAAGCGTATTATTAATCGTTTAAAGCATTTATCGCTTTCCTGAATTGCCCCCTTTAAGTGGTTTCATACGTAATTCGTTGATTTGTAGGTCATTTCCAGTGAAGTATTATGTTTTCTATTGTTAGTGCCGTCTGCTTCGTTGTGCGATGTAATGTATTCCTTGTTTTGATTGTGTTTGTCTGAGAGTATATGAGGGTGCAAGACTGTATGTATGTTTTCCAGTGTAACCACGACAAGAGTGTTTTGTCAATTGGTCTCGTTGGTGTATGTGTGGTCATTTTTGTTTCATGTTTCTATGATGTGAGTTGGTCTCGTTAGTTTATGTGTGGAATTTGTGTTTCATGTTTCTATGATGTGATTTGGTGTTCTTTGTCCTTTTACGTCTCTTTCTGAGCGTGTCTGCTCTGTGCTTTTGTATTGGATGTTTTGGGGTTTAGTTGTGGATGCTGCAACTGAATGTTGTTTGAGATCCCCTCCTTTCTTTTGTTGTCAATCTTATTGGTATACTAAGAACATCGTTTAAATCATTCATATTATCTGATTTCGCAACATTAGAAATTAAATAAAATCAGTTCGAGACGACAGTAATCTCCATACTTAATGTAATATGAATAAAGAAAATGGAAGGATCTCCAGCATGACCACCCTGCTATCACCCAGCGAAAAAAAACCGACAAGAAAGTGACACATAAATGACATAAGACAAAACTACAAACCGCAAAAAGACACAACAATATTCACTAGAACACCATACAAAACAATCGAAACAGACGTACAGAAACATCAAACATTAATGACAACATATAAAAGGAAGGAGACCGATGTGCACCCGGCGCCGAATTTGGACGGTCATCTGCTATTAGCAAATGGTGTGGTTATTCGGATTACGCGCGTACAACCCTCCCACTTATCCGGATACACATAGGTCTTCATAGACACACAATTGTTGTATAAACATAAAACTTCTCACGGTAAGGTTACATCACAAACAAGATAGTTCAACTCTAATTAAAATGATTTTTATGTGGCAATGCGTTTCTTGCTCGTGTTCATTCTGATGTGTGTTATACTTAAGTCCTTTGCTTTTGGACTCTTCGTTCATTATTTTCTTTTTTCATTTTTTTTTATTTTACACTTAAAATGTTTTCTTTATTTAAGGTTCTGCCCAAGTGTGTTCTGCTACATTGCAAGCGTGGTTCCAGCCATTTGGTTCCTTGAATTACATGAAATGCAAGAAAGAATCGATAAGAAAGACCAAACTGAAGAATTTAACAAAACCATTGCGTTAAGGACCAACAATACACTAGAACCACTCAGTGTTAATATTAAAGAATTTGGTGATGTAAGTATAATTATGCTATCTTTTGCAGCAAACAGGATACGCTTATACTCTCCCCCGGCACCTGGTCTCACTTAGGAATATTGTCCGGGGTTCGCAACTGTTAAATGGAAATTCTTATGGTTTTGCAGTACCTTCTCGACCTTTAGATTTGAAATAACTGATGGGTACTTCTTCCATCTTAATGTATATACTCTTCTACATGTATAAGTCCGTAATAAAAGCATTAAAAGAGGGTCAATACTCCTTCCTTTTTGGCATATGCATATTTTCATTTCTTCACGTTGGAGAACGTAAATTGAACTACAAAGCTTAAATACTATTGAAAGCATAAAAACTTTAACGACCGTTTCTCTTGAATGCACATGAGAACCCAAGAGATGTAATGACGTAAATTCTGACATTGAAAGGATAAAAATAAAAGTAGAAACATTTATGACCTTGAGGAGTATTTTGCCGTTATTTTTGATTGTATAAAAACTTTAAGTTCTTTATCAGATATATTTTATTTTAAATACATTTCTTCAGAAAACCTCAGCTCCATTGATGAGAAAAAGATATAATAAACATGAAAAGAAATGCAGCTTCTGAAATAATGTGTTTTCTTCTAATGAAATAGTCTAATGCAACAAAGCACATCAGATGAAATGTAATTTTGACTTATCTCTTAGGTTTTATGAGTTAGGAAATAAACACAGCTGGCTTTCTTCGCCGAGCAATTGCTAAACGTATCGTCAGATGAAAAATGATTATTTTCACAGTCAGTTTCCAGCAAAACTTTGTTTATTCTTTTATCTTTCTGGCGAATTGTTTGCTACGCGTGGGAATTTGTAACACGTCAACAATAGTAAGAAAGAGAATCGTGTGAGGTGTCAAGTACTTCTAGATTTCTTGGTTTATTTGGTTGTGTCTGCCAAGCATGCAGTCAAATTACAATTTAAGCTGAGCTTGCATAGTCATTATTTTTTCTGATGATTACACAAGAGTATATGACCTCTTAGATAAAAGTAGATCAATCAATTATGTAATTGACCTCGATAGTAGATATGTATTGCGTTATAATTTTAACAGTATTTACGACCATTTCCTTGAATGCAGCAAAGTTAAGTGGTTCAGCATGTCTTCGAATTTCACGAATTTCGGTTTTTGTAATATAAAACACATCAATGGCAAAACTAAATATTTTTGGTCAATCCAAGTTCCGGATTCCATCATGGTAACATCAGTTTGGACACCGATTTGTGATAGATGTCACAGATATGTTTTTCTTATCTGTGCCAAGCCAAAATAAATCAAAATCTTGACAAAAATAGGAATTTCTTGCACGAATTCGACTTTTTTCAGATTACTTAATGCACTTTAGATGATACTAAGTGTCCCTTGTTTCTTTTGCATCTATAAACGCTAAATGAAAAAGGAGCACTTATAGCTCTGTACCTTGACGGTGTTGTTATATACCACTACCGTAGACCTAATTAATTAAATATTTTTTCTTCAATTTATTTTGCACATCTTTTGAAACCTTCGTATGACGAATCTCTGTAGATGGTCAGTAACAAACCTTATAATTGAGTTAAAGAGGATCCTGACAATAATCTCAACAGCACTCACAATAGAGCACTATAATGAGCATCGACGGACCCCTAGCAAGCTAGAGGTGGGATCAGGTGCCCGGGAGGAGTAAGCATCCCCTGTTGCACCCGCCGTCGATGTTAATGCAGGATGAAGAACACAGTATATAAAATGCATGCACTGTCTGAAGTTATGTCTATATAGAAAGTGCTATGGCGACCATATCAGGGAAATATATTCAAAACACTACTGTCAAACCCCTCGCGGGGAACTTTTTTACGAGCTCTAGTTTAACTAACTAATAGTTTAACGAGAAAGATATTTGAATAGTTATAACACTGTCAGTGGAGAAGGTGATAGAAAAGCTTTAAAGTATCAGTATCATGATTCACACATTGTTAATTTAAGGTATCCGTCGAACAATAGAGTCATTTTACATGGCTACTTAATCATCTCTATTGTAAAGTGTGGTAAAATTTATGCCTGGTAATGTACTGTAAACTATATACTTTGTGAAAGGTAATGATGCCCTAATACAGATATAAGACTCCCAGGTCTTAAAAATCAAAGTGGGGGGGGGGCGACTCTTGTACAAAATAGATCTTGTACAAAATAGATATTTTGTACATGATAAATAGGAAAAAAGGCTATTTAGATGATTTATAAATTATTCCCCTTTGTTTTTCTGACCCCACAATTCTTATTTATGAGCTGTGGGCATTATAACCTTTCAGAAAATATATAGTTTGTAGTACCTTTCGAGGCATAAAATAATGCCCTATTGTACATCGGATACCTCCATAATGAAAGTTGGGTATATCCAACAAGACCGACTGAAGCGCCAACAGAAAATAAACACCAAACCAAACAATATACGAACACATAGACTGGACAAACAAAACAATAGACACCTAAGGGATAAGGAAACCCAAACACAGAGTGGACAAACACAACAAGAGAAACTAAAGTGACAAGGAAAACAAAACAGAGTGGAAAACACAACAATACATCAAAGGCACAAGGAAGACCAAGCACAGAGTGGAAAAACACAACAAGAGACGTCAAAGGGAGAAGGAAGACCAAACACAGAGTGGAAAAACACAACAAGAGACAACAAAGCGACAAGGAAGACCAAATCACAGAATGGACAAGCACAACAAGAGACAACAAAGCGACAAGGAAGACCAAACACAGAGTGGAAAAGCACAACAAGAGACAACAAAGCGACAAGGAGGACCAAACACAGAGTGGAAAAACACAACAAGAGACATCAAAGCGACAAAGAAGACCAAACACAGAGTGGAAAACACAACAAGACATCAAAGGGACAAAGAAGACCTAACACAGAGTGGAAAAGAGACATCAAAGGGACAAAGATGACCTAACACAGAGTGGAAAAGAGACATCAAAGGGACAAAGATGACCTAACACAGAGTGGAAAAGAGACATCAAAGGGACAAAGATGACCTAACACAGAGTGGAAAAGAGACATCAAAGCGACAATGAATACTAAACACAGAGAGGACAGACACATCAAGAGACGCTAAAGGGACAAGGAAGATGAAAGACATGAGACATAAATTCATGAGATTACATATACACCAACGATAGATCTCCAACAACACTAGGTTGCAGCACCAAGGCAAAATACCCCATGCATGAATACAGAGTAGACATGTATAGCATGAGACACAAAAGAGACAAAAACACGAACACATAAACCAACGAGACAAAAGATTAACCTGTGCCGACTAAGGACGGCCATCTGCTTCGCCAGTAGCAATGGTGTAGTTATCCGGATTACGTGCGCATAACCCTCACACTCTTCTGGTTACCCTGAGTCAAAGACTACAAAATAGTGGTGTAAAACAAGCTCCTTACTGTAAGTTGACCATACAAAGAAGACAGTGTAACGCATGCAGGGGCCCAAGCAAAACATAGATGGATATTTAAGTCAAACTACGTGAGAAAAGTTTGAGGATGTTACATGTATATGGGTAAATAAAAATGTTTTAATATCTTCTATATGTTTCAGCTGAAGATTCATTTACCAATATATTTACCACGTGACTTATGGTTACGTGTCCTAGAGCAGTTCCTTTTGCTGATGCTGATCGTTGGAAGATGGCTTCTTCCAAAGGGGGCACTGTCACATGACCAGTTATCGCAGCTGCTATTGGTCTATCTTGGTACAGCAGCCGATATTGTTGAATTCTATGAAGCTTTCAACGAGGAGAATGTACGTATGTTCCAAAGAATGCTATATTTAATCATGCTTCTAACGTAAAAATCTTAGAAATGTTTTCGAAAACATAAAGACTGAATAAAATTAGCGGACATGATGTTAAATTCTTAATTAGTTCCAATGAAAACGATGTGTCTGAAAGCACTTTTCTAGGCAGAATTTTTATAATGTAGTGCACATGCATGCTTCGGATATTTTCTCCTCATAAGTGGTATTTTAAGTCATTTTGATTTAAATTTGGAAAAAAGTAGTTCGTCGCTCCCATCTATTATGTGTAAAGCATAGATATCAATTTTTCATAGCGAGTGGCTCCAAACACTCAGAATGAGTCGTTTCATTGCTCTTAAACGATTTTTAAACAACGTTTCTTCAATTTCAGGTAAAGTACAACCGAATATTAATTTATACTCTCCTCGGAATCTGGACCCTGAGTCTCCTCCAGTTCACGTTAGTTCTCACAGCCACAAGAGCCAGACGAGACCACGCAGGAGTTCCCGCCATGTCAGATTCCTTCGATGGAAGAGAAGCTGGATGCTGCAATCCTGAGATATACGGGATAATAATTTCAATTTTCATGCAGGATTGTCCGTTTCTTGTAATACGTCTCTTACTCATTTTCAAATATAAAGTCGTAAGCTATACAAACATGTTCTTTACGGCCAAAAATACACTTGTAATTATTCTACTTCTATATCGATTGATAGTTATCCAAACCGACAATACGAATGGAAGAAAGTCGAATGGAAGTCCGGTCCATGATAGCATTCATATGACTGGTCCTCCCCGTCGTGAAAACTCGGAGAATTCCGAGATTCTCCTGAAGCCCAGCCGGAGTTCTCCATGCGTGAATAACCTTCGATCAAATGCGACTTTGAAATCGTATGACAGCTGTCCCCGATTTAAAACTCTGGAAGTGAAAGACAGACGTAGTGATCCGATTTACACCAACAAAATAGGCCCCGGAAGTAGATCGCCTTCAGCAAATAGGTTGGCTTATACATCTCGAACAAAATCTGCGGGGAATATTTTCTGAAATTGGTGATGTGTGAGGAAATAGAATGATTAACAGTAAACAGGGGCTGTATACGTAACACATTGAAGATTACAATATTCATGATATAAAGCTCAAGTAACATATTCAATGATTTAATGAATAGTTTCACGTTCGGAGGAACCATCACGGGTTCACGGAAGTCGCACAAAGACCATTGATCGTTTAGTTTATTTATTGCTTAAAATCAAAATCTTTATTCATGACAGAAAAAAAAAACATTTTGTAGATCTCATTTTCATTGTAGATCGATGAAAATAACACGGAAAACATATTGACAAATTTTGCTTCGCAATTTAAGCTTTCAAATGTCCTTTTGATTTACAAACATTGTGTATTGTAGTATGATATTGTTGTTCATGCATTTATAGTAGATATTCATCAAAGTTCCTTTTTCACAATTTATCGAGTAAATCTTCAGAGGGTACATGTAATATTACTTTTATTAGTCTATTCAAAACATTGGATTTGTTGTAATTGAGTACCACGAGACTACAATACACAATCGGGAAACGTAATTTTCTGCATATTTGTAGTTGTAGAATTTATTTAAAAATAAAATGAATCATAAACAGATATGGATTTTATACAATCTTTGAAATTAAATCGGTTATAAACATATCTGTGTCATTTCAAACGTCTTCTGGGCAATACAATGATGATATCTAAGTTTATATATTCACTGGTTTGACCTTTCCTGCCCGACTGAAAAAGTTGCTTATTCTTCTCGGGCGCCTGATCTCATCTCTAATGAAAATCTAACTTTAAAGCCATTTTTTTACATGTAGTTATTTTGTTACGTTGTGTAATTTCAAGGTATTGTAGGAATCGATTGATTAAGCTTTTTGCATTATAATTTGAAGAATTGTTTGACTTTCACAGATATATGTTCATTTTTATATGCACTTTATATTTCAAAAGTTCTTGGCTTTCAGTTTTTTTTATTCTAGTCAACGTTTGAATTGTCAGAACTTTCAGAAATAAGAAGAATTAATCTTTCATTTAAATCGTTTGCATCTTTAAAATAAGTGTTACAAATAAAATGAAAACATAAAAATAGTAATCCAAGAAATCCTTGTGTAGCCTGCAAAGCTAAAAAGTGGATCGAACAGGTACATCAAAGTCACTTGGTTCAAAATTATTTGTATCAGTAGGAAAGTCTTCTCAAATGAAATTCACATGTGAAATATCAAACCTCTTATTTACATGTATCAATGAAAAGATATGGTCAATCTCAATTCATTTTAGAAAAGAAGGTCAATCGTCTAGGTCAAGGTCACTAGAAACAAATTGTTGGAAATAACAGAAAGGACTTATCACAAGAAATACAAGTGTGAAATAGTAAAGACGTATCACTTATCAATCAAAATATTAAGCAAGTCTTCATTTTATTTATCAGTAGGTCAAATATCTAGGTCAAGGTCATATAGTCACAAATTCTGGTATGTGTAGAAAGGTCTTGTTACAAGGAATACACATACGAAATATCAAAGCCCTCTCACTTACCAATCAAAATTTATTGAGTGTGACACCCAAAGTGTGACAGACAGACGGACGGACGGACGGACAAAGTGATCCCTAAGTGTCGCTATGCTTCGCAGGCGTCAATATAATTATCTATCCTATAGCTCGTCCGCCTTTTCCTCAAACAAAAGCAGGAACTTAAAAAAAAAAAACCACTTCTGTTTTAGTCCAAACTGATATTGTTCTCACAGCATCATACTTCATCTAATTTGATGCATTCAATCATACATTAATTGACAATTAAGCTCTGATAAAACAATTTTTTTCAGTTAACGACCCAGTATATAACTTGCATAAATTCTAATGACCACTTGCTCTGGAAAAGATGCAGTTATAATAAGTACTTCCAAATAAGATAATGACCCAATATACAACTTGCATAAATTCTAATGACCACTTGCTCTGGAAAAGATGCAGTTTCTAAGTACTTCCAAATAGGATGAGAAAAATTGATTCAAAATGAATAATTCATCGATTTTCATAATAGAGACTGTCACTGCATAAAAAAATGGCAGCCTTTATTCGTATAACCTGAAGAGGTAAATGGTAATTGTAAATTCAAGACAATGATTTTCATAAGGAGACAGGAAGTCTTCAAAGTTTTTTCCCATTAACAATATAAGTATTTTCAGGTTGAAGCTAAGAACTGCAATTTTTTTTTTAAAATAAAGTATGCGCCAATGCAATTAGCTATACATGCTGTGTCATATTCCTCATCGAAACATACGAGGGCTGATTGATATGTTGTGAGCCTCGTATGGATGGATTTAAAATTTATAAGAAATTTTGTATTATTGTCTAAATAATCCCCTTCAGTATCTAAACACTTTTGCCACCTGTATTTAGGGGCCTCAATACCACTTTTAAACAGCTCCTTATCTTGACTGATCAGACAGCGATCCACTGCAAATATGACGTCATCATCAGATTGATTGAAAGTGGGGGCCGGAAATAGATGCTTTCAGGTTTTGGGAATACATGGAAGTCTGATGGAGTAAGATCAGGTGAATAAGGCGGATGCTAAATCAAATTAAAGCCACAATCATTAAAGGCAGCCATAGCAATGACAGACTAATGAACAGGAGCATTGTCCTGATGAAACAACACACCTTCAACTAGTGAGCTTTCCACGGCGCTTAAGGTTAATATTTACCTATTAATGCCCGTTTGTGTGGGTACTATTCTCTCATAGTGTTGCTTTTGGAAGGAATAGTGCCCGAGCGTCAGCGAGGGCACTATTTACCTTCTAAAAGCAACACTACGAGAGAATAGTACCCACATAAACGGGCATTGATGGGTTTAGTGCATCACATGACTGTAGTATTAATTAATAAATGAATTAATTGCAATTTACTTGAGATATCTAAAGTTTCATTGATCACCCTCGCTTTTTGCTATTTACATGTACATTCATGCATTGTTCATTACGTCATAATACTTGCTGAGGGACGTAACGTAACTATCTAAAGCAAAAAGCAATAGTGCCCTGGTGTCGGGCACTATTCTCTCATAGTCCCTGCGTGCTTAACCAATGAAATTCCGAGGATTTATCATGTGATGCACTAATTTCCCATAGCTGTGTCAGAAGTGAAGCATAGTATGTGCCATTGATTGTTTGTCCTTTTGCATCCTAGAAAACCGAGGCTCACAACATATCAATCAGCCCTCGTATGTACAGAAGGAAACCATGACGAAGTAAGTAAAGTGGGTTAAACATTCGCTTAGCATGATTAAGGATATTGGAATTGCAACATAATGACATACTTCTATTACATGTAATTCGATCATTTATTATCGCATGCGGATACTATACACATGCCACATACTTACATGTTGTAACAACAAGTCCAAATGTCGCCAATGTAATTAAGAAAATTGAGGCAAAGAAAATAAAACATATGCAAAGTCCTTAATTGGTAATAACTTTGCTATCATATTTTTTTCTTTTAATCAAGATTAATGAACTAATGATTTAATGGTAAAGATCCCTCTCCTGCTACTTGTGGACGATCTCAAAGATAAATCCCTGTTGTCATAAAATGGCAGCAAGGGGGCTCTGAGTACACATTACACAGACAAGAAGAAGTTAAACAGAGGATTTCTTCAAGGTTGAGTGGTTCGAGTACCACTTCCTATACATCAATCTGCTTCCTAAAGGTTTAACTCATCAATTTCAATATTGATAACCACTAAGGTTTGGTATCTGTGTTGCTAGACTGTTTAGTCCCTAAGGATACTGTTCATTTAGTTTCTCAGTGTTTCGTCACTTTACTTGAAATATTTTAAAATTCTCCGTCTCAAATATAATGAATATTTTCTAAATGAAGGAGTACATGTACATGTATATATCTGATGCATACGGTGCAGCTTTGTCCTTAGCAGGTTCTTTAAGTGAAATTTTAGGTCAAGGTCAGCCTTTTTCTCTTCATTATTCCTCTTTTTTGGCCCCGAGCAATACTGATGTAACATAACCTGTAGAAATGCACATATAGATATAGAGAACTTAAATTTTCTCTCATACCCGCGTATGTGTTACAGAGTAGGCCCATGAAATACAGCTACGTGAGCTACTTCTGTATCACATATCATGTGACAGCTGTATCACATATCACGTGACGCTATTGTTTCGATTGTTTACGCTATTGTGACGTCATGATTTCAGCCCGCAAAACAAACAAGCTAGCGGCGACGTCGCCATAAAACTTCGATTTTAAGATGGTTTTTCAATGTACTCTTGCGTTTTATTTCGAAAAGCCTTATATTCGTAGTTTATTCTTATAGAATAAACCATTTTCGGGGGCGCTGAATTCGAATATCGCAAAATTTTTGCGATTAGATCAACTTGACATTTTTTTCAAATTTCGTCCCTTTTCCATCAGTTTTGTTTTGACCCTTAGATATGAGAGAAAAATACTCTTTCATGTTCTTCTATGAAAGATACATCGTTTCCACCCTCGGGGTCTCAAAATTTTGCAAAACCCTCGGCAAGCCTCGGGTTTTACATGATTTTGAGACCCCTCGGGTGGAACCGATGTATCTTTCATAGAAGACCATGAAAGAGTCTTATAGTATCATAGAATTGTCAGTATTGAAATATATGTTTTCTATTATAAAATTTCAGTGCACCATATGCGCATTTAAAAAAGTAATGTCTCATCAGTGATGCTCTAAGCATAAACATAGAAAAATCCAAATAACATGAAATTATGAAGAGCAAAGGCTAAACTTGACCTTAACATTTCTGACAAAGAGTCTGCTATATATTTCAGTATTGACAATTAAGCACTGTAAAGTATAATTACAATCTTAAGAGATATTATAGATTTGAAGCATCTTCCACGCCGAATTTGAAACTATTTCTTTTAAAATGAAAATGGAAGTGTTCCAGCTCTTTACCTTCTAGAAAAACATTTCAAACCAATTATAATTTACAACATGAGTGTTTCGGATAGCAAATCCCCATCAGTCGTAACAAAAGTTGTGCTCTCTAGTTAGATTAATGTATTTTGTTTATCTACATTGCAAAAAGTGCGCGGCTCCACATGTTGTGTAGGGTCGACTCATAGTTAAAATAAATATATGACCAATATAACATTGAGGGATGGTGTAAGAATGCTTACCTCCTTTGATATCGATAATATTCAGGATGAAATGACAAGTTTCCAAAGTCACAAAATAATATATGATGTCAAATTTATCAAGGACTAAAACAAAACTTCTTTCAGGCGACAGAGCTGGAAAGAAAGTTATTGATGCACTCGAAACATTCAGTCATAGGGAGGTGCATGACGTGTGTTGCTAGTATGCAGATGTACCTGGTCTTATTCCAATCGGGGATATTCTTTGTCTATTTCCAGAATGTTGTACATTAGTTTTCCTTTAATTCCTTTTTTATAAAACCAACTGGGTCTTGGTTTTTATTTCTTTCCATCAAACACAGATTAGTTATAATTGATAAACAAATGCGTGACTGACACTAAAACAAACTTGTCTCAAATTGAGCCCCGATAAGAAATCACACACGCCAGCTCATATCAAACCATGTGGGAAAGAAAAAGGACAACAACATGACAAAAACATCGAAATCAAAGACGTAAGGAGGAGACCAGTTAGAAACAGATGCCTACATATTGGAGATTTGGAGCCGTCAACTCCGGCAAAAATGCTACTTGAAATTAAGTGAGAAGGGCCACTAAATTATCTGGCTTTATTTTTTCGATCCGCATGGAAATTACACAGAAATGTACCTTTTTACATTCGGAGAAAAAAAAAAAACATTTGAATGAATAACAAATGCATAGATGATGACAAATAAACAAAGACAAACGCACAGTGAAACAAGCGTTCTTTGTACATGTATTACCGGTTTGTCTTGCATCATTCAAACCATAGAAAACTATCAGTTCAAGAAAAGATATCTATAACTCATATTCCGTAAGTATTTTTCTTTTCTTTTTTTTTAAAGTTTACCTGTTCCAAGATGCGTTTACACTAATTAGTATTAACTAAGTAAACAACTATCAAGGACATTGTCTTTTCTATTCAATTCAATTTCAATTATTTATTCCTTAAGCCATACAGCTTATCGGTATACATGTACAATGCATATAAAAATATGGAAAAATATTGCAATAAATCTTAAATAATGTGCATGATAATATATGATACCACAAGGGCATGTAATGTAGATGTAAATACATTATGTACTTATATAAGCTCAGCATACAAACTCACAGACATCATAATGGAATTCAAAGTATAAATTAAACAAATGAAAGTCATACTTGTGCTGAAATAAAAGGATACTCCTAGGATCAATCAATGACAGTTGTAAATAAACATTAAATGAAGATACAGACATGATGTTATTGATAAAGGTGGAGAGTAGCCGCGGTCAAATATATTCGGACCTTAAATTAAAGGCATTTATTAAATATTTTCCTAGGTTACATAATTCTTTCACATTGTTGACGCTTAATAATTGAGTGAGTTTGAAAACGCTTGGTCTACTAAAATAATATCGTTTAATGAAGGTTTTCCTTAAATTATTGTAGAAAGGGCATTTTAATATGAAATGGAATTCGTCTTCAATATCTCCACTATTACAAAGAGTACATAGTCTATCACTTCTATTTTGGTTAGTGTATCGGCCTTTTTCAATATTAAGATTATGCGATGAAAGTCTTATTCGGGCTAAATACTTTTTACATAGAGGGCTTAAAGGTTTTGTAAGATAGTATTGCAAAGAAAAGTTATCTATTAAATGTTGGTATAAATGACCATGGGAAGAGTTTCTGATTTTTTCTAGTATGTTTTGTTGGGTTATATCGGTTACACGTTGTTTAATCATATTAAAGCATTGCAAAGCTGTTACATTATTCGAGTTCCAAAGATTGCTCAACCCTAACTTTTCAAGTTCTTTTTTGATTTGCGTAATCCAATTGTCATTATTTTGTATCATATCATTGTAACACTCTTTCAGTATGCAATTATCTGTATTCCTTAGTTTTAACCAATACTTAAATATCCTTAGTTTTCTGTACTCTTGTAGTGGTAATCTTCCTAACTCATTGTAAACTAGACAGCTAGCAGTACTCTGTTTAACTCCTAAAACTTTTTTACAGAAAGCTAAATGTACTTTTTCTACTTCGTCAGCTCTATGAAACCCCCATATTTCCGAACTGTAGCTTAAAATACTATTTACATATGTATCAAATATGGAACATTGTGTCTCCGTATTAAAAGAGAAATCATTTAATGTTTTAGATATCGCGAATGATGCCTTCCTACCCTGGTCAGCCACATGCTTCTGTGTTACATTAAATTTACCATTAAAATTAAATAACATTCCAAGGTAGTTGAACTTATTTACAACTTCTAGTTGTTTTGTGTCGTATGTCCACATTTCGTCTGACCTTAAGTTCCCTCCGTTCCTAAAAACCATTACCTTTGTTTTGCCTGTATTAACTGTCAAATGCCAATCATTTGTATAACTTTTGAGACTATCCAGCATCAGTTGTAATCCACTAGGGGTCTCACTAATCAAAACAGTATCATCAGCATACAATAGTAAGAATAAATTGATGTTTTGTATTTCGATGGATGGGCATGAGTTATTCATAAAATGCATTTCAAAATCATTAATATATAGTGACCAGAGAATCGGCGAGAGTACCTCCCCCTGTAATAAGCCCGTTTTGCTAATGAAGTAATCAGTTAGGTAACCTTTATGTTTTATACATGTTTTCACCTTAGAATAAAGAGATTTTATAATAGTCAACATCTTCCCACGTATCCCAATTTTAATCAACTTTGTCCACATACACTGCCTATCAATTGAGTCGAATGCTTTTTGGTAATCGATGAAGCAACAATATAATCGTTTTTTCTTTTTAAGGTATCGATTTATTAAAGCTTGGAGGGTGAAAATTGCATCAATAGTGCTCGATCCGGGTCTGAATCCAAATTGTGCATCAGTAATAATGCCATGATTTTTGTCCCATTCTAACAGTCTATGATTTAGTACAGAAGTAAATAATTTTCCTAAGCAGCTAATTATAGTAATACCTCGATAGTTATTTGTATCATTTATAATTCCTTTTTTGTAAATCGGAACGATGAACCCCGTTGACCAAGCTTCAGGGAAGTAACCTTTCGAAAATACGGAGTTAAATAATGTATGTAAAGTGGGTGTTAAAATATCTTTACCTGTAATAAATATTTCATTAACTAGTTTATCTTCCGCACAACTTTTACCCTTGTTTAACCTCTCTATTGCCCTTTTAATCTCGTTTTCGGTAATTACTGCATCTAATTCATCGAATAACGTCTGAAAATTTGGTTCTTCAAGGTCATTTGTACCCCCCTGAACCTGTTCACTGCTGTTAAACTGACTACTAAGCTTTTTAAAATGTTCAAAAAATTCTGAGCCTGTGATATCACATGTGACAGACTTACATTTTTTCTTACTGAAATGCTTATGAAATTCTTTAGGGTTGTGCTTTCTTAAATAATCTAGCATATTTCCTTTGTGCCTTTTATATTTATGCTTTAATCTATTGACCAATTTTTTGTACGAACTTTTTTTTCTTAATAAAAAAGTGCGGTTTTCATCATTTTTACATCTATTAAAGGACTTTAAAGCCGACACATATTCTGCATACAATTTTTTACAGTTACTATCAAACCATGGTTTGTTACTTTTATGAATATTCTCTTTTTTACATGATTTTGGTTCTACAACTTGACACAAAGGTAAAACAATATCACTCAGCATTGTGCTAAATTGATTCACACACACATCTATTTCATTCTGACTATCAATGCTCATATTCAAACAATCATTTATATGATGAATATTTTCTAACAATGCAGTTTTACAGGCGTCATTGTTCTCATCTATCCATCGTACACTTTTACTCTGACTTCGATAGTAGTTTTCGTCATCGACATGTAAATGATTTGATTTATCCAAATGTGAATCTTTAGATATATCCCAATTACATGTAAAGGAAATAGGAGCATGATCAGAGAATGTATTGAACGAACCCGAGTTGAAGTGTTGGATATCAGACAGACAGGAATCTTTAACAAGTAAATAATCGATCAGACTTGATCCGTTCGATCCGAAAAAAGTAACATCACCGTTTGGATCGTCTTTATGCCTGCCGTTAACGATACGTAAACCCGAACTTTTACATAATGACAATAACCTCCTCCCAAATTGATTAACGTGGGTATCGGTGTTCTTTCTCGATGGTAAGTGCATGTCAGGGGCGTAATTAACCAAAGGTTGTAAGATATCGGAGACCTGATCGGATACCACATCGTTTACTATGTAATCTTCTAAATTCCCACATCTTGCGTTCATATCACCTATAACACAGACAGAACCCTCTGAAATAAATCTACTGATAGTATTTTCTAATTCTTGAAAGATGTTAACATCGTTTCTTGTGTAAAATACACTATTTTCTGGGGGTAAATAACAAGAAGCTACAAACAATGGTTCTGAGAGAGGGTTATCATTAGTTATTTTAATCCATATGATAGTATTGTGAATGTTTTCTACGATCGTAATGTATTTCGATAAACTTGATTTGACGAATATTACATTACCCCCACCCCTCCCTCTCGCTCTAGGGTAAACATGTTGGTCATAGCCTTCGATTTCTATGTCTTCGTCATCGGGTATCCAACATTCCAACAGACATATGACATCATACATATTTACAATATTTACAAAAGCTGGGTCTTTAAGTTTGTCCTTAAGCCCTTTGTTAATGTTCCAGGATATAATGGATATATCCGGACGACTACTCTCCGCAACTTCCTATCTGAGGTTCATCGATGTATCGATAGTCGCGCCCATACCATCATCGGCATCGAGGAACTCTTCCTCCTCGCGATCATCGAGTTCCGGCTCATCGTCGTCACTGGGGTCATACAACTCCCCATCAACAAATAGTTTGTCCCGCACTATTTTAACGTGGTGTCCACGGTCTCTCATTTGGTCCGCGACGGGGAAAAGTTTCCTCCTCCTGTCCTCCATTTCCACGGGGAACTGTTCGCGAACGCTAAATGGGCTACCACGTAGCTTGTAGCGGTTCCGGAGCACCATCTCTCTGTCATGAGCGAACAGGAATCGTATAACGATTGGTCTCGGCTTACCGCGATTGAATCGTCCAAACCGGTGTGTATTGCCTATCGCAACGTTCTTAATTCCCATTTCGCAATCCAGGAACGCCCGCACGGTTTGTTCTGTATCTTCGCCTCTGTTTTCGCCAGGGAGTCCGGTTATAATTAAATTGTTTTTCATGGACCTCCACCTGAGATCAGTTATCTGTTCCTCTAATTCACGGTTTTGTTTCCTGAGAGTATCCATACTTTTGCACATCGTCTCGATAGTACGTTCGTGGCGTTGACTATCGACTTGTACTTTTTTCATGCTCTTGATATCTTGTATCGCAGCTTTGGTTTCGTTGACAGCATTTCCCACGGACTTCACAGTATCTAGGGCCGACTTTGCCTCTTCGACAGTATCGCTGATGAAATCGACACTTTTCTCCAATTCCGTAGTTTTGACCTCAACGACGTTCACTCTGACATTAAGGGAGGTCACGCTGTTATCAAGGGCAGACAACTTCGCTTCTATGACATCTAGCTTAGCGAGCCTGACTAAAATTTCGTCAAGTTTGACATTTGTACTTGCGATTTGACGTCTAATATCGTCATCTGGATCGATAGTGCCCGGACGAGTAGCACTAATCGGCGTCGACGTTGACATGGTCACCGTTGACATCATAGCAGGTGGTGTCGGCGATGCAGTCAGTTGCTGTTCGTTACTGTGTGTTGAAGTTCCGTATAGCACGTTGTGTGCCGCTCCTAGAATGCTGTTAAGTAGTGATGAATTGTTACCATTTTGCGATTCATCGATACTAGAATCATTGCCTTTTTTCCTTTTAGTTCCTTTAGATTTTTCTGATTTACTAGGCATAGTAAAAAACGTAAACAATTCACAAAACACATACACTAATATTCTTGTTCAATGATGCGCTGTAATTCTGAGTGGAAGAAACAGAAATATATTTTTTATAATGTAAGAAAAACGGGAAGTAAGCTTTTTGATAATTTTAGAGTTTACATTAATTTTGTGCTATTATCAACGAAGAGGATCCCCTTTAATTGAATAAAAAATCTTTTTCTTCCTTGAGGAATTGTGCTTATTTAAGGCATTAGATGTATAATGAGGGATGGTTGCTGCACTCATTTATTGAGTTTGGATTCTAAACTTATGACATAGTTTTAATATAAAAAAAATTGTTGAAAATTTTCACCAATGCGTTTTTGAAAAAGTTAGTTCCTTTAAGAGTTCTCGGCCCTCAGAGTTTACATTGAAGTCTATGGAAAAACTAATATCTTAGCCACAGGGGATGCTTACACCTCCCGGGCACCTGGTCCCACCTCTAGCTTGCTAGGGGTCATTCGACGCTCAATTTTGTGCTCTTTTGTGAGTGCTGTTGAGATTTCTTTAACTCATTCGTGTCACGTGCGATGGTAAGAAAATAGCAAAATATCAAAGTTTTTCAGAAGCCCGCTCGATACTATCTAATAGAGTCGAAAATGAGCCCACAAATGACGTTTTTCAATAAATTTGGCAAAATATACCAGTATTGAAGCCCAAATTCTAAGAAATTGAGAAAGGAATTTTGATGATTAATATGTATCATTTCATACCTAACCTTTTTTGACGACCAAATTCTAAAAAACTGAGAAAGGAAATTAAAGATTATGTATCATTTCACAAGTAGCCTACATTGTAGAACAAATATTGGTACAAATTCATTACTTCATGAAACTTTAAGATTTTGCCATGAAAGGGGGCCACTTTACTATATAAACCATATGTAGTCCTTTAGTATCTATACAAGTCAAAAGGAAACAAATTATTCACTATTAAATCAATTGATTTTAATCGTTCAATAAAAAATAACGAAACTGACTCATTTTTCAGTGAATAAATTTTTGAAAAAAATCATTATAATCATTATGATAAATGATGTCATAATAAGTTTACTATCTACTTCATTTCAGACGTCTTGGATGTTGTATTTTGGATATGTATAGATATACAGATAAGCATACTTAAATAATAAGATGAATTTAGTCTGATGTTAAATGATAATACTTTTATGTCACTGTAGTGCTAGTACTGTAGTACACATTGGGTGATATATACCGTCTACTATTACTTATTTGGTCAGTTACAGACCGTCTACGGAGATATGTCGGGTTGGTAAAATCTATGGAAGGCGAGGCGAAGCCGAGCCTTCCATAGATTTTACCAACCCGACATATCTCCGTAGACGGTCTGTAACTGACCAAATAAGTGTTTTATTTTGCCGAGGACCCCTTCATCACAAATTTCCCTTACCTTTGTGAATTCAAAAGTGTGTCACTTCCTAGGTATTCAACCTACATAAACGAGTCATCAGCTAAAAATAGATTACGTGTAGTCTGAGCTATATAAACAATATTTTTCACCTATTGCCATAAGCATTGGTGGTTCAGTGGTAGAATGCTCGCCTGCCACGCGGGTGGCCCGGGTTCGATTCCCGGCCGCTGCATTTTTCATATTAACGTCCGCCATCTTGGATTTCCCACTTCGAATTTATTGTCTACTGACGGTCTATAAGAAAGTCTATAGAGTTATAGACCGCTTCCACGTGACGGGCTCTATCCAATCAGTTTTCGACATTCTAGTCCAAGGCGAAATAAATTGACTATTACAACTCGCGAGAATATTCTGAAATTGACATATGTCGTACTAAGTGTCATAGATTATTCTGAATGAATGTGTATATTTGGGGGGTTGGAGTTATTAGAAACTTTCAGACTCCTCGGGTGTATACATGCATGAGTTCGCTCCATCCGACAAAGCACAGGCATTTTTTCGTATACCCTTAATGTTTATATCCATTTACATATTCATCTCTGTGTCATATGGACCCCCTGTGTCTTGTAGCCTCGTACAGTGAGGAGGTTATTATAAACAAACATTATGTGTTCTTTGAGACCTCTGTGTAACCGCAAAAGTCGGAGGGTTGTTCTCACGTAATCCCGATAGCGGCACCATATATAGCAGATGCCGTTGTAAGTCGGCACCGATTTTCTGTTTTACTCGGCGCTTTTTGAGTTGGCAAAGCCAACTATTCATTGGAATCGAATGCCCCAGTTAGGGCCAGCACGAACCGTGCAACGGTCAAAAATCTGTAGTCTTACTTTAGTAAGAAGTAGTACCACTATTATTTGAGCAAAAACATTTTAAACAACACAATGAGTGCAAGTTGTAAATGATGATTCCAATGCAATTATTGGAGTGAAAAAAATTGTCTATAGAGCTATTTGTAATGAAGATTCTGAGTATAGTTCTCGTATCGCGTAGGAATTCAACTTTTAAGTAGTCCAAAGTAGCACTGCACTATGCCGGCCATGCGTTTTTTTCCGGGGGAATTACCAGAGGTTAGGCCTAATGATAGTTATCATAACCGTGTCGATTTATATTTCATTGATGAAAAGATAGATATAAAATAGTCTGTTGATGTCAATATAAATCGCTATGGTTCTTGCGTCTTAAGATCTGAGGACACTCGGAAGGCCATACGATGAACGGCGAACTGGATTTGTAGTAAGTTCTTGAAAATAACTGATAGAATATTTAAATATTTTCTTATCTGTTGTATAAAGGATTATGAAAACCACAATTCGAAAGACTAGATCGTCTATTTACTGTATGTGACGTTATCTGTTTATCGAAGTTCGATTTTTGGAAAGGAAGGGGGGGGGGGTCGTGTTGTGTTTGATTAGGTGAATGAACGATGTACATTACAGTTCGGGTTATAAGAAGAGCATTATCCTTGAGGAATATGATTTTTCAAGGCTGAATAAATCTTCACATAATGACTGCAATAAATGTATATATGTCCATGTACTACTTGTAGTATTCCAACACACTCACTTCATCACGTGTTAGTACTGTGGACTTGGATATTCATAGAAACGCTGGGAAAAAATATTCTTTTATCCTATATTTACAGAACTGTACTCGTATAAAGCAAAATGGCAAATCCATCATCCACGTTGACTATGACGTTTAGTCTTGATATGGCATAGGAAAATTACTATTTTTGACGTTTTTGCACATACCGGTAGGGAGAAAAATAATTGACACACTGCGTCGCTTCAACCTTGATCAAAAGATGGCAGAAAAGTAAAGAAAACTTATCGAACATCAATCACTTGGGTGTGATCATTGATAACGTCACAAGGAAATCATTTAATTTCTATTGTTATTATTAAGAAACGACGATTCCGTTTGGCCGAGAAATTTTGTTGATACCTGTATCAACACAAAACAGAAGTATGTGCCTAGCAATGTCGTTAGCAACACGGTTTCAAAGCCGCAAATAAACCGGTATGTGCAAAAACGTCAAAAATTGAGGAAAAACTTGTGCATCTTGCGCTATGCGCACAATGCAGTTTTCCCTAAATTTTTGGTGTTGATACCTCGATCAACCAAAAAAAAAAAATATAAGAATGATTCCTTAAATCTATACCTCTTGTCTGGGATTTGCTTTTGTCCATGACTCGGCAAGTCTTGTCATTGTACAAGCAAATTCTGGACATTCGGAGTGCATTTCCTTGTCGATGCTCACACCTGATGATACATGTACATGTAGATTCTATAAGTCTTAATCCTATGGGGTAAGATTTCATTTTCACGTGCCTTTTAACTGTAATGTCAATTCAGACATTTGTGATGTCATTCATGAATGCTGCGTTGGCTGATCAACATATGAAAATGAATACCGGTACATAAAATTTTATTTTAAGCGCTTTTAGACAATGTGAGAAAAATAAGCTTGTACATGTAAGACATACTTGAAAAGTTATGACTTAGATTTATGCTGGTAGGGGACTAATATCGCTTAGAGATTAAGAAAAAACAAACTTTTTATGCACCCCGGAATCAAAGATTCGGGGGTATATAGTTTTTGGCCTGTCCGTCTGTTTGTCCAAAAAAACTTTGAATGGTAAATTATATGGCTTTTATATTTCACATATGTATTGAATTTCCTTGTCACACAATTTTTCCATAGATACCAACATTTTTATGCCCAGTGACCCTGACCTTGACCTTTCACATACTTAACAGAAAAATGGTGTTTATACTCCGCCGGGAGCATTCGTATTTCACAAACAAAGGCTTTATTCAATATTAGACTTTGCCAACTCGCAGGACTTTCAGTCCTTTGATTTTTTGTAGTATTTGCCGTTTGTTATTTTGATGTCGTATTTGGTGTACCATGCCCCTTTTTGTATTTCTGACTATGTATGTTTTCTCACTATTTTCGCATGAGGTATATCGTTGTTGTCCTGTGTGTGATGTAACCAAGTCCTGTTAGAATTAAAAAGATCCTGACGATAATCTCAACAACACTTACATTAGAGCACTATGTAGAGCATCGACGGACCCCTAGCAAGCCACAGATGGGTGCCCGAAAGGGGTAAGCATCCCCTGTTGGCCAGCCGCAGCCGCATCGAAATGAAAACAATATATATAAAATACATGCACTTTCTGAGGTCATGTCTATACAGAAAGTGCTATGGCGACAATGTCAGGAAATGCAATGATTCATACAGTATTAAGTAGGATGCCGTTCAGCTGAACACGAAGAAAGTTATCACCGATTAAAAGTTCCTCAATTAACATCATTCATTGAGCACGGTGACAGGTGTTGCTAGTACACAAGAATGCTTAATTACGTTTTCCGGGAACATGATTTCACTCATATTAAGTTGGTTCTCTTTATCCTGACATATCGGTTTTTCTTAGTTTGTAAACCCTTAGATTCGCTGGTTTTGAATGAAGGCTCTGTAAACATATTTTGGGTAGAACATTGTGCTTCTCATACAAAACTTAATTAGAAATCATATTTTCAGTTACAATTTGTGAGTGTGTGGCTTTTATTTAACCGATTTATTTTTTTTTTATGGTGTAGGGATCCAGAATTGTTATTTGTACTGGTTTTTTTTTGTAAACAAATTTTACTTTTAACATGGTTGGTGCGGCATTGGTGCCTATCCGTTAGAAAACTTATAGATGTATTTGATAAATCGGTACGTGCGTTTGTCTTAAATATCCTTGTGACATCCTATCGTGAAAACCTTGAGTCGCTTTTGTTCAATACATGAAAGGAGATCTCCAACAGGAGCCATAGTAGTAAAAAGTAGGAAGGAAACCACACATACAAAGCAGACACACACAGAATGAGATGCAAAAGGTACAAGGAATGCCAAAATCACATTGATAGAAACATCAGATATAAATGATTACACATAAACCAACGAAAACACAGAGTGGATTATCACAACAAGCCACAACAAAAGGACAAGGAATACCAAACATCCAAGACGACACCGAAACACCAAGCTGAAAAGACTATGCATAAAGGGACGAGATGAGATCCATTTGCAACCGGTGTCCACTTAGGACGACAAGCTGCCCTATTAGAAATAAATCATGGTGTAGCAATGAGGGTTACGTTCGCAAAACAAATAGTATATGTACACCTTAATTTTCTGTTCAAAATAAAAAAAAACCAGTACCAGTAATAACATAAATAGCTTTTAGGAACTCGTAACTGGAGGAACGCTACATAACAATAAAGAAAGGATGAAAAACAAGTAAAAACAAACAGTCTATCTTAAAAGTGAAAAACATTCAGGCGACACCAAAACACCAAGCAGAAAAGACTATGCACAAAACAACGAGATCAAAGCAACCGGTGTCAACTTAGGACCACAATCTGCCCTGTTAGAAACAAACGGTGTAGCAATGAGGATTGCGTGCGCAAAACAAATAGTATATGTACATCTCAAATGAAAAAAAACCCAGTACCAGTAATAACATAAATAGATTTTCGAAACTCATAGCTGGAAGAACACTAAAAAGCCATAAAGAAACGATGAAAAACAAGTAAAACCAAACAGTCTATCTTAAAAGTGTATGTAGATTTTGATGTGAAATCAAAACTGGAAGTTCGAAACGGTACACGGGGAAAAACATTCCCTCGAGTATTGTCGATGTTTCAGTTTGTAGCGTTTCAGAACGCGCACTTTTATAGTTCTTTTTATTGAAAAAAATATGAAATAATCGTTTTTGAGGAAATGTATGCCATATTTGATTAAACTAATAAAACAAATACGTTGAAGCCTCTTTGAGGTCTCAAAACGTCAATTTTAAATGTTCATTTGTACTGTTCCATTAGAAACACCGATTTGGACTTTAAAGCGTCAATGATTTATAGTCATCGTTTCAATATCCACGCGAGTTATTGTTTGATTAATGGCGGGAAATGAACGATTCCTAATATTTGTCAAAGATGAATATAATAAGGGCCAGGGTAACAAGTACATTCGAACACTTTAATGAGTTGAATATCTTTTAAAATATCTTAACTTGATTTTATCCCCTAATATAAGGTTGATCCCCTTCTATGAGGTTGATTTATGTATCAATTCGGAGGGTTAATTCACTTTAATTCCATTTGCTTTGACATTCGCATTTTAGTGGCACCCCCTGTAATAAATTCTTACACTAAATGTTTATTTAAGAGAGTGTTCTCTTTCGTATTTCTAATGTGCTTTGTTATTGTCTCCGTCTGTTTGTCTGCTTTTTTCGTGTCTCGTTAGAATGTGTTCCGCTGATTTCTATGTTAATGCTTGTTTTGTTTTATATTTTTGAAAGACTTTGTTTACCTGTCTACTGTGATTTTTGGATTCTTATGTTGGACTTTCATTCACTGATCACTTTACCTCAGCTCATAAGTTAATCTCACTCACTCAAACTCCAGACAGTTCATTTACGTTACGCTACTCACCAATACAATATTTTCTATGGTGGATGAATACCTCTAACGACACGTAGAAAGATAGAGGCTGGCTTGGAGATTGAATCTCACGGTATTCGTCTGAGGTTCACTTCGATATCGCAAGTGGTTCGACAATTGAATTCTTACTTTGTAGCCCTGTCTCAATCTCTTCCATCAAACATATTTGTCTTTGTCGTAGGCTTGGAAAAAAATCTCGATCCCGCGTATATTTTACTGGTTCCAATATACAGTTTTAGTTTCGTATTCGAAGAAATGGCCAGGGATGATTTTTTTATTTCTAAGTGTTGAGACTTGAATTTTTTGTAGTAGGCACAGTTAATGAAAAAACTTGGAATTTTGGGGTTTATATGAGTTTGGAAGGATGTAAAGAAGAGAACTGGACATCAATTTTAGCCATTGGTCCATATAGTAAACAGCTATAGGAGACAAAGGTGAAGCGAGTACCGCGCATCCTGGGCTCCTGATGCCGGTAGTGCCAGAGGGGTGTTTCGCACTCTTCCGGATATATCTGAAAATCCAGATGTTGAAAATTCAAATAATTTTTCATGATAAAAGCTACTGATGTTCTCTTTCAATTCAGTATTAAATGATGTAGATAATGTTTTGAGAACAATGCTGTATTGACCTCACTATTTGGGCTACCGCATCCGTTGAACGCATGCGCTCGACTGCCATTTTCACATCGTTCGATACTGATTAACGATTAAACAGTAAATCTGGATGCAATGATTTTCACATGTTTTGTAGGTCTAGATGTATTGATTGTACTAAGGTCTTGTTCATAAAGTTATGTAGAATACTTTAAAAGTCTAATGACTTCAACTTTAGCATGACGCGCATACTTTTTGCGCTTTCGGAACAGTGCGCGAAAACTGTATATTGGAACCATATACGCACATATGCTCGTCAGCTCAAACTTACATGTTTGGTTGCTATGGTAACCATCTATATCATAAAAAGGTCTTGACTCTGCTGTTTCTTAAAACATAAATATAGGCATGTATATTTGAAAAATAAAAAAAATTTGATTGTTATGAAAATTGATGCTGCTCCAGTCATAGTGCATTTATGCAGAAAAAAGACTGTTGAGTCTGTGACACCATTGTGGATATGGTACATCTTTACAATACAGGTAAAAGGTTTACATAGAATTGAGAGGTATCAAAATATTCTGAAAATGTTAAAGTATATCATTTGTTTTAAATTTACCAAAATATGGTTACCATAGCAACCAATATCCAATCATAATATCAAAGCTTACATGGACATTTCAATTGTTTGCAGTAAACCGTTATTGTATATACTGAGCTTCCGAGTGACAAAAATATGTCGTTACGACCAAAAAGTTTGTTGTAACCATGTCAACAGTCTTATAAGAATGACATTTAGCCTTTATTCTATCTTTTAATGTACCATTTGAGTGCTTCAGCATCACAAATAGCACCTATTGATCACATATATGCTTCATATTATAGCCATATAGTGTTACATAGGGGACAATGCTTGACGGCATCATGGGACCTTTGACGGAGTGTCGCGACAAAAGTATAGTGCGTAATGCAAGATATGTGGTATCGCAAGATGCGAAAGAGCGTAAACATTCATATGAACACAAAACTTTTATCGGATAAGAAAAAAAAATTATCCTTTAGGTTCCAATATACAGTTTTAGTTTCGTATTCGAAGAAATGGCCAGGGATGATTTTTTTATTTCTAAGTGTTGAGACTTGAATTTTTTGTAGTAGGCACAGTTAATGAAAAAACTTGGAATTTTGGGGTTTATATGAGTTTGGAAGGATGTAAAGAAGAGAACTGGACATCAATTTTAGCCATTGGTCCATATAGTAAACAGCTATAGGAGACAAAGGTGAAGCGAGTACCGCGCATCCTGGGCTCCTGATGCCGGTAGTGCCAGAGGGGTGTTTCGCACTCTTCCGGATATATCTGAAAATCCAGATGTTGAAAATTCAAATAATTTTTCATGATAAAAGCTACTGATGTTCTCTTTCAATTCAGTATTAAATGATGTAGATAATGTTTTGAGAACAATGCTGTATTGACCTCACTATTTGGGCTACCGCATCCGTTGAACGCATGCGCTCGACTGCCATTTTCACATCGTTCGATACTGATTAACGATTAAACAGTAAATCTGGATGCAATGATTTTCACATGTTTTGTAGGTCTAGATGTATTGATTGTACTAAGGTCTTGTTCATAAAGTTATGTAGAATACTTTAAAAGTCTAATGACTTCAACTTTAGCATGACGCGCATACTTTTTGCGCTTTCGGAACAGTGCGCGAAAACTGTATATTGGAACCATATACGCACATATGCTCGTCAGCTCAAACTTACATGTTTGGTTGCTATGGTAACCATCTATATCATAAAAAGGTCTTGACTCTGCTGTTTCTTAAAACATAAATATAGGCATGTATATTTGAAAAATAAAAAAAATTTGATTGTTATGAAAATTGATGCTGCTCCAGTCATAGTGCATTTATGCAGAAAAAAGACTGTTGAGTCTGTGACACCATTGTGGATATGGTACATCTTTACAATACAGGTAAAAGGTTTACATAGAATTGAGAGGTATCAAAATATTCTGAAAATGTTAAAGTATATCATTTGTTTTAAATTTACCAAAATATGGTTACCATAGCAACCAATATCCAATCATAATATCAAAGCTTACATGGACATTTCAATTGTTTGCAGTAAACCGTTATTGTATATACTGAGCTTCCGAGTGACAAAAATATGTCGTTACGACCAAAAAGTTTGTTGTAACCATGTCAACAGTCTTATAAGAATGACATTTAGCCTTTATTCTATCTTTTAATGTACCATTTGAGTGCTTCAGCATCACAAATAGCACCTATTGATCACATATATGCTTCATATTATAGCCATATAGTGTTACATAGGGGACAATGCTTGACGGCATCATGGGACCTTTGACGGAGTGTCGCGACAAAAGTATAGTGCGTAATGCAAGATATGTGGTATCGCAAGATGCGAAAGAGCGTAAACATTCATATGAACACAAAACTTTTATCGGATAAGAAAAAAAAATTATCCTTTAGGTTCCAATATACAGTTTTAGTTTCGTATTCGAAGAAATGGCCAGGGATGATTTTTTTATTTCTAAGTGTTGAGACTTGAATTTTTTGTAGTAGGCACAGTTAATGAAAAAACTTGGAATTTTGGGGTTTATATGAGTTTGGAAGGATGTAAAGAAGAGAACTGGACATCAATTTTAGCCATTGGTCCATATAGTAAACAGCTATAGGAGACAAAGGTGAAGCGAGTACCGCGCATCCTGGGCTCCTGATGCCGGTAGTGCCAGAGGGGTGTTTCGCACTCTTCCGGATATATCTGAAAATCCAGATGTTGAAAATTCAAATAATTTTTCATGATAAAAGCTACTGATGTTCTCTTTCAATTCAGTATTAAATGATGTAGATAATGTTTTGAGAACAATGCTGTATTGACCTCACTATTTGGGCTACCGCATCCGTTGAACGCATGCGCTCGACTGCCATTTTCACATCGTTCGATACTGATTAACGATTAAACAGTAAATCTGGATGCAATGATTTTCACATGTTTTGTAGGTCTAGATGTATTGATTGTACTAAGGTCTTGTTCATAAAGTTATGTAGAATACTTTAAAAGTCTAATGACTTCAACTTTAGCATGACGCGCATACTTTTTGCGCTTTCGGAACAGTGCGCGAAAACTGTATATTGGAACCATATACGCACATATGCTCGTCAGCTCAAACTTACATGTTTGGTTGCTATGGTAACCATCTATATCATAAAAAGGTCTTGACTCTGCTGTTTCTTAAAACATAAATATAGGCATGTATATTTGAAAAATAAAAAAAATTTGATTGTTATGAAAATTGATGCTGCTCCAGTCATAGTGCATTTATGCAGAAAAAAGACTGTTGAGTCTGTGACACCATTGTGGATATGGTACATCTTTACAATACAGGTAAAAGGTTTACATAGAATTGAGAGGTATCAAAATATTCTGAAAATGTTAAAGTATATCATTTGTTTTAAATTTACCAAAATATGGTTACCATAGCAACCAATATCCAATCATAATATCAAAGCTTACATGGACATTTCAATTGTTTGCAGTAAACCGTTATTGTATATACTGAGCTTCCGAGTGACAAAAATATGTCGTTACGACCAAAAAGTTTGTTGTAACCATGTCAACAGTCTTATAAGAATGACATTTAGCCTTTATTCTATCTTTTAATGTACCATTTGAGTGCTTCAGCATCACAAATAGCACCTATTGATCACATATATGCTTCATATTATAGCCATATAGTGTTACATAGGGGACAATGCTTGACGGCATCATGGGACCTTTGACGGAGTGTCGCGACAAAAGTATAGTGCGTAATGCAAGATATGTGGTATCGCAAGATGCGAAAGAGCGTAAACATTCATATGAACACAAAACTTTTATCGGATAAGAAAAAAAAATTATCCTTTAGGTTCCAATATACAGTTTTAGTTTCGTATTCGAAGAAATGGCCAGGGATGATTTTTTTATTTCTAAGTGTTGAGACTTGAATTTTTTGTAGTAGGCACAGTTAATGAAAAAACTTGGAATTTTGGGGTTTATATGAGTTTGGAAGGATGTAAAGAAGAGAACTGGACATCAATTTTAGCCATTGGTCCATATAGTAAACAGCTATAGGAGACAAAGGTGAAGCGAGTACCGCGCATCCTGGGCTCCTGATGCCGGTAGTGCCAGAGGGGTGTTTCGCACTCTTCCGGATATATCTGAAAATCCAGATGTTGAAAATTCAAATAATTTTTCATGATAAAAGCTACTGATGTTCTCTTTCAATTCAGTATTAAATGATGTAGATAATGTTTTGAGAACAATGCTGTATTGACCTCACTATTTGGGCTACCGCATCCGTTGAACGCATGCGCTCGACTGCCATTTTCACATCGTTCGATACTGATTAACGATTAAACAGTAAATCTGGATGCAATGATTTTCACATGTTTTGTAGGTCTAGATGTATTGATTGTACTAAGGTCTTGTTCATAAAGTTATGTAGAATACTTTAAAAGTCTAATGACTTCAACTTTAGCATGACGCGCATACTTTTTGCGCTTTCGGAACAGTGCGCGAAAACTGTATATTGGAACCATATACGCACATATGCTCGTCAGCTCAAACTTACATGTTTGGTTGCTATGGTAACCATCTATATCATAAAAAGGTCTTGACTCTGCTGTTTCTTAAAACATAAATATAGGCATGTATATTTGAAAAATAAAAAAAATTTGATTGTTATGAAAATTGATGCTGCTCCAGTCATAGTGCATTTATGCAGAAAAAAGACTGTTGAGTCTGTGACACCATTGTGGATATGGTACATCTTTACAATACAGGTAAAAGGTTTACATAGAATTGAGAGGTATCAAAATATTCTGAAAATGTTAAAGTATATCATTTGTTTTAAATTTACCAAAATATGGTTACCATAGCAACCAATATCCAATCATAATATCAAAGCTTACATGGACATTTCAATTGTTTGCAGTAAACCGTTATTGTATATACTGAGCTTCCGAGTGACAAAAATATGTCGTTACGACCAAAAAGTTTGTTGTAACCATGTCAACAGTCTTATAAGAATGACATTTAGCCTTTATTCTATCTTTTAATGTACCATTTGAGTGCTTCAGCATCACAAATAGCACCTATTGATCACATATATGCTTCATATTATAGCCATATAGTGTTACATAGGGGACAATGCTTGACGGCATCATGGGACCTTTGACGGAGTGTCGCGACAAAAGTATAGTGCGTAATGCAAGATATGTGGTATCGCAAGATGCGAAAGAGCGTAAACATTCATATGAACACAAAACTTTTATCGGATAAGAAAAAAAAATTATCCTTTAGGTTCCAATATACAGTTTTAGTTTCGTATTCGAAGAAATGGCCAGGGATGATTTTTTTATTTCTAAGTGTTGAGACTTGAATTTTTTGTAGTAGGCACAGTTAATGAAAAAACTTGGAATTTTGGGGTTTATATGAGTTTGGAAGGATGTAAAGAAGAGAACTGGACATCAATTTTAGCCATTGGTCCATATAGTAAACAGCTATAGGAGACAAAGGTGAAGCGAGTACCGCGCATCCTGGGCTCCTGATGCCGGTAGTGCCAGAGGGGTGTTTCGCACTCTTCCGGATATATCTGAAAATCCAGATGTTGAAAATTCAAATAATTTTTCATGATAAAAGCTACTGATGTTCTCTTTCAATTCAGTATTAAATGATGTAGATAATGTTTTGAGAACAATGCTGTATTGACCTCACTATTTGGGCTACCGCATCCGTTGAACGCATGCGCTCGACTGCCATTTTCACATCGTTCGATACTGATTAACGATTAAACAGTAAATCTGGATGCAATGATTTTCACATGTTTTGTAGGTCTAGATGTATTGATTGTACTAAGGTCTTGTTCATAAAGTTATGTAGAATACTTTAAAAGTCTAATGACTTCAACTTTAGCATGACGCGCATACTTTTTGCGCTTTCGGAACAGTGCGCGAAAACTGTATATTGGAACCATATACGCACATATGCTCGTCAGCTCAAACTTACATGTTTGGTTGCTATGGTAACCATCTATATCATAAAAAGGTCTTGACTCTGCTGTTTCTTAAAACATAAATATAGGCATGTATATTTGAAAAATAAAAAAAATTTGATTGTTATGAAAATTGATGCTGCTCCAGTCATAGTGCATTTATGCAGAAAAAAGACTGTTGAGTCTGTGACACCATTGTGGATATGGTACATCTTTACAATACAGGTAAAAGGTTTACATAGAATTGAGAGGTATCAAAATATTCTGAAAATGTTAAAGTATATCATTTGTTTTAAATTTACCAAAATATGGTTACCATAGCAACCAATATCCAATCATAATATCAAAGCTTACATGGACATTTCAATTGTTTGCAGTAAACCGTTATTGTATATACTGAGCTTCCGAGTGACAAAAATATGTCGTTACGACCAAAAAGTTTGTTGTAACCATGTCAACAGTCTTATAAGAATGACATTTAGCCTTTATTCTATCTTTTAATGTACCATTTGAGTGCTTCAGCATCACAAATAGCACCTATTGATCACATATATGCTTCATATTATAGCCATATAGTGTTACATAGGGGACAATGCTTGACGGCATCATGGGACCTTTGACGGAGTGTCGCGACAAAAGTATAGTGCGTAATGCAAGATATGTGGTATCGCAAGATGCGAAAGAGCGTAAACATTCATATGAACACAAAACTTTTATCGGATAAGAAAAAAAAATTATCCTTTAGGTTCCAATATACAGTTTTAGTTTCGTATTCGAAGAAATGGCCAGGGATGATTTTTTTATTTCTAAGTGTTGAGACTTGAATTTTTTGTAGTAGGCACAGTTAATGAAAAAACTTGGAATTTTGGGGTTTATATGAGTTTGGAAGGATGTAAAGAAGAGAACTGGACATCAATTTTAGCCATTGGTCCATATAGTAAACAGCTATAGGAGACAAAGGTGAAGCGAGTACCGCGCATCCTGGGCTCCTGATGCCGGTAGTGCCAGAGGGGTGTTTCGCACTCTTCCGGATATATCTGAAAATCCAGATGTTGAAAATTCAAATAATTTTTCATGATAAAAGCTACTGATGTTCTCTTTCAATTCAGTATTAAATGATGTAGATAATGTTTTGAGAACAATGCTGTATTGACCTCACTATTTGGGCTACCGCATCCGTTGAACGCATGCGCTCGACTGCCATTTTCACATCGTTCGATACTGATTAACGATTAAACAGTAAATCTGGATGCAATGATTTTCACATGTTTTGTAGGTCTAGATGTATTGATTGTACTAAGGTCTTGTTCATAAAGTTATGTAGAATACTTTAAAAGTCTAATGACTTCAACTTTAGCATGACGCGCATACTTTTTGCGCTTTCGGAACAGTGCGCGAAAACTGTATATTGGAACCATATACGCACATATGCTCGTCAGCTCAAACTTACATGTTTGGTTGCTATGGTAACCATCTATATCATAAAAAGGTCTTGACTCTGCTGTTTCTTAAAACATAAATATAGGCATGTATATTTGAAAAATAAAAAAAATTTGATTGTTATGAAAATTGATGCTGCTCCAGTCATAGTGCATTTATGCAGAAAAAAGACTGTTGAGTCTGTGACACCATTGTGGATATGGTACATCTTTACAATACAGGTAAAAGGTTTACATAGAATTGAGAGGTATCAAAATATTCTGAAAATGTTAAAGTATATCATTTGTTTTAAATTTACCAAAATATGGTTACCATAGCAACCAATATCCAATCATAATATCAAAGCTTACATGGACATTTCAATTGTTTGCAGTAAACCGTTATTGTATATACTGAGCTTCCGAGTGACAAAAATATGTCGTTACGACCAAAAAGTTTGTTGTAACCATGTCAACAGTCTTATAAGAATGACATTTAGCCTTTATTCTATCTTTTAATGTACCATTTGAGTGCTTCAGCATCACAAATAGCACCTATTGATCACATATATGCTTCATATTATAGCCATATAGTGTTACATAGGGGACAATGCTTGACGGCATCATGGGACCTTTGACGGAGTGTCGCGACAAAAGTATAGTGCGTAATGCAAGATATGTGGTATCGCAAGATGCGAAAGAGCGTAAACATTCATATGAACACAAAACTTTTATCGGATAAGAAAAAAAAATTATCCTTTAGGTTCCAATATACAGTTTTAGTTTCGTATTCGAAGAAATGGCCAGGGATGATTTTTTTATTTCTAAGTGTTGAGACTTGAATTTTTTGTAGTAGGCACAGTTAATGAAAAAACTTGGAATTTTGGGGTTTATATGAGTTTGGAAGGATGTAAAGAAGAGAACTGGACATCAATTTTAGCCATTGGTCCATATAGTAAACAGCTATAGGAGACAAAGGTGAAGCGAGTACCGCGCATCCTGGGCTCCTGATGCCGGTAGTGCCAGAGGGGTGTTTCGCACTCTTCCGGATATATCTGAAAATCCAGATGTTGAAAATTCAAATAATTTTTCATGATAAAAGCTACTGATGTTCTCTTTCAATTCAGTATTAAATGATGTAGATAATGTTTTGAGAACAATGCTGTATTGACCTCACTATTTGGGCTACCGCATCCGTTGAACGCATGCGCTCGACTGCCATTTTCACATCGTTCGATACTGATTAACGATTAAACAGTAAATCTGGATGCAATGATTTTCACATGTTTTGTAGGTCTAGATGTATTGATTGTACTAAGGTCTTGTTCATAAAGTTATGTAGAATACTTTAAAAGTCTAATGACTTCAACTTTAGCATGACGCGCATACTTTTTGCGCTTTCGGAACAGTGCGCGAAAACTGTATATTGGAACCATATACGCACATATGCTCGTCAGCTCAAACTTACATGTTTGGTTGCTATGGTAACCATCTATATCATAAAAAGGTCTTGACTCTGCTGTTTCTTAAAACATAAATATAGGCATGTATATTTGAAAAATAAAAAAAATTTGATTGTTATGAAAATTGATGCTGCTCCAGTCATAGTGCATTTATGCAGAAAAAAGACTGTTGAGTCTGTGACACCATTGTGGATATGGTACATCTTTACAATACAGGTAAAAGGTTTACATAGAATTGAGAGGTATCAAAATATTCTGAAAATGTTAAAGTATATCATTTGTTTTAAATTTACCAAAATATGGTTACCATAGCAACCAATATCCAATCATAATATCAAAGCTTACATGGACATTTCAATTGTTTGCAGTAAACCGTTATTGTATATACTGAGCTTCCGAGTGACAAAAATATGTCGTTACGACCAAAAAGTTTGTTGTAACCATGTCAACAGTCTTATAAGAATGACATTTAGCCTTTATTCTATCTTTTAATGTACCATTTGAGTGCTTCAGCATCACAAATAGCACCTATTGATCACATATATGCTTCATATTATAGCCATATAGTGTTACATAGGGGACAATGCTTGACGGCATCATGGGACCTTTGACGGAGTGTCGCGACAAAAGTATAGTGCGTAATGCAAGATATGTGGTATCGCAAGATGCGAAAGAGCGTAAACATTCATATGAACACAAAACTTTTATCGGATAAGAAAAAAAAATTATCCTTTAGGTTCCAATATACAGTTTTAGTTTCGTATTCGAAGAAATGGCCAGGGATGATTTTTTTATTTCTAAGTGTTGAGACTTGAATTTTTTGTAGTAGGCACAGTTAATGAAAAAACTTGGAATTTTGGGGTTTATATGAGTTTGGAAGGATGTAAAGAAGAGAACTGGACATCAATTTTAGCCATTGGTCCATATAGTAAACAGCTATAGGAGACAAAGGTGAAGCGAGTACCGCGCATCCTGGGCTCCTGATGCCGGTAGTGCCAGAGGGGTGTTTCGCACTCTTCCGGATATATCTGAAAATCCAGATGTTGAAAATTCAAATAATTTTTCATGATAAAAGCTACTGATGTTCTCTTTCAATTCAGTATTAAATGATGTAGATAATGTTTTGAGAACAATGCTGTATTGACCTCACTATTTGGGCTACCGCATCCGTTGAACGCATGCGCTCGACTGCCATTTTCACATCGTTCGATACTGATTAACGATTAAACAGTAAATCTGGATGCAATGATTTTCACATGTTTTGTAGGTCTAGATGTATTGATTGTACTAAGGTCTTGTTCATAAAGTTATGTAGAATACTTTAAAAGTCTAATGACTTCAACTTTAGCATGACGCGCATACTTTTTGCGCTTTCGGAACAGTGCGCGAAAACTGTATATTGGAACCATATACGCACATATGCTCGTCAGCTCAAACTTACATGTTTGGTTGCTATGGTAACCATCTATATCATAAAAAGGTCTTGACTCTGCTGTTTCTTAAAACATAAATATAGGCATGTATATTTGAAAAATAAAAAAAATTTGATTGTTATGAAAATTGATGCTGCTCCAGTCATAGTGCATTTATGCAGAAAAAAGACTGTTGAGTCTGTGACACCATTGTGGATATGGTACATCTTTACAATACAGGTAAAAGGTTTACATAGAATTGAGAGGTATCAAAATATTCTGAAAATGTTAAAGTATATCATTTGTTTTAAATTTACCAAAATATGGTTACCATAGCAACCAATATCCAATCATAATATCAAAGCTTACATGGACATTTCAATTGTTTGCAGTAAACCGTTATTGTATATACTGAGCTTCCGAGTGACAAAAATATGTCGTTACGACCAAAAAGTTTGTTGTAACCATGTCAACAGTCTTATAAGAATGACATTTAGCCTTTATTCTATCTTTTAATGTACCATTTGAGTGCTTCAGCATCACAAATAGCACCTATTGATCACATATATGCTTCATATTATAGCCATATAGTGTTACATAGGGGACAATGCTTGACGGCATCATGGGACCTTTGACGGAGTGTCGCGACAAAAGTATAGTGCGTAATGCAAGATATGTGGTATCGCAAGATGCGAAAGAGCGTAAACATTCATATGAACACAAAACTTTTATCGGATAAGAAAAAAAAATTATCCTTTAGGTTCCAATATACAGTTTTAGTTTCGTATTCGAAGAAATGGCCAGGGATGATTTTTTTATTTCTAAGTGTTGAGACTTGAATTTTTTGTAGTAGGCACAGTTAATGAAAAAACTTGGAATTTTGGGGTTTATATGAGTTTGGAAGGATGTAAAGAAGAGAACTGGACATCAATTTTAGCCATTGGTCCATATAGTAAACAGCTATAGGAGACAAAGGTGAAGCGAGTACCGCGCATCCTGGGCTCCTGATGCCGGTAGTGCCAGAGGGGTGTTTCGCACTCTTCCGGATATATCTGAAAATCCAGATGTTGAAAATTCAAATAATTTTTCATGATAAAAGCTACTGATGTTCTCTTTCAATTCAGTATTAAATGATGTAGATAATGTTTTGAGAACAATGCTGTATTGACCTCACTATTTGGGCTACCGCATCCGTTGAACGCATGCGCTCGACTGCCATTTTCACATCGTTCGATACTGATTAACGATTAAACAGTAAATCTGGATGCAATGATTTTCACATGTTTTGTAGGTCTAGATGTATTGATTGTACTAAGGTCTTGTTCATAAAGTTATGTAGAATACTTTAAAAGTCTAATGACTTCAACTTTAGCATGACGCGCATACTTTTTGCGCTTTCGGAACAGTGCGCGAAAACTGTATATTGGAACCATATACGCACATATGCTCGTCAGCTCAAACTTACATGTTTGGTTGCTATGGTAACCATCTATATCATAAAAAGGTCTTGACTCTGCTGTTTCTTAAAACATAAATATAGGCATGTATATTTGAAAAATAAAAAAAATTTGATTGTTATGAAAATTGATGCTGCTCCAGTCATAGTGCATTTATGCAGAAAAAAGACTGTTGAGTCTGTGACACCATTGTGGATATGGTACATCTTTACAATACAGGTAAAAGGTTTACATAGAATTGAGAGGTATCAAAATATTCTGAAAATGTTAAAGTATATCATTTGTTTTAAATTTACCAAAATATGGTTACCATAGCAACCAATATCCAATCATAATATCAAAGCTTACATGGACATTTCAATTGTTTGCAGTAAACCGTTATTGTATATACTGAGCTTCCGAGTGACAAAAATATGTCGTTACGACCAAAAAGTTTGTTGTAACCATGTCAACAGTCTTATAAGAATGACATTTAGCCTTTATTCTATCTTTTAATGTACCATTTGAGTGCTTCAGCATCACAAATAGCACCTATTGATCACATATATGCTTCATATTATAGCCATATAGTGTTACATAGGGGACAATGCTTGACGGCATCATGGGACCTTTGACGGAGTGTCGCGACAAAAGTATAGTGCGTAATGCAAGATATGTGGTATCGCAAGATGCGAAAGAGCGTAAACATTCATATGAACACAAAACTTTTATCGGATAAGAAAAAAAAATTATCCTTTAGGTTCCAATATACAGTTTTAGTTTCGTATTCGAAGAAATGGCCAGGGATGATTTTTTTATTTCTAAGTGTTGAGACTTGAATTTTTTGTAGTAGGCACAGTTAATGAAAAAACTTGGAATTTTGGGGTTTATATGAGTTTGGAAGGATGTAAAGAAGAGAACTGGACATCAATTTTAGCCATTGGTCCATATAGTAAACAGCTATAGGAGACAAAGGTGAAGCGAGTACCGCGCATCCTGGGCTCCTGATGCCGGTAGTGCCAGAGGGGTGTTTCGCACTCTTCCGGATATATCTGAAAATCCAGATGTTGAAAATTCAAATAATTTTTCATGATAAAAGCTACTGATGTTCTCTTTCAATTCAGTATTAAATGATGTAGATAATGTTTTGAGAACAATGCTGTATTGACCTCACTATTTGGGCTACCGCATCCGTTGAACGCATGCGCTCGACTGCCATTTTCACATCGTTCGATACTGATTAACGATTAAACAGTAAATCTGGATGCAATGATTTTCACATGTTTTGTAGGTCTAGATGTATTGATTGTACTAAGGTCTTGTTCATAAAGTTATGTAGAATACTTTAAAAGTCTAATGACTTCAACTTTAGCATGACGCGCATACTTTTTGCGCTTTCGGAACAGTGCGCGAAAACTGTATATTGGAACCATATACGCACATATGCTCGTCAGCTCAAACTTACATGTTTGGTTGCTATGGTAACCATCTATATCATAAAAAGGTCTTGACTCTGCTGTTTCTTAAAACATAAATATAGGCATGTATATTTGAAAAATAAAAAAAATTTGATTGTTATGAAAATTGATGCTGCTCCAGTCATAGTGCATTTATGCAGAAAAAAGACTGTTGAGTCTGTGACACCATTGTGGATATGGTACATCTTTACAATACAGGTAAAAGGTTTACATAGAATTGAGAGGTATCAAAATATTCTGAAAATGTTAAAGTATATCATTTGTTTTAAATTTACCAAAATATGGTTACCATAGCAACCAATATCCAATCATAATATCAAAGCTTACATGGACATTTCAATTGTTTGCAGTAAACCGTTATTGTATATACTGAGCTTCCGAGTGACAAAAATATGTCGTTACGACCAAAAAGTTTGTTGTAACCATGTCAACAGTCTTATAAGAATGACATTTAGCCTTTATTCTATCTTTTAATGTACCATTTGAGTGCTTCAGCATCACAAATAGCACCTATTGATCACATATATGCTTCATATTATAGCCATATAGTGTTACATAGGGGACAATGCTTGACGGCATCATGGGACCTTTGACGGAGTGTCGCGACAAAAGTATAGTGCGTAATGCAAGATATGTGGTATCGCAAGATGCGAAAGAGCGTAAACATTCATATGAACACAAAACTTTTATCGGATAAGAAAAAAAAATTATCCTTTAGGTTCCAATATACAGTTTTAGTTTCGTATTCGAAGAAATGGCCAGGGATGATTTTTTTATTTCTAAGTGTTGAGACTTGAATTTTTTGTAGTAGGCACAGTTAATGAAAAAACTTGGAATTTTGGGGTTTATATGAGTTTGGAAGGATGTAAAGAAGAGAACTGGACATCAATTTTAGCCATTGGTCCATATAGTAAACAGCTATAGGAGACAAAGGTGAAGCGAGTACCGCGCATCCTGGGCTCCTGATGCCGGTAGTGCCAGAGGGGTGTTTCGCACTCTTCCGGATATATCTGAAAATCCAGATGTTGAAAATTCAAATAATTTTTCATGATAAAAGCTACTGATGTTCTCTTTCAATTCAGTATTAAATGATGTAGATAATGTTTTGAGAACAATGCTGTATTGACCTCACTATTTGGGCTACCGCATCCGTTGAACGCATGCGCTCGACTGCCATTTTCACATCGTTCGATACTGATTAACGATTAAACAGTAAATCTGGATGCAATGATTTTCACATGTTTTGTAGGTCTAGATGTATTGATTGTACTAAGGTCTTGTTCATAAAGTTATGTAGAATACTTTAAAAGTCTAATGACTTCAACTTTAGCATGACGCGCATACTTTTTGCGCTTTCGGAACAGTGCGCGAAAACTGTATATTGGAACCATATACGCACATATGCTCGTCAGCTCAAACTTACATGTTTGGTTGCTATGGTAACCATCTATATCATAAAAAGGTCTTGACTCTGCTGTTTCTTAAAACATAAATATAGGCATGTATATTTGAAAAATAAAAAAAATTTGATTGTTATGAAAATTGATGCTGCTCCAGTCATAGTGCATTTATGCAGAAAAAAGACTGTTGAGTCTGTGACACCATTGTGGATATGGTACATCTTTACAATACAGGTAAAAGGTTTACATAGAATTGAGAGGTATCAAAATATTCTGAAAATGTTAAAGTATATCATTTGTTTTAAATTTACCAAAATATGGTTACCATAGCAACCAATATCCAATCATAATATCAAAGCTTACATGGACATTTCAATTGTTTGCAGTAAACCGTTATTGTATATACTGAGCTTCCGAGTGACAAAAATATGTCGTTACGACCAAAAAGTTTGTTGTAACCATGTCAACAGTCTTATAAGAATGACATTTAGCCTTTATTCTATCTTTTAATGTACCATTTGAGTGCTTCAGCATCACAAATAGCACCTATTGATCACATATATGCTTCATATTATAGCCATATAGTGTTACATAGGGGACAATGCTTGACGGCATCATGGGACCTTTGACGGAGTGTCGCGACAAAAGTATAGTGCGTAATGCAAGATATGTGGTATCGCAAGATGCGAAAGAGCGTAAACATTCATATGAACACAAAACTTTTATCGGATAAGAAAAAAAAATTATCCTTTAGGTTCCAATATACAGTTTTAGTTTCGTATTCGAAGAAATGGCCAGGGATGATTTTTTTATTTCTAAGTGTTGAGACTTGAATTTTTTGTAGTAGGCACAGTTAATGAAAAAACTTGGAATTTTGGGGTTTATATGAGTTTGGAAGGATGTAAAGAAGAGAACTGGACATCAATTTTAGCCATTGGTCCATATAGTAAACAGCTATAGGAGACAAAGGTGAAGCGAGTACCGCGCATCCTGGGCTCCTGATGCCGGTAGTGCCAGAGGGGTGTTTCGCACTCTTCCGGATATATCTGAAAATCCAGATGTTGAAAATTCAAATAATTTTTCATGATAAAAGCTACTGATGTTCTCTTTCAATTCAGTATTAAATGATGTAGATAATGTTTTGAGAACAATGCTGTATTGACCTCACTATTTGGGCTACCGCATCCGTTGAACGCATGCGCTCGACTGCCATTTTCACATCGTTCGATACTGATTAACGATTAAACAGTAAATCTGGATGCAATGATTTTCACATGTTTTGTAGGTCTAGATGTATTGATTGTACTAAGGTCTTGTTCATAAAGTTATGTAGAATACTTTAAAAGTCTAATGACTTCAACTTTAGCATGACGCGCATACTTTTTGCGCTTTCGGAACAGTGCGCGAAAACTGTATATTGGAACCACTGATTTTACAGTACAAATTGTAGACTGGCAACCGTTCGTGGTTTCCTCTGTTCGTACACAATAGATGTTAAACGTCTTCAAATTCAATAGAAAATAGTTCCTCAGTTAGGCTAATGCTTTCTTATATGAGATATTTCACATCGTTGAATTGAAGAGGCATATAACCTACGGCCTGTTAAAAATTTCGCCAAAAATCTTGACGGAAGGACCCCATGCAGATGTGTTAGTGAGAGGAAGGAACGATAACTCTGTTTGGAGATTACCCCTGTCTCAGTTGGTTACAACGGCTGAGGTTCGTAGCCCTAACGAAGCATGTTTTGGCACTCCAGTTAACAGAATAATACGGAGTTGTTTTCCATCTCTTTACCTTATTGAGGAAAATTTCAAACCAACTTAATTGCTCCAGACACGTGTTTCGGATATCATTTTCTAAATATTTTTGTAACTAACAATCTATTGATATATACATCTCGAGTGACTGCTAATATATTTGCTTTCAAAAAAATTAAAAAAAAAAATGGTTACCTATTACAGACAAAGGTTGAAATTTGACCGGTTCAGGAATCGATTCTGCTAATAAATGTGGTATTTTGCTCTTGTATTGGTTCACGTACGGTTGCACTGGAAACGACAGACACACTGTCACGTGTAAGATCATCAGGACATCATGTGCAGCAGAAACACGCGACTCGATATCGTTATTTGTATTTGTTCTGAAATTTGCGTGGTATCCAAATCAAGTGATTCTATTTTCAATTACTATAAAAATTATGCATGATTTTGGCATCTGATTTCGGCTTTTGTGTTTGACTTTCATTCACTGATTTACCATGATTATTGCTTGAAAAATAGTTTTTATTTTCGTTATAGGTTTAGACTAAAACGCTTGATTGTGACTATTCACAACAAAAATGCCACATTTGATCCATTAGTCATAATCGGTAGTAATTCCCAATTATATAATGTAAACATGACATAACAAGCGAAAGTTCGTATGTAATAAACATCAAAGAAGTACCTTGTAGTTATTCAGCCTCAAAGTCGAGAAGGCAAAGCAAAATCATGAGAATTCCCGAATGAACAATATTCCGATGTGAGACTAGGTGCCCGGGGAGAGTCAGCGTCTCCTGATTGCATGCAACACCCGTCGCAACAGCTCCATGGAAATGTATCAAATTCGGTGATTGTTTTGATGTACATTTAGATGTACATATCAGGTAAGTTTATAATTGTTTTATTTGGAGATGATAACAGCCATTTTGTCACAATACAAAATGTCATTGATCATTCTGGAAAGGGGGATCTGATATGTTTTTATTATATCCGAAGAACTTCCTCAATGATGATTTCAGCCGTGTTGTAATATAATCTTGCACAAGTAGCTTACTTTCAAGCCGTCTGGCTCTTACGATGAAATCTTCATATTTGGAACATGCCAGGGAGTACCGTATCAGCTGAGAAACAAAAACTCCATAAGCAGGCGAAGACGGAATGTTGATACTCATGAAAGGGAAGTTAGTTATGTGGAAACTAGAAATCGTCACGCTTGTCATACAGTGAGGTGTTCAAATGTCCGTTTGAGTCAAAAAATAGAAGTATATCCATGTACGAAGCGGATCTGTCTAAACATTATTACACCTGCTCAAATGACGTCTCGACAGCTAAGTAATATTTACAAAACAAAACAGTAAATTTTAGAATCAGTTTCTCGTCGACAACACGGTAATATTTGTTAAGAAGTAACAAGTGGATTGCAATGATGTCAAACAGTAACAAGTGGATAGCTATAATGTCAAACAGTAACAAGTTGATAGCCATAATGTCAAACAGTAACAAGTGACAGCTATAATGTCAAACAGTAATAAGTGGATTGCAATGATGTCAAACAGTAACAAGTGGATAGCTATAATGTCAAACAGAAACAAGTGGATAGCAATAATGTCAAACAGAAACAAGTGGACAGCTATAATGTCAAACAGTAACAAGTGGATAGCTATAATGTCAAACAGAAACAAGTGGACAGCTATAATGTCAAACAGTAACAAGTGGATAGCTATAATGTCAAACAGAAACAAGTGGACAGCTATAATGTCAAACAGTAACAAGTGGATAGCTATAATGTCAAACAGAAACAAGTGGACAGCTATAATGTCAAACAGAAACAAGTGGATAGCAATAATGTCAAACAGTAACAAGTTGATAGCCATAATGTCAAATAGAAAGAAATGGATAGCTATAATGTCAAACAGTAACGTTAACAAGTGGATAACCATAATGACAAACAATGATTTTATGGAAGCTAAAAGGGGTAGGGCCACGAGACCCCTAAATCGGCCATCGATTTTTCTCTAGAAATAAATTTCATGGGGAATACTTGATATCTCTTATGAAAATACACGAATGATAACCGCGTTTAATGAAAAGAAAAATATCACCAAACATAGTGCCATTTAAATGTAAAGACGTCATGAAGTGACGTCATTTTGACGTTATTGACAAAATATGGCTAAAATTGCTTGGAATTTTGTCTTTTTTTGAAGAATTCAATTTGGTCGCATGTATTAACTGAGATAAAACGGTTATGACAAAAGGATATAATGATAATCTTTCACATATATTTTTTTCATCCTAGTTAATGGCTGCGGTCATCGCTAATTTTATACAAATATGTAGTTTTCGCATCAATTTCGCGGAATATGACCAATTTTGGTGTTTACAAAGGGTTAAAAGCTATTGATAAACGCAATGTTTACAAAAGATAAACTCGTGATTCAGTAGAGAACGTTTCAAAATGTTAAATCACAGTTAAAAATTCTATGATGTACAATGTTGAAAATTAGGGTCAATATCGGACTTCGTGGCCCTACCCCTTTACATATTTCATAAAAAAATACCAAAACGTGCACTCGTGCCTTTAAAACATCGATATGGATACATGTACAAAAATATTTTCTACAAGGCGTAAAGCAGATGCACGTACATGTACCATTGGGTACCTACATCCCATCATGGCGACTGGCGATGCCGATTCGTATGTTTACACCTTTCAATATCAATAAATAACACATGTCATGTTGGATGCTGGATCAGCAATTTCACGGAAAATAGCCGATTTTGGCGTTTTCAAAGGGCTTAAAGCTACTGATAAATGCATTATTTACAAAATTTCAACACATTATTTAGTAAAGATCTTTACAATGTATTAAATGACAATTTAATCAATTCAAATGTTCAGAAACAGAGCCAATTTATGGGCTTCGTTGCCCTACCCCTTTATCTGCTTTGAAATGATGCTATTGAATTTGAAGACGTTTAACATATGCTTGTTAAAAGCGGTACTGAAATTTAGGGTATTTCCAGCAAGAATCGGCAGGTCTTCCAAGGGAGGACTATTTCTGGCTCTAAGAAAAACTTAATCGATCGGTAATCATATTACATTTTGTATACCTTGTTAAGTTTTACCATCAATGAAAAGGTCAGATTTTTCTTGCCTCTGCTTCATCTTTTCGAGTTCAAGCGTCATGTTGTAAGTAAAATGCTTCAGATCATGCACGTGAAACATTGTATACCATATATGAAAACAACCTCCATACATTTAAGTAAAATTTAAAAAATATGCCTGATCAATCTCCAACGCATGTGTCCGATTTCAGTTCCGCTTTTCTTCACTTTGAAACCCCTGCCGTCATCGCCTATTGTTTGTCTGCAAGATTCTTGCAGACTGGAACTGGGGCTTCATATTTGTAAATAAAGTATTGCAAGTATACATCGTCAGGTTTGACTCCATTTTTGAGGTATACAATGTAAATGCAATGCAAGTCTCCAGTAAAAATACGAATTCTAGCAATAAATCAAAACCTACCGTCTTTAGACGTGAGTCTTGTAAATTTTCCTGCATCAAGATAAAAATCGTTTCATTCATTGCCCATTTACTCGCCCCTAAACCGTGACTCAAATATTTGCCTCTGCCTGTGAATATCTTGTGCACTGGTTACGTCACTGTGACGACATGCCGAACCTGCGATGCCTCTCGGGTTTTATCATTGCGTGAAATTGCGTAATAAAATAGTGATGACGGCAAGGTTATATTGCAAACCTGTGCCGCCTATGACCTTGTTGCAAGTTGATGCCTGGTGGGACAAAAACATTGGACGGGCGATGCATTTACTCTTGAAAATTGAAGTCTAATTACACCATCTATGATCCTTAAAGTGTTGCAATATGTCCGTCAATTAAAAGTCAATGAAAGCAAAAGCCAACAAACTCAGGAAAAAACGGGGATTAAAAACAGCAACAACATCAACGAACAATATATGTTTCAAGGAAAAGAAAAATTACCGCAAAAGGAATGATATGAGATACCCGGGAAAAGTAAGCATCTCCTGATTGCTAACTATACCATTAATAATGTCATTTCATGAACTGCGTCATTTTGAATATTTCAAATCTGGGTATTCCATAGTTGACCATGAAACATGATCTACATGTATGTCTTTCATCATTCTAGATTAGAAGACTTCATACTGTGATAAACATGTCTTCCGACCAGACTTAATATTTTGAGACATATACGTCTCGAAACGACCATACATGTACCATTTCTGAAGTATAGGTCCACACGAGAATCAAACAGGGGTGATAAATCAAAATGTTTTTGCTAAACTGTTCATTTCTGTTTTGAGACATATATGTGGTACAAATCGAACATATGATATTGATTTCTCAAGGTAGCAATGGTGAAGCGAGATATTAATTTCAGAGTTTATAAAGGACTATGAAGGAAAAAATGGCGGGAAATTTTTATCTATATAATCCAACCAAATTTGCTACCCATTTAACTTTCTTCACAATCCAAGTATGAGGAAAATTCCTTCAGAACATTCATATGGAGGCTGATCTCTGTGATGTATAATCCAGTATAACCACACCGTCTGCTATTAACGTGGCAGATGACCGTCCTAAGTCGGCACCGGTTGCCCATTGGTCTCGTTGTTTAATGTGTAGTCTTTTATGTTTCATGTTTCTATGATGTGAGTTGGTGTTCCTTGTCCCTTTTGCGTCTCTTTCTGTGGGTGTCTGTTCTGTGTTTTTTGCATGGGTGTTTTGGGATTTTGCTGTGGGTGCTGCAACCTAGTGTTGTTGGAAAATAATTTAATAAGAATGAAAAATTTAATAAGAATAATTTAATAAGAATGAAATTTATCCACAAGAATTAACCCTTAACAAGGCAAACCTTTCAAATACAGAAACACCATTTTTGGACCTAAATATCAAAATTGTAAACGGAAAGATTCATACAAGTGTATATGACAAAAGGGATGATTTTGGATTCAACATAGTAAATTTCCCTTGGCTTGACGGTGATGTTCCAAGATTACCGTCATACGGCATTTACATATCACAGCTCATCCGGTACGCTAGAGCATGTACTGATATTTTGGATTTTCACAGTAGAAATTTACAAATTACCAAAAAACTTTTAGGTCAAGGTTTCCGCTTTCATAAACTAGTTAAGACTTTCTGGAAATTTTACAAAAATTACAGTCAACTTCTTTTAAAATTCGGATCTATACATGCAACAGAGTACATTACCATGGGTATTACACAACCTGTCTTTTATGGTGATATGATAAACAAAATAAAGAGGATCAAAGGTAGGCAGCATAACCATCGAAAATGCGTCAGAATCATCAAACGCCTTTTATACCGTGGATATGATCCTAATGTCACCAGACGGACACTAGGCTTGGTACTTGACCAATCTACAGTCTTGTACAAGCGCATCCTTGAGACTTGCACTCTGACTGACTGTGACGACGGGACTCCATGACGGGCCCTGTCCAAACCTCTTTAGAGAAGACAGGGCCCCGACCACCTGTCCTCTCTGAATGTCAGTCGGACTCCTCGGGTGATTGCATACATGAGCTCGCTACAGCCGGCAGAGCACGGACTGTATAACGCATGCCCTCTTTTTATATCCATTTACATATTCATCTGTGTCTCTGGGGCCTCTGCGTTTTGCGGTCTTGTTTGTGTGATGTCATCTTACAGTGAGGAGGTTGTTTTACACCACAATTGTACGTTCTTCGAGACCTCTGGGTAATTGGAGAAGTGAGAGGGTTGTGCGCACGTAATCCAGGATAACGACACCATTTGCTACTTGCGTGGCAGATGGCCGTCCAAAGTCGGCACCGGTTACCCATTGGTCTCATCGGTTTAAGTGTAGTCTTTTGTGTTTGATGTTTACATGTCGTGTGTCTCCTTTCCGTCTCGTGCTGTACTCGTCTTTTGTGTTTTTGCATCGGGTGTTTTGGTGTTTTACTGTTGATGCTGCAACGGGGTCTTGTTGGAGATCTCCTCCCTTCCTCTTAAATTGAAAAATCCACCAGTCAGCAATGAAGAAAACCAAACAAGCACTATAGAACACTAAATTGCCTTTTTATACATTGCATCATTAAATATGATAAAACCTTGTGTGTGTGTGTGTTTTTTTTTCATTAACATCATAAAACAAGACATTTAGATAAAATGACTTACTTTTTCGTTTGCTACATGAAAGTTCAATACTTGCCTTTAATTTTTTTTCAATTTTGAAGAACTGCTTTCATTTTGCTTATTATTTAAAAAATATTTCTAGTTCTTAACATATCAGCACGAACATGCTAAACAGAAAATATCAAAGAAATGACCTTTATCACAGTTTATTATCAGAAAGACAATTTCTAATCGAATTCGCTGAGCTACATTTACAAATAATCACACGAACAGGAAGTGTCATTTAATTAGTAAACTGAACATGCTGAAGGTGATGGACGTTTCTGTTCAGCGAATACATGATTTCAGCTATGTGTCAGGGTAATTATTGCTGTTTTTCTTTTTACATCATAAATGGAAAGTACAGGAGGATGTCAATGTTGCTGTCTTTCAATGTACAATCCTGTTTAGGGGATGGAGGAGCCTAAAACACGCTTATGAAATGATGAAATATGTGTGTAAACGTAGAGGGGACGGGATTCATTCTAGATTGGCACATGATTAAAGAAGGGGAGTGGGGTTCTGAAAATCTCCTACCATTTTCTAGATTGGCACATGGATAAAGAATTCCTTTCGAGTTCCACGGTTTTACTTGCATAAGTTAATGCAGGTCATAAAAAGAAAGAGACAATATGGAATGATAATGCAATTTCGTATATAAAAAAGTCCCCCTTATTTCTTACGTAATGATAATCCTCTCAAAAAGAAAACCGGTTGTTTTGATTAAAAACTGAAAATGGTAAATTGAACCTAATACCTTTCTTCGATAAGTATGTACGTTCTCGTACTATGTTGAATATTGATTAACTATAATTCCTCCCATTGGATGAACAGGATTATTTCTAACCATAACTACACTGCTATTAACTCAAGGTGAATCAAAGACCACTATAGACTGCCATACTCATAAGCAGCAGATATATTAGTCTCAAAAATTATGCGTGAAATTTCATAATTACTTTCGTTCATAAATCAAATCGGTGAACGTTTCTCGTGAAAAAAATTGCAAGAATATTTTTAAAGAAGATGCACAGTCCGTTTTCCTCCGAGACAAGTCGAGCGTGGACTCCCTTGCACTTTGAATTCGAAGAAAGAAACCAGACGTATATTTCTGTGAAAAACAAAAGATATTTTCTGAACTCCGATTTACGATCAAGAAAAGGACAAAAGATACAGTTGGCCAAAATTGTTTGCACGACACTCATCCCCATTCTACTTCTATTTGCTGAAACAACATACCGACTCGTCGTCAGCTATCGTGAACTTGCAAGGGTAAATAAAATCCGTACGGAAATTCTCTTCAGTTTAGAAACAGGCAACATTGTGCATTATCTTCAAATCGAAAGGGGTACCACGGCCTTATACATAGGAAGCAACGGAAGTTCTGAAGTTTACTCTAACTTGGAAGAAAAGTATGCTTTAACAGACAACGCTATTACCGGACTTTCAAAATGGCAGCCGTCTTCAGATCCCGAACATTTTCAATCTAGAGCAACCTTCATTGCTCATATCGTTCACTTCCGGAATAGCTTGGTCCCTTGACAAATGCAAGTAACCGTTGATGACGCAATCAATTTCTATACTGCGGACAATGCTGTCATAATAGGCTGGGTTGCTGATAGTGTGAAGTTTTCAGAAAATGGGGACACATGGCAAACTTTGGTTGCGTACCACATGTTGATGCTCAGTAAAGAACAAGCGGGGATAGAACGAGCTCTTGGAGGGGTATTCTTTGCAAAAGGTAAGTTTCAGACTATAGAGAATCATTCTTCAAATATCAACAAAAGAGAATCATCTAGTTCTGCCAGCGGCAAAGCAATGATTTTCAGAAAATTAATAAAATGCAAAAAAAAAAAAAAAAAAAAATCCGAGAAAATGGTATTTAACAAATCACATACCCCCTGTAATGACCAGTAACTGTGAATCCATTAAGATAAAAACAAACACTTCATCCGTATACTAGTGTGTGTGATATTATTCATACCTGGCAAATAAAAAAGGCCTTTATTTGATACAATAAATGGATTTGTTATATATGACAAATGAGAATTATAGTTCATGTAACTATCCCCTGATATAAAGGCTAGATTTGACACGCACGTACATGCAAGGGATTTTGATGTGAGATTCCGACTCAAAAGGAAATATTTGAGATTACTACTATATAACAAAGATAGATTTATTTCCTTAAATCTGACACACTGTTAATAAACAAAACAGTCAATTGTTCACATGAAATTATGAAAACAGGTGAAAGCATATAAAATTTAAAAAATAAAATCTGATTTTTCCAACAGTATTGAGTAAGTATACATGTAAATCCTTACATACATGTACCTAAGAATTGCAATAGTTACTCATTACTTTGTGGAAAAACGGTGGTTAATCCACGACCCACTAACTTCTATATACCTTCCCTACTTTTCTGTTGAGACTGCCACTAATTCTTAACAAATGCCAAATACATAACAAGCGCAATAACGAATCGAATGACAAATATGGATAATGACAATATCCCAATACACTGTTCAAAATCGGTAATTCAGAAAATCATAAAACGAAGGCATAGAGGAATCAAAGAAAACAAACAAAAAATCCACCACTTGAAAAGAAGTTAATACCCAATATTGGAGTGAGACCAGCAAGAGTCATGCAACACCCGTCGCCTCAATTCGGTAGAATTGTCACTTCCGGTTACCTCCATTTCGCTAGATACGAGTATATTCTGTGGCTGAATGGTTCAAATGCATGATGTTCAAGGTCAAAAACCAATAAAAAAAATGAAATTGAAAAAAGGTTTTTGTTTTAGATTTGATTCCCGAGTGATTAACGTCCCCTATGCCCTGCATATACATTTTTGTTTTTATCTCGAACACTTTGAATAAAACCGAGCTCAAACGTCATCCTTATGTACCCATGCAAAGGTGTATGCCAATACAAACATGTTCAATATTTCTAGAAATGTCATGAAATTCACTATGAAAGTTAATCGTCATGGTTTTATCATGGAGGAAATTTGGACTTTTTGTAAAAAGAAAATTTTGGACTTAAACTTGATATTGAACATCTAATTTTTGTATTCTTTAATCTTGTTATTGTCACATGTTTTACTTTTACCTTGTCCGACTATTGTATAATTGTTTTCTTTAAAGATTTGATCAGAGACGTTTCTAAATAATCCTCTTTAGTCGGGTGTCATCACCTCAGGCAGATTTTAACATCTTTATTATACTTTCGTTAATCCCAAACTTTTGATGTGATTCAAGTGATTTACCTGTCAATTCTTAAGGCTAATTGTATTATGTACTTGTTTATCTAATTTCGTACGCAAAATTGGTGAGAACAAAGACAATTCTTTAGTTCGGAGGCCCGACGTTGAACCGGCCACATCCGTCTGTGTTTGGACTTTATATTGAGACTTTTTAGTTTATCATTGTTTATTCCAAAGTCATATTTTATAATCATCGTTATCATCATATTAAATTCGGATGTCTTATAACCAACGTTCTTCAATTTGTGTTTATTGTCCGAACTTTAGGGAATACGGCTACATGTACTTATTGGGCCAACGACGGCGACATCTTTCTTGATCTATATGCTTTACAGCCAACATTCCCGCAACGTTCTATTCTACGGACACATATTCTAGAACTTTTGTATGACCGGCGAGAACCCCCGCGTCATAGTTGGTGGAGTGAATCCAGTACATCCCCTTAGAATGGTATCTCTCGCTACGCGTGTGAGTAGCGCTACTTTTGAGTTTGATTCCCCCTACAACTCAAACTTTCACGGATATGATCAGTGACAACGATGGATTATTATCACTTTAAACCTTCTTGGAGACCGTGGAATTATGCGTTTCCCTTTTCTAATTCATTCGGAAGATTCAACGACAATGGACAAAGGAATTTCGGAAACAAGGTGCGTTCATCACAAACATTTTCTACAAGTTTTGAAAACAACGGACATACCAAGAAATCAAAGTCAAATCAAAAACATGACCAAATTCGGCTAATTAAATATTACGAAAGAAAGAACAGTTTAAAGGAGCTTCCATTTCATTCTCTTGGACCCACAGCATTCTACAAAATTATCGACCATTCTTCATCTTTAAGACGTGAACTTTCGGAAACAAAAGGAAAGATTAACAGTGCAAATTCAACGATAAAATGTCTTCTTCAAAAGGTTCAGGCTGCTGAGGAAGAGCTCGCTCGTCAAAGAAGAAAATCGTGGAACTTCAAAGTACCAAGGACGATCTTGTCTCGACAAAGAAAGAACTCTCAATGGTGCGACAAATATCTTCCGCAAAAATTACAGATCTAGAAACAAAACTGTACATGGAAAAAGGTGCCAAAAAGGAAACGGCGGAACTCGCACAAGAATTGGAGCGAACACGGATATTGCACGAAACTGCTTTGAAACGTGTATCTCAACTTTTGGCTAAAGAAAAACTACAAAGTGATGAAATTTCAGCTTTAAATGATAACTTTTCGAAAATTTCCGAAGATTTCAAATGTTCAGTCAGTTTGAATAAAGGACTACAGCTTTCTATTGGACAATTACAGCAACAGGTTCATGGTCAGAGCAATGAAATCGATGATCTTGAAGACCAGCTCAACATGACACAAACAGAGAACGAACAATTACAAGGCGAGCTGTGTGGCAAAGATCAACAAATTTGGCATTTGGAGGCTGTCATTGAAATGAGAAACGGCTCAATCGATGACTTGTACGAAGAGATCGAACGACTTCGACAATTTCAAAATAACGGACCTCACAACCAAGGAAACAATGGACACTGGAATAATAACGGACATGGACACTATATCCAAGGAAATAACGTGCAGTGGAACAATCACGGAAATGGACATTTTCACTTCAATCCATAATATATTTTTTTTTTGTTGAAACACGGGGACGTGTTTTCTCCGAAAGCAGAGGGAAATTATCATAGAGGAAATTTGGACTTTTTGTAAAAAGAAAATTTTGGACTTAAACTTGATATTGAACATCTAATTTTTGTATTCTTTAATCTTGTTATTGTCACATGTTTTACTTTTACCTTGTCCGACTATTGTATAATTGTTTTCTTTAAAGATTTGATCAGAGACGTTTCTAAATAATCCTCTTTAGTCGGGTGTCATCACCTCAGGCAGATTTTAACATCTTTATTATACTTTCGTTAATCCCAAACTTTTGATGTGATTCAAGTGATTTACCTGTCAATTCTTAAGGCTAATTGTATTATGTACTTGTTTATCTAATTTCGTACGCAAAATTGGTGAGAACAAAGACAATTCTTTAGTTCGGAGGCCCGACGTTGAACCGGCCACATCCGTCTGTGTTTGGACTTTATATTGAGACTTTTTAGTTTATCATTGTTTATTCCAAAGTCATATTTTATAATCATCGTTATCATCATATTAAATTCGGATGTCTTATAACCAACGTTCTTCAATTTGTGTTTATTGTCCGAACTTTAGGGAATACGGCTACATGTACTTATTGGGCCAACGACGGCGACATCTTTCTTGATCTATATGCTTTACAGCCAACATTCCCGCAACGTTCTATTCTACGGACACATATTCTAGAACTTTTGTATGACCGGCGAGAACCCCCGCGTCATAGTTGGTGGAGTGAATCCAGTACATCCCCTTAGAATGGTATCTCTCGCTACGCGTGTGAGTAGCGCTACTTTTGAGTTTGATTCCCCCTACAACTCAAACTTTCACGGATATGATCAGTGACAACGATGGATTATTATCACTTTAAACCTTCTTGGAGACCGTGGAATTATGCGTTTCCCTTTTCTAATTCATTCGGAAGATTCAACGACAATGGACAAAGGAATTTCGGAAACAAGGTGCGTTCATCACAAACATTTTCTACAAGTTTTGAAAACAACGGACATACCAAGAAATCAAAGTCAAATCAAAAACATGACCAAATTCGGCTAATTAAATATTACGAAAGAAAGAACAGTTTAAAGGAGCTTCCATTTCATTCTCTTGGACCCACAGCATTCTACAAAATTATCGACCATTCTTCATCTTTAAGACGTGAACTTTCGGAAACAAAAGGAAAGATTAACAGTGCAAATTCAACGATAAAATGTCTTCTTCAAAAGGTTCAGGCTGCTGAGGAAGAGCTCGCTCGTCAAAGAAGAAAATCGTGGAACTTCAAAGTACCAAGGACGATCTTGTCTCGACAAAGAAAGAACTCTCAATGGTGCGACAAATATCTTCCGCAAAAATTACAGATCTAGAAACAAAACTGTACATGGAAAAAGGTGCCAAAAAGGAAACGGCGGAACTCGCACAAGAATTGGAGCGAACACGGATATTGCACGAAACTGCTTTGAAACGTGTATCTCAACTTTTGGCTAAAGAAAAACTACAAAGTGATGAAATTTCAGCTTTAAATGATAACTTTTCGAAAATTTCCGAAGATTTCAAATGTTCAGTCAGTTTGAATAAAGGACTACAGCTTTCTATTGGACAATTACAGCAACAGGTTCATGGTCAGAGCAATGAAATCGATGATCTTGAAGACCAGCTCAACATGACACAAACAGAGAACGAACAATTACAAGGCGAGCTGTGTGGCAAAGATCAACAAATTTGGCATTTGGAGGCTGTCATTGAAATGAGAAACGGCTCAATCGATGACTTGTACGAAGAGATCGAACGACTTCGACAATTTCAAAATAACGGACCTCACAACCAAGGAAACAATGGACACTGGAATAATAACGGACATGGACACTATATCCAAGGAAATAACGTGCAGTGGAACAATCACGGAAATGGACATTTTCACTTCAATCCATAATATATTTTTTTTTTGTTGAAACACGGGGACGTGTTTTCTCCGAAAGCAGAGGGAAATTATCATAGAGGAAATTTGGACTTTTTGTAAAAAGAAAATTTTGGACTTAAACTTGATATTGAACATCTAATTTTTGTATTCTTTAATCTTGTTATTGTCACATGTTTTACTTTTACCTTGTCCGACTATTGTATAATTGTTTTCTTTAAAGATTTGATCAGAGACGTTTCTAAATAATCCTCTTTAGTCGGGTGTCATCACCTCAGGCAGATTTTAACATCTTTATTATACTTTCGTTAATCCCAAACTTTTGATGTGATTCAAGTGATTTACCTGTCAATTCTTAAGGCTAATTGTATTATGTACTTGTTTATCTAATTTCGTACGCAAAATTGGTGAGAACAAAGACAATTCTTTAGTTCGGAGGCCCGACGTTGAACCGGCCACATCCGTCTGTGTTTGGACTTTATATTGAGACTTTTTAGTTTATCATTGTTTATTCCAAAGTCATATTTTATAATCATCGTTATCATCATATTAAATTCGGATGTCTTATAACCAACGTTCTTCAATTTGTGTTTATTGTCCGAACTTTAGGGAATACGGCTACATGTACTTATTGGGCCAGCGACGGCGACATCTTTCTTGATCTATATGCTTTACAGCCAACGTTCCCGCAACGTTCTATTCTACGGACACATATTCTAGAACTTTTGTATGACCGGCGAGAACCCCCGCGTCATAGTTTGATGGAGCTTAGCCAATATCTGTTTCTGTTTGTCCGATTGTTCTTTTCGCGTGATAAAGTTATTTTTTATGTTTGTTTAAAGAACTTCTAAGCCTTTCCATAGTGATTTCTGAATCTGATTTCGGCACGTCTGTTTGACAATCATTCACTGATTATGTCAATGTCTGCAATAAAAGCAAAACTTTTATTCTGTAATTCATATAAGGGCATAGCTCGTCCAAAAAAAAAAAAAAAAAAAAAAGGTGAAACGTCACCGTACTCTGTAACTATTAAAGGCGAAGCTATGAAATAAATTTCATCTCAACATCTCTATCAGCGGCTAAAAGTCCTCAAAATGGCAGACTGACTGATTGACAGACAGACAAAAAGACAGACGGACAGACAGAGTGACAGAGTGGAAACAAAGTTCCCTCCAGCTTCTGGAACTTACGTCTGCTATTTACACGATTTTAAGACGTGTGTCACTTGATATTTGTACCTTCATACGTCGGGTTTTTGTTTCTATAATGAAAATTTATGGACTATTGAATTTCTAAATGTATTTCAAAGAGTACTAGTGCATAATGTTATATAGTAGAAACGTATACATTTTGAATACTAACCTTTTATTTCTAATCAATAGAATCGAGATTCCGACTTTTTAATGATAATATGTATATTTTACACAATAAAGAAAATACAAAATATAAGATGGATACGAAAAAATGTAAAACAGTCGAGAAAAAAAAATTACCTGGACAGGAAAAGATGATTGAAAAACATACAACCAAGATTTATTTGCTTCATACTGTTATTGATTGAATTTGTTCGCGGAAAATATTTCTCCTTAGTTGCCGAGGAATATTATTTAAAGCAATATCCGTGTAAAAATTGTATATTAGCATCATGTAAAGGAATATATATTATTCGTTATAAATGAATTTTTTTCTATAAATCAAACGGATATCTTTACATACGACCGCATAAACTAATTAATTTCATACATAATTTCATTTCGACATGGTATTTCTTTTAGCTTTCAAATAATTGTTGTTTGCGATTTTCCAACCATCAACGCAAAGAAGGATCTATCAAGTTAGATGCAACCCCCTCTTTACTCCTCATTACCTTTGCTCAATTACACATTTAATATCGTTAAATTGGTATCAATGATAAAGTCTTAAAAACTGTCACAAGGAAATATCAAAGCCCTATCTCTTCAGAAGTGCTGCAAAACGTTATAGTTCATCAAATGAGTTAAAGAAGATCCTGACGATAATCTCAACAAAGTAGGTCAGAGTCCAAGGTCAAGGTCACAAATTGTGGTACATGTATAAACAGAAAGGTCTTGACAAAAGGAATACATCGAGTTAAAATATGAACGCCTTTACACGATAAGATTCAAAAGATATGATAAAAGTAAATTTAGAAAGGCTTGTTTTAATGACCAATCGCTTTCGCGAATGCTGGGTACAGAATATTAAGAGAGAGACAGAGTCCAATCAATATCGCCAGTTTGAGAGTAAAATTCTTTAGAAATTCGTTTTCTCATAACCACAGCAACTAGAATCATTTATATATTTTTATCCTTCAGGTTTCATTATTTTTCTTTCTTCTTTTTCCCCGTCTCCTGCGTGTGTCGTCATCATGTTGGGGGTCTCCTCTTTATAGTTATATTTGTTTTTGATTTTGATTGTTCTTCTAGAATGACTGACTTTAGACACAATGTATATTTCATTTGTAAGCAGTTTACGATCTGATATACTCGCAAGTTTCTGCATATTATAAACATAGTGTAATCAAAGATTACCAAGCTCACCTCGCGGCAGCAAAGTTCAATTTAAACATATCTCTAAGTACATGTATATTAAGAAAATCACTCAAGCAGAAAAAGTAGGTCAAGGTCATTTTAAGAAAGTTTGATCAAAGATACATCCATTATGCAAGTTTGGTACATGTAGCACTTATTCTTTGCTCAATATTGGCCTTCAAAGGCAAAATCACTCAAGTAGAAAAAGTATGTCAAGGTCATTTTATGAAAATTTGATTAAAGATACATCCAATATGCAAGTTTGGTACATGTAGCACTTATACTTTGCTCAATATTGGCCTTATAAGGCAAAATCACTCAAGCAGAAAAAGTAGGTCAAGGTCATTTTATGAAAGTTTGATCAAAGATACATCCAATATGCAAGTTTGGTACATGTATCACTTATGCTTTGCTCAATATTGGCCTTTAAAGGCAAAATCTCTCAAGCGGAAAAAGTAGGTCAAGGTCATTTTATGAAAGTTTGATCAAAGATACATCCAATATGCAAGTTTGGTACATGTAGCACTTATACTTTGCTCAATATTGGCCTTTAAAGGCAAAATCACTCAAGCGGAAAAAGTAGGTCAAGGTCATTTTATGAAAGTTTGATCAAAGATACATCCAATATGCAAGTTTGGTACATGTAGCACTTATACATTGCTCAATATTGGCCTTTTAAAGCAAAATCACTCAAGTGGAAAAAGTAGGTCAAGGTCATTTTACGAAAGTTTGATCAAAGATACATCCAATATGCAAGTTTGGTACATGTAGCACTTATACTTTGCTCAATATTGGCCTTATAAGGCAAAATCACTCAAGCGAAAAAAGTAGGTCAGATGCTGCATCCGATGCATGAGTTCACCTCAGCATTCCAAGATGAATCACTTGTGCAAGTTTGGTTACTGTAGCATCAGTACTTTGTCAGATACTGAACTACCCCAAAAACTTTAACCAGATATGACAAAGTCATTCAACCGGAAAATGTAGGTCAGATGCTGTATCCGATGCATGGGTTCACCTCAGTATCCCAAGATGAATCACTTGTGCAAGTTTGGTTACTGTAGCATTAGTACTTTGTCAGATACTGAGTTACCCCAAAAACTTTAACCAGACATTGACAAAGTCATTCAACCGGAAAATGTAGGTCAGATGCTGCATCTGATGCATGGGTTCACCTCAGCATCCCAAGATGAATCACTGGTGCAAGTTTGGTTACTGTAGCATCAGTACTTTGTCAGATACTGAGTTACCCCAAAAACTTTAACCGGACGCGGACGGGGACGCGGACGGGGACGCGGACGCGGACGCCGGGGTTATAGCATAAGCTCATCTCAACTTCGTCGAGGTGAGCTAAAAATGCAAAACGGAACCGTAAAAAAGAAATAACCATGTTGCGTTCAATGCAATCTCTCACAAAAACTTATGTCTTATCGGAGATTTAGGATTAGTTGGTTTTGGCCAATCTGTTTATCCATTGATAATATCAAAGGTTATGGGCGGTTGCAATCATCATACGCGTAAAGATGTTGCACTTACACGCGAGTGATCCTACTGTCTTTAAAATTAGTTATGCACACTTACGCATTGCGTAATTTGGGACGAATCTGAGCCTATTCGAAGACACGTCAAGTTACGGCATCGCTAGATGAAAACAAATTAGAACAAAATAAAACAGAAAACCTCAAACTAGCAATCGTAAATTTCGTCGTGTTCAAGCGAAACAAATCCCTAAATTCTACAAAATTAAGAAGATGCTCTGGATTCTAGACTCTAGTTTTATAGAAAGAAAAGGAGGAGTTCCAAGACATGATAATGTTGAGAAAAAAAAACCCAATAAATTAAATGCAATGTATTACATACTGTTAAACGCTGGCATCATTTTGCTCATTAAAAACTATAAATTAAATTCACAAAGTGTGTCGCCTATTTATAGGAATAAATATGTACATGTAACACTAACAAGCATACTGTGAACATTGTTATATACTAGCATGTATCCTAGACAACATCATTATATGAAGTTATAATTGAATACACCACCCGAATTCTAAGGCGAAATAAGAGATGAAAATGTAAGTCTTAGAGTAGAAAATAGCCTTTTAATACGATATAATTGGTTGATATACCGATGTTTACTATAAAGGAGGATTTCCAGCATAAAAAGTATCGAATTTTCCTCATAGAACTACTAATACCTATAATATCTGGACAATATTTTACTGTATACAATTATTGACTTTTGATGAGGTCTACTCGTGATTATACAGACCTAGTCAGGTATTGGTTGACCGAGGCCGAAGGCCGAGGTTAACCAACGCCTGACCAGTGCCCAGTTTCACAAAAGTTCTTACGAAAAAAAATCAGAAATTTTCGTAACTTTCGTCATTTAATGAAACGTTCTAAAGATTTTCCATTTAGATTGTACTATGTTTTCTAATATCATTTGTACATGCTCCATTTAAATTCAGAAACAAAATATTAATATTTTTATTCTAAAATGAGAACTAAGCGATGAAAAGCTACGAAAATTCCTGAAATTGTTCGTAAGTATTTTTGTGATACTGGCTGCAGGTCTGTATAGTCACGAGTAGACCGAAATCAAAAGTCAATAACTGCTTTATTAAATCATCAGGATTTTATTAAATTATCTGTAAAAATTAACATTTGCATTGTAATGATACGCGAAGTCAAAGATCTAACGCTACCAAAATCAACGCACGCGCTGGACACGCACGCGCTAGTCCCGAGTAGACCGCTTTGGAGCGTTAGCGGTCAACTCACGCTGAGGTACACTCTATCAAACAGCGTCTCCACCAATCAGAAATAAGCAAAATCGGCAATAATTCCTGATCATTTAATAATACAGGATGTATCTGGTAGTAATAAGCCATTGGCAGAAGAAACAAAATATCATGTTCACGTAACATTAACGTACATACAATGCACATTATTTCGGATTAGCTATATATACGGCAAAATTTTATAATGCTCGTAGAGGTACTTGATCTTTTACGAAGCCGACATTGACTAGTGTGAAACACAAAGGCATATTGTTAAAGGTAGGTTGTACCTCTGGTCCAAAATCGGGGAAAATTATGCATGGAAACCCAATATTTTTATACGCCCGTCATTTGACGGGTCGTATGATGGTATGGCGAAGTCCGTCCGTCCGTCCGTCTGTCCGTCTGTCCGTCTGTCCGTCCGCCTATGGAACGCAATAACTTGAATATACGTCAACGGATTTTCATGAAATTCATACATAATGATTGGACTGTGGAGAGGAGGCCGCCTTTCGATTTTCAGGTTCATCCGATTTGTCGTTAAAGAGTTATGGGACTTAGATTTTTAAAATACAGTGAAAATATACTAAAATAGTTAAAAATTATTTAAAAATCTATTTCTGGTCGAAATGTTTTGAAATTTTGTATACTTCAAGTAGAAAGGATGTTCTTTGACATATGTAACGGGTTTTTAATTTTTATGTCGCATAGCCGAGATATTGTGTGTAATAGGAAGGGGGGGGGGTTATATGCACATACATGTTAAGCTAATGGCAAAATATAGGCGCATGGAACGCAATAACTTGAATATGCGTCAACGGATTTTCATGATATTCATACATTATGATTGGACTGTGGAGAGGAAGCCGCCTTTCGATTTTCAGGTTCATTCGATATGTCGTTACAGAGTTATGAGACTTAGATTTTTAAAATACAGTGAAAATATACTAAAATAGTTAAAAATTATTTAAAAATCTATTTCTGGTCGAAATGTTTTGAAATTGTGTATACTTCAAGTAGGAAGGATGTTCTTTGACATATGTAACGGGTTTTTAATTCTTTTGTTGTATAATCGAGATATTGTGTGTAATAGGAAGGGGGGGGGGGGGTTATATGCACATACATGTTAAGCTAAGGGCAAAATATAGGCGCATGGAACGCAATAACTTGAATATGCGTCAACGGATTTTCATGATATTCATACATTTTGATTGGACTGTGTAGAGTAAGCCGCCTTTCGATTTTCAGGTTCATTTGATATGTCGTTACAGAGTTATGGGACTTAGATATTTTAAAATACAGTGAAAATATACTAAAATAGTTAAAAATTATTTAAAAATCTATTTCTGGTTGAAATGTTTTGAAATGTTGTATGCTTAAGGTAGAAAGGATGCTCTTTGACTTATGTAACAGGTTTTTAATTTTTTGGTCGCATAACCGAGATATTATGTGTAATGGGGGGGGGGGGGGGGTTATATGCACATACATGTTAAGCTAAGAGCAAAATATAGGCGCATGGAACGCAATAACTTGAATATGCGTCAATGGATTTACAGGATATTTCTACATTGTGATTAGACTTTGAAGAAGAAGCCGCCTTTCGATTTTCAGGTTCATCCAATTTGTCGTTACGGAGTTATGGGACTTAGATATTTTAAATTATACTAAAATAGTTAAAAATTCTTAAAAAATCTATTTCTGGTCAAAGTGTTTTGAAATTTTGTATACTTCAAGTAGAAAGGATGTTCTTTCACATATATAACGGGTTCTTGAATTTTTTGTCACATGATCCAGAAATTATGTGTAATGTGGGGGGGGGGGGGGGGGTTATATGCACATACATGTTAAGCTAAGGGCAAAATATAGGCGCATGGAACGCAATAACTTGAATATGCGTCAACGGATTTTCATGATATTCATACATTTTGATTGGACTGTGTAGAGTAAGCCGCCTTTCGATTTTCAGGTTCATTTGATATGTCGTTACAGAGTTATGGGACTTAGATATTTTAAAATACAGTGAAAATATACTAAAATAGTAAAAAATTATTTAAAAATCTATTTCTGGTTGAAATGTTTTGAAATGTTGTATGCTTAAGGTAGAAAGGATGCTCTTTGACTTATGTAACAGGTTTTTGATTTTTTGGTCGCATAACCGAGATATTATGTGTAATGGGGGGGGGGGGGGTTATATGCACATACATGTTAAGCTAAGAGCAAAATATAGGCGCATGGAACGCAATAACTTGAATATGCGTCAATGGATTTACAGGATATTTCTACATTGTGATCAGACTTTGAAGAAGAAGCCGCCTTTCGATTTTCAGGTTCATCCAATTTGTCGTTACGGAGTTATGGGACTTAGATATTTTAAATTATACTAAAATAGTTAAAAATTCTTTAAAAATCTATTTCTGGTCAAAGTGTTTTGAAATTTTGTATACTTCAAGTAGAAAGGATGTTCTTTCACATATATAACGGGTTCTTGAATTTTTTGTCACATGATCCAGAAATTATGTGTAATGGGGGGGGGGGGGTTATATGCACATACATGTTAAGCTAAGGGCAAAATATAGGTGCATGGAACGCAATAACTTGAATATGCGTCAACAGATTTTCATGATATTTGTAGATTGTGATCAGACTTTGAAGAGGAAGCCGCCTTTCGATTTTAAGGTTCATCCGATTTGTCGTTATGGAGTTATGGGACTTAGATATTTTGGTGTTGTGAAAAAAATCCCAACGGGCGTATCTTGCTGCGTGAGCGTAGGCTTTATTTTTTCATATCATATTGCATATTGAGTAAAGCTAATACAGGTTTCAAATATATTTTTGGTTAATAAAATGTTTCACAATGTAAAAAATGTGATTTTTAAAATTTTTTCCATAGGGTGTAATGTTAAAGTATGAGTCATTCGAATTCATAGACGAAAAATATATCCCTAATATCAAGGGTCTATTTAAAAAGATTTTATAAAAGGTTCAAAGACGATAATCACGAACATTCCAACAAAAGTTATCATAAGGAGAATATAAGTGCTCACGACCAGAGGTACGAACTACCTTAAATATATGATGATGACCTTAGCACAATCCATCAGTGAGAACTAAACATGAAAGAAACCAGACGCCTTAACTCTTCTCCATAGCCAAACATGATAACTTCAATATTACAAATTTCCCTTTCCTCAATAGAAGCATCCCTTCGCCCAATGCCCATGATGTATTCATAATGCAATTGATACGTTATTCAAGAGCAAGCTTCTCGTTTGTCGATGGTCGATATGGGGAACTCGACATACACTATGATGTCCCACTCTCCAGCATGGTGGATGATATTCTGTCTTAGACCATTTGTACCAACTAAACGTGACAAGTCTATCAAATTGAAGCGACGAGTGTTGCACGCAAGCAGGAGATACTGACTCTTCCTGGGCACCTGGTCTCACTCCCACATTGGGAGTTCGCTTCTTTTCATATGGTTGAGGTTTATCCTGATGTGTTATCCTGATGTTGTGTGCCTTCGGTTTATGATTTTATGAATTATCGATTTCGTACTATGTGTATTGGGATATGGTCATTATCCATATTCGTCAATTAATCTACAACGACTTAGCTCTGAGGGCATGGAGACTAACCAAAAACCTACTGAACCAAGGGTAAATTTTTGAGCGATTGAAGTTGCACTGCAATTATGTTTGGACGACACAAGGAATATATTTACCTTTATAGTACATGTATAACGTTGTTCTCCATGCTGGAAGTTGCTTTAGATTAGAACAATGACAATTATGGATAATGACCATGTCCTTGTATACAGCACAGAATCGATAATTCAGAAAATCAGAAACCGAAGGCATATAAAATCAGAATAAAACAGAAACCAAAGCAAACAAACAAAAACCTCCACCATATGAAAAGATTTGCCGTATTTCTGCACGGGCTGAGTGAAGAGTGCTGTTGCGAAATAGCCATATAAATATGTATTTTGTTCTCGTGATTAAAGTGAACTAGTACCGTATACATGTAATAGTGTCTTCTTCCACACTGAACACGGCTCCAATAAAACAATGTTTGTTAGGTGATTATATCCATGGCAAACGTTTTGTAAGAGGACAAAGGTTAATATAGGAAAAAAATAAATCCATCTGATAAGTACTCAAATATGGGTAAAAGATAATAAGCTCCTTATTTCTCTTTCGTTAGCTCTTTGAACATTTCATTGAGCAATTATTATTCATCATGAACTTATTTCGGGGAAAAGTTCAAATTAAGGATAATCAGCTAAAAATTGATAAAAATTGCGCGTGAATAATCCCTTATGATTAACGCGAAAAATGACACTCAGAGACACTTGTTTTGATTGAAGAAATAATGACAGGTTTAGTACTCAAATTCCTGTTCTAATAAGAGTAACATACACATGGACTGGCACACGAAATTCGTTTGTCACAAAAGAAAATTAATTTTTTTCAAAAGTGAATATAGTAGATGTTCTATGGCCATACTTCGAAAATCGAAAAACACATTTTCAAATCAAAATCACATTTATAAAGAATTTTATTCGATATATTAGACATATTCAGAGAAAAACTACTATTTGTAATGCAACCAACACGGTATGAATAATGCGGAAGGGTTCCAACTCTATACTTTCATGAAGAAAATTTCAAACCAAGTTTCATGCACCTGACACGTGTTTCGAATATCAAATTCTCATCAGTGATGCTTCCAGCCAAAGTGTTTTTCATAAGCAGTCCAAATTAATTTTACTAGTGCCCTCTTGCGCGTTATTTTTAGAATTTAAATTTCTGTATTTACTTTACAGAAAGTGCGCGGCTCCAAAATTCCTGTAGGGTCGATTCAGTAGCATATCCAAATAAAATCTATGTTAAAAATAGCATTGGAGGGGTGGTGCTAAGATGTTAACCTCCTTAAATATCGATGATATTTTTCGATGAAATGGCAAGTTTCCGAAATAGCAAAATAATATAGATATGATGTCACATTGAAGTAACAATACGTAGAAGAAATATAAAAGATAACCTAGCAGTAAGGCAAAACATCCGTTAACTTCATGGACACGAAGCAAAAAATAACAAAAGAGTACGAAACGGAATAAATCTTATATTATATCAAAGATAGCGCGAACAGCAGAAGATACAGAAAATCAATCTTACGTTCATATTGACACTTTCCAACTTTTCTTCAGTATTACTTCTTTTTACCAGGGTACATTTGTACCTGGGAAGCCAAGACATAATCATTAAAATACAGAAATGTACATGATGTCGATTAAAGATGCTGAAATATCGGAAATGACCGGTATAAATTAGCTCATTCATTGATTAGACCGAATCACAGAATAATTGTTAGACGATGTAATAAAGTAGCTAAATGAAATACTGTATTCTATAGAGAGACAGATTTGATAAATACCTTGTCATGTCGCGGTGACATTGCAAAATTACTATCTGAGTTAGAGAGTGAAACAGACAAAATTCAACACTTATATGGTAATGATAAAAATCAGTTTGCAAATAAAATCAGGAAATATGCAAAACAAATTGAATCAACTAAACATTTTGCAAAAGAATATTGCGAATAGAGAATGTCTTAATTTGTGTTTTGTTACGGGTATGCAACACACAGCAAGTGCATATATCGTACATGTATTGCGCTTACCCGTAACAAAACACAAAATATTACATTTATTCTATATATAGATATATGCACGATAGTTGTTTGTTTCATTCTAGTTTTATTAGGTACAAGGGTGGCGTTAAAATTCATCTCACCGCGGGTTCAGTTTGCAGGTTAGAACAGCCGTCGCGGCATGTTTCTTTAGATCTTATGCATTGTGACGCCACGAGTGTTTATACACGAATTGCAGCACGTTCTTTTCAAAAGTAACATTTCAAGGAATTACATTGGCTGTGCATATATATGTATATGGCATCAGGTATCTAGAGAGAGAGAGAGTAAGCATCTCCTGCTAACAGATTTCAGATTTGCTTACACGTCACCGACTGCAGCTGTGCAAAAAAGGTCACAGCTGGTGAAATGTACCAAAAGATATATTCCTGAAGATAAATGAAGATTTATAGATAAATGACTTCTGAACTTTCCGTAATGAAATCATGAGATTGATTTATATCACCATTCAAGATGATTATCTCGACACCCAACTTAATTATGGGATCTAGCAAAATGATTTAGAAGGTCTTTGCTGAAGAAATGTTTCATGTTATTATAAAGACCTTGTATTTCTTAACCTTTACTTTCTGTGGTCTAAGGAAGTTCTATGACAAACATGGATAATGACCATATCCCTGTATACAGCACAAAATCGATAATTAGGAAAATCAAAAACCGAAGGCATACAAAATCAGGATAAAACAGGAACCAAAGCAAACAAACAAAAACCTCCACCATATGAAAAGAAGCGAATTCCCGATATGGGAGTGAGACCAGGTGCCCAGGAAGAGTAAGCATCTCCTACTTGCATGCAACACCCGCCGCTTCAATTCGGTAGAACTGTCATATGGTTGCTACAACGAACTTACTGCACATTTCGACAATGATCAAGGACATTCTAGAATACGACCTTTCCAATTGATCGTATTTTTCCTATTTGGACATTGCCTGATTTCACACGTCTCTATTTTTGGCGTTCGCAGCGGTATGTTCCTCCCGGGCACCTAGTCCTTGCCATCATTCGCAGGTTGTTATTTTGTAATAGAGATTTGCACATATATGCTATATCATATTGCCTTGAATCTTTTGACTCATAAATTACGATTGGTAGGTGTACTCTGGTTTACTTTCTATGAAGTCCATGGCTGTAACGTCTCTTTCTGTGCTTGTCTGCTGTGTGTTTTTGCATTGGGTGTATTGGGATTTCGCTGTGGGTGCTGCAACCTGGTGTTGCATGAGATCCCCTCCTCTGTTTTGAAGTATAAATAGGATGGACGATTATCAGAATGTTTCCCGATTATATATTTTTTTCTTCTAATGTCCAATTTTGGCCTCTTCCTCTATTTACAATAAAGACTTAAATGCAATATAACAAATTTTCATGCAATGCGGAAAAATTTTAAGAATGTCAACATATTAATTTCTTCAATATCATTATGCTTTATGTATAATTTCTTTGCAAATTTCAGATAAAATACGCATTTATTACGGTTATATTATTTTCTTAAACAATGATTTGAAAGATTCCATGGCAACAACTTGTATTTATTAATAGTAGAAAAAAGGCCAACAGGTGAACAATTTGTAATCCAAGTATAGAACTATGGTATTGATTCATGCTAAATAAGAATGAGCCAAAGAAGATCCTGACGATAATATCAACAGCACTCACGATAGAGCACAAAATTGAGCGTCAACGGGCCCCTAGTACGCAGAGGTGCGACCAGGTGCCCGGGAGGAGCTGAAATATCAGTGAATGAATGACAAACACAAAATTCAGAATCAGATTTTTTTTTAAATTAAGATCAGCGGATATAATTTTTTTCATTTAAAGGATAGGTGTAAAACGATACATACTAGTATTTAAAACACCATTGACTTCTATGATTTTTAAAATAACTTATTCAGATACATTCTTCTTTGAAAACGATTGTCCTTCATTTTTGACGAGGCACCTGGTCTTACTACGGAATGGTATTCATTCCGCCTTTCTCAAGCGTCCAATGGAAATTCTAGTGATTTTGCCTTGCCCTCTCGACTTTGAGACTGAATAGATGTAACTGATAAGTACTTCATTGATGATTATTAATAGATTAGGCCATTATTTTTTTTTTCTGTTTTGCATTCTCTGGCTGGTAAGTTATGAGCTTAAAGTAAATTAAAGTAATAGAATCTCTCGCAAATCAAATGCATTTTCTACAAATATTAAAGGATTTAAAAAAAATTGTTCTATTTCATGTAAAATGTGAAAGTACTGCAGTGATTCGAGACATTGCGACATTGCATTGTCTATTTTTTTTTTATTATACTCTGTTAATACTCAAATGAAACAAGCTTCTGTCGGATTCCACATAGTCACATAACATAAAATTGCATCTTTATTTTCCATGCTTGTTTGTTTTCCTTCCTGACTGGCTGGTAGGTTTTCCAATTTCAAAAGGATGCAAAACAAAATAAAACAAGAATTGGCCGCGCATTATATGTACAATAAATGTTAATATCCTGTATGTTACAAAACAAAAAATCAAGACACTCATTTTCTGTTGCAAAACCTAAAAAAGAAAACATTTAATGTAATCTCATGGTGTCTTTTAGGTATTTTAAATATTGATGAGAGAGAGAAAGAAAGAGAGAGAGAGAATTCGAATAATTTGATGAAATCCAATCAGTTCGATGATTAATCAAATGCGAGTACAAATAATTACATGTAGACCGTAATTTTTTTCTCGTGAGTTGTTTTACCGTTTCATTGAGCAATCATTAACATGAAAATAATTTCAGAGTAAGAGTAGAAATTGCGGATAATCAACTAGAAATTAAAGAAAAAATAACCACACATGTGAGGAATAAATCACTTAAACATGATACAAATGAGAGGTTAGTTTTAATCAAAGAAATAATAACAAATTTCATAACCAAGTATTATACTAATTGTTCTTAATAGACCTACATAATTGGCACGTGATGATTTTTTGTCACGAAAATGTAATTCTGATCATTGAAGGTGAATGTTCTGATGTACAATAATACCAGTGATGTAAAAATAATTATCAAAACAAAACAAAGGAATAAAGGGTACATCATTCGTTTAATCCTTTTTTTTGAAGACATTCAAAATACATTTGAAAGTATATAGCATAAAATGATTATCTTTATAAGAGTACTACCATGGTACGAAAGACAAATAAGGAAAATTTTATTAAAATATTGTCCCAATAATGCAGCTTCAACGGGCATTTCTAAAGGGCATCTCTACCCGTAAACAAAATTAAAGGAAAAAATAATAAAACACGAAAAAATCCAATTCTAAAGATAAAAATTCATAAACTCAGTTCAAATGAGTTTGTGATCATTGAATCAGTATGCCTGTACCACTGCTGAAAATTTATTACCTAAATCACGAATTTCTGGTGACGAATGTATTTTTCAAAATTTTCTGGTACCATTATTCTTTAAATTTCTAAAACAGGGGTCCTGTAGCATCATATCCCACCCATCCTGCTACATCTTTCGGTATATTTTTGACATAATAATTTACACCCTTTTTGGTCAAATTACATATTTTAAGATTGAGGATTATTGACGAGGGTTGAGTACCCCAAACGTGCATGTCTGGTCCATGCTGCAAATTTATCCGTTTATAAATGATGCTGTTGAATTTGAAGACGTTTAACATTTCTTTCGAGACATCTGTTCCCTATAAGTAGATAAATAATACTTATTTACAGATGAACGATGAACATAAGCTCTGTAGAGCTTTTGATCAACGGACATTTTAAGAACAGGTTAAAAACATATCTACACTTTTTATAAGGCTAGCGAGAAGATGTTCAGCCCATGAACATCATTCCGTGCCAATGGTCGATGAGGATCGAACCCGCGTCTCTCCGGTCACGAGTCCGCTTCTCTAACCACTCAGCTAATGAACCCCTTACTTGGCAAAGATATCCAAGATACAGGTAGGAACATTTCTTCTATCTTCATTGTCAAATTGGCAGTTTTCGATATTTCTTATACAGCCATTCTTTTCCTGCAGGGTGCCTTTGCACCATTGATACCGACAGCAACGCATTATCATGCGAATAAAGCAATACGCAACATATCGATAAAACATATTCAAAGATCGGAAATGACCGGCAATAATAAGCGTTGTCATTGATAAGACTGAATCACGTTATAAAGTGTCTTAATAAATATTATATTCTTTAGGGACACATATTTGATGAATGCTTTGTCATGTCATGGTAACTGCGATAATCTGCTCAACATGACGTTTACTTTCAAATAAAATTCATATTACATGTATGTTCTTATTAGGATCTTGCAATACGCAGACTACGTAATCAGAATACGCAGACTACGTTATCATAATACGCAGAATACGTAATCACAATACGCAGACTACGTAATCAAAATGTATTGATAAAATATCGAAGAGTTTCAACTCATAACCTTCTTGAACAACATATAAAATCAATTTTGATGCACCACACATGTGTTTCAGATATGTAATACATGAAAAAGTCATCAGTTGTACTTCAACCAAAAGTGATTTCAGACTAATAATTTAATTTCCATTGTCATTCTTAAGAAACGACGATTCTGATTGGCCGGAAAATTTTTCAATACCTGCATCAACCCAAACCGGCAGTACGCGCTTAGCAACGTCATAAGCAACGTTGTTTGCAACACAATTTTAAAGATGCAAATAAACGTTGAAACGCGACTAAATGAAATGATAAGGAATCATTGTAATATTGTTTTGGTTGATCGAGGTATGAACACCAAAAGTTGAGGTAAAACTTATGCATCTTTGTGCTACACGCAGGTGATCAACCAAAAAAACATATTACAATGATTTCTTAGGTCAAGTTTAATTTAGTTGCGCCATTAAGTTAAGTTTCTTTTCATTTTGTTTATATATTTTGTAAAGGATGTACGGATCAAATTCCCTGTAGATTCAGTACCATATTTAAATAAAATGTAGGACCATACAGATATGGAAGAATTGACCTAGGATAGGATGTTAACATTCTTTGTTTTCAATAATGTTTAGGATAAAATGACAAGTTTTCAAAATAGCAAAGTGATATTTAATATCAAATTGATAAAAAGCCAATACAAAGCTACTTTCGGACTGGAAAGAAGTATAATTGCTCTCACCGAAAAAATTGAATTGTTCCATCTCCTGACTTTTTATTAATAAGATTTCAAACAAATTTTGATGCAGCACACACGTGTTTCGTATAGCAAATCCTCTTCAGTGTTATTTCAAGCCAACGGGATTTTTAGAAAGTCATTTGTATTTTAGTCGCACTCTCTTGCTTGTCAAACAAGTCAAATTTGTTTGAGTCGCATATATCATGTATATTATCAGGAAAAAGGTAAAAAAGAAATATCTGTTGCATCCTTTTCATTTATTACATCAGGCAAAAAAATCCAACTCATAAAGAAAGAAAGAAAAAAGTAAACATCCTCATGAAACAAACAGGGGAGCAAAACAAAACATCTTCAATTGAAACAAAGATATAAACTTTAGTATATACATGAATGACGATAAAAAAAAAGACAGACGAAACAGAATTTTGGTTTTTAAAAGTTTCATCGAAAACACCGACAATACAAGTGAAAAGGAGAGTTTATTAAAGAGTAGTACCTGTTTTCTGTCATCAAGATAAATGAGCTAATACTTCGTCGTTTCTTGTGAATAAGTTTGTTTGAATGAATTTTATTGTATCTGCTGCATGGAATTTAATCAAGCTTTATAGAGTGCAATTAATAATAACCTCTATTTACATTATTTCTGTTTTCGATCAATGAAATGAGATGGTCGACAATGCATCCAATAGACTGGGGTATTTTCGATTCCTAAATGCTCCCTATAAAGTTTGATAGAATTCCGAGCTGCAGATACAATGACAAATATGGATAATGACCATATCTCTGTATACAGCACAAAGTCGATAATTCAGAAAATCAGAAACCGAAGGCATACAAAATCAGGATAAAACAGAAACCAAAGCAAACAAACGAAAACCTCCACCACATGAAAAGAAGCGAACTCCCGATATGAGAGTGAGAACAGGTGCACAGGAAGAGTAAGCACCTCCTGCTTGCATGCAACACCCGCCGCTTCAATTAGGTAGAACTGTTACATCCGGTTACTTCCATTTCGTAACTTCAATTCACGAAACAACATAGCGACGAGATATTGAGAAACTAATTACAAAAAGAAAAAGAAAATAGAGCATGTGTTCGCAACCGTTCCTATGAAAATTCTAATGATTTTGCATTGCCTTCTCGACTTTGAGACTGAATAACTGATAGGTACTTCTTTAATGTTAATTATTACACATCTTTTATTTGGCTCATATCATAGATTTTGAACTGATCTTTTTTATTTCAAAGGATAATCAAGTGATTTGCAACTGAAGTTTTATTTAATCAAGTGAAATAAAACAGTTACGCCCAAGTAGAAGTCAAATACCTTTTTCTTAAGCAAAAGCTATTTCATAAATCTAGTTTTCTTAATAGTAAAGTTGGTTTAAACTACGATACAAAGAAATTCGTCGCCACTATGGAATACACTGTATTTTAATCATGAACTCATTATTATCTGTGAAAGTCATTGTCTCTCTTTTCTATAAAACTTGGTATATATATGAGATTCGTTATACACGCATGACAGAAAGTCACCAATATCAATTTTTATGGTAATATAAATATTTATATTTATTTTAGTTAAAGATAGTTTATTATTAAGGAATTTTAATAGAAGAAATAATTCTAAGGGCAATTGTATTTAAGTTCAAAATATTCAGTGTGAATTTTGCATCTCGCTTGCTTTTAAACCGATCAATTGAGCAAATGTTTTAACTGATCAACTGAGGAAAAGTGAAAGTTATCGCGGGGTAAAAATTCAAATTAAGGACATTTATTAGTTTGCAAATTACTGAAAATTTACCAAACATGCGAGAAATTAATCACTTATGTTTAATGAAAAAGACACTCTTAGGTTTATTTTTATTCAAGAAATTATCACAAGGAAAAATTGAACATAGGAATAATCAGCCAAACTGTAACTAAAAAAATACAAAACATTCGAAGTATCAATCAATTATTCTTGATGCGAAAAAGGATATTTAATAGGATTTTTAAATAAAGGAAATGTTTCTAAATTAGGAAGTTGCTCATATTGGATTTTTATTTATGTAAAGTGCCTTATGAGATGCAATTTCTCATAAAACAAAATCCGACATAATCCATCGCGCGTATATGTATAATCCAAACATCAAGCTAGTTAAAAATATTGCGAAAGAAGCACTATGCATTACTGTGTATTGAATATGTACTGAATACACAGCATTATAATATTACAACATATGTTTGATTCTAATGATGTAGTATACCATATGAGCATTTCAACAAGTAATGTATCATCAGAAATCCTTTAGGCCGAAAGAGAGGAAATCCGAATAGTGAAAATAATGAGGAGCAAAAATCTAAAATAACCTTAAATGTATGTCAAAGAGTCAGCTAAGGACAGAAGTATGCCTCAGGGAGACACTACTTAGTTTCATACTAATGTAATTTAGATTGTAATTCTCAGTTCAGAATAAGAAAATTTACAAATATATTTCAAGTTAGTGCAGAAGCACAGTAAAAATAGCCGAACAGTATAAACTATAAACAGTCCTTAGGGACTAACAGCCCACCAGCAGTTTCATTGAAAACAATGACAATACAATTGAAATGGAATTATATCAAAAGGAACGTGTTGCATTTTTGCACGATAACGCTCGAAACGTAACATTGCATAAGCTAAATATAGAAACATGCCGCGGCAACTGAACCCCCGATGGTCTAAATTCTAATGTCGGCTTTTAACGCAGAAAGCGCTATTTCAGGGGAAAAAAGAATGAAATGACAATTGTGATGCATATATATAGAATAAATGTCGTAATTTGTGCCTTGTTACGGATATTTAACATACAGCAAGTGCATTTATCAAATGCAATGTGCTAATGCGCATTACATGTACGTTAAATGCATTTGTTGTGTGTTACAAATAAGAAGGATCAAAGGTAGACAGAATTACCATAAAAAAATGCGTCAGAATTATCAAACGACTTTTATACCGTGGATATGATCCTAACGTCATCAAAAGGACACAGGGCTTGGTACTTGACCAATCTACAGTCTTGTACCAGCGCATCCTTAATACTTGCACTCAGACTGACTGTGACGACGGGACTCCATGACGGGCCCTGTCCAAACCTCTTTAGAGAAGACAGGGTCCCGACCACCTGTCCTCTCTGAATGTCAGTCGGACTCCTCGGGTGATAACATACATGAGCTCGCTACATCTGGCAGAGCACAGATTGTATTAAGCAGGAGATGCTTACTCTTCCTGGGCACCTGGTCTAATTCCCATATCGGGAGTTCGCTTCTTTTCATGTGGTGGAGGTTTTTGTTTGTTTGCTTTGGTTCCTGTTTTATCCTGATTTTGTATGCCTTCGGTTTCTGATTTTCTGAATTATCGATTTTGTGCTGTAAAAAGGGATATGGTCATTATCCATATTTGTCATGCAAGCCCTCTTTTTATATCCATTTACATATTAATCTGTGTTGCTTGGGCCCCTGTGTTTTGCGGTCTTGTTTGTGTGAGGAGGTTGTTTTACACCAAAATGGTACGTTTTTCGAGACCTCTGAGTAATCGGAAAAGTGGGAGGGTTGTGCGCACGTAATCCAGGATAACCACAGCGTCTGCTACTGACGAGGCAGATGGCCGTCCTAAGTCAGCACCGTTTGCTTATTGGTCTCGTCGGTTTATGTGTAGTCATTTGTGTTTTATGTTTTTCTGTGATTTGACGTTCCTTGCACCACTGCGTATCTTTCTGTGTGTGTCTTCTTCTGTTTTACAGTGGGTGTTTTGGGAGGTTGCTGTTGGTGCTGCAACTAGGTGTTGTTGGAGATCCCCTCCTTTCTTGCATACCCGTCATGATACAAATTAATACACTTGTTCTATAAATAGTTCTTTGTCCAAAAGAGAAGGATCTGATTTGCCACCATGGCTGGGCAAGGGATCAAATTCCGATTAACACGCTTGCAAGAGGAAAGTATCGATTTTATGTCATAATTATTCCAGTGCAACATTTGCATATTTCAAATTTCAACAAGAAATGTCACATCAGACTTGTGCAAGGCCTTCATAGAGAACATTCTAATAATGAATATATGAAAAGCGAAATTCTAAACGTAACATAGAGTTTCTGCCAAAGGACCAGGTAAGGGCAGAGCTTGGCCTCCAGGAAGATACCCCTTAGTTTTTAATATGAATTGAAAAAAATACTACAACAAAAAACATAACAAATGTATAATTGATAGGACAGGGAAATCGTACCTTAATATGGGATCTAAAACATATAATATGTATCGTCGGCACAGTTACCACTATACAACGGCTGTCGGTAAAAAATCGTATTGTTTACACGATTTCTCTTGAAATTTGACGCTGTTATCATTTGTGAATATTACGGAAATGTTCCAACTCTTTACCATCTTGAAGAAAATTTCAAACCAATTCTAATGCACCAGATACGTGTTTCGGATAGTAAATCCTCATCATTCCGTGATGCTTTCAGCCAAAGTGATTTTCAGACACATCGAAAATTCATCTCAGTATCGCCCTTTAGTTTTATTTTTTGAATTTAAATTTGTGCAATTTCTTTGCAGAGAGTGCGCGACTCGAAATTTCCTGTAAGGTCGATTCAGTAGCATATCCAAATAAAATCTAATTAGCATTGGAGGGATGGTGCTAAGATGTTAACCTGCTTTACGTTCGATGATATTTATGGATGAAATGACAAGTTTCCAAAAAAAAGCTTCTTTCAGACAACAGTGCTAGAAAGAAGTAATCAATTCACTTAACAAACAATTTGTCACGTTCACCTCTAACGTCACAAAAAAGAAAATGGAAAATAAGAGAGACGCATGCTTGTACAAATTTCATTAATTTCAGATCCAAGAATACATATATTTACAAAATATGAAAAACAAGGTTAACGGTCATATTGACACTCTTCATTACTTCTTATACAGTACTGATTTTTTTAGCACCGAATATTCTTCCTTGGTACATAAGTACGTTTTGTACCAGTGTAGCCAGTCACATTAGAATAAACATATGTAATAATATCTATTAAAGGCAGTCGAAGATCGGTAATGATCGACATAAATCAGCTTTGTCATAGATTGCGCCAAGTAAAAAAAACTTAATGAATATGGTGTTCTTTTTGGATATAGTTTTAATAACTGTTATTTTGAAATACGACCGATAGGAGAGTGTACGACAGAATATTAACCTGAAACAGAACATCAGTGTCATTGGTTTATTGAACATTGTTGAGTACTGTATCAGAAAAAAAATTGTACAAGTCTTTACCGTACGGAAATCCGTATTGGACAAGACACCTTTGGCTAGTCCACTGCAATCAAAGATGTGGGTGATTGGCGGGTGTTGCATGCAAGCAGGAGATGCTTACTCTCCAGCTTGCTTTGCGACTTTGCGACTGACTGGCGGGTGTTGCATGCAAGCAGGAGATGCTTACTCTTCCTAGGCACCTGGTCTTATTCCCATATCGGGAGTTCGCTTCTTTTCATGTGGTGGAGGTTTCTGTTTGTTTGCTTTGGTTCCTGTTTAATCCTGATTTTGTATGCCTTCGGTTTCTGATTTTCTGAATTATCGATTTTGTGCTGTATACAGGATTATGGTCATTATCCATATTTGTCATGCAATGGAAAATCCACTGCAACCAATAAGATAACGGTTGTTCAATTGATACGGCAGGTAAATGACATCTAAAACTGCAGACAATTTCACGAAAATTCTAACGAACAATTTTCATACTTGTAGAATTGATTCTAAACCCTCTTAAGATCGTAAGTATAAAGATACGATTAAAATAGTTCGTAACTTTGCGACTGACTCATCGTTGCCACAAGTCATTAACCCTTTAAATACCTAGTGCGAATTTTGTAAGTTTTTCTACGAAATTTCGTAAGTACAGCATTAAAAACAAAATTGTGTCGGTTTACTTGTTGTCAATAATACCCAGTCAAAATATTAAGAGGGAGTGACTTTTTATGCCTTTTTTATGGTAACCCAATGAAACCAGTCAATTTTGAAATAATACAAAATTGTCGACACATATCAAAAGCTTACAAGAATTAATTTTTAAATGAAGTTCTAATGCCCTTTTTAAAGAGAATGGCAAGTAAAATTTATTTCGGATGAATAAGCATACAACAAACATGGCAGCTATGCAACTGAATTTGTTGGAAATAAAACATGCTAATAACTTAAGATTTCCAAGGTCCACAAATCGCTCATTACCTTAAACGCTGGAAGCTTCAGTTGATATACATTAGAGTTGCTCACAAAAAAGCTACGAAAATATTCGAAGGATTTTGTTAGAGATTTACGAACAACGCGTTCATAAAATTGTCATAAGTATTTTCGTAAGAAATACGTAAGTACGATTTCTTAAAAAAATACTTACGAATTTTCGTGAAAGTAACTTCTGGTATCGAACACAAAATATATCTATTGCCGATAGAAGACGCAGTAACAACAGTACAATGCATGTCGCCAAAAAAGAACAAAGTCGTAATGTTTTATACGGTTTGAAATTTGACGTTGGTATTATACGTTAAGTATAATAACCGCCGAGGTGCAGATGTGAATAAGCGAAACAGACCCCGATTATGTAACAGAACTACCAACCTGGAAAAGAGGAAAACGGTGATGGGAATCTATAAATAAATGTATTATGACGATGTTTCAGTGGGAATAGCGGAAGGTACATGGGTGAGAGATTGCGATGTTTCAATGGGAATAGCGAAAGGTACACTGCTGAGAGATTGCATGAAAGAAGGGAGGGGATCTCCAACGAGACCCCGTTGCAGCATCAACAGCGACACACTAATACACCCGATGCAAAAACACAAAAGACGAGCACAGTATGAGACGAAAAAGAGACATACGACATGTAAACATCAAACACAAAAGACTACACATAAAACGACGAGACCAATGGGCAACCGGTGCCGACTTTGGACGGCCATCTGCCATGCGAGCAGCAAATGGTGTGGTTATCCTGGATTACGTGCGCACAACCCTCTCACTTCTCCAATTACCCAAAGGTCTCGAAGAACGTACAATTGTGGTGTAAAACAACCTCCTCACTGTAAGATGACTTCACACAATAAAGACCGCAAAACGTAGAGGCCCCAGCAACACAGATTGATATGTAAATGAATATAAAAAGAGGGCGTGCTTATTACAGTCCGTGCTCTGCCGGCTGTAGCGAGCTCATGTATGTAATCACCCGAGGAGTCCGACTGACATTCAGAGAGGACAGGTGGTCGGGGCCCTGTCTTCTCTAAAGAGGCTTGGACAGGGCCCGACATGGAGTCCCGTCGTCACAGTCAGTCAGAGTGCAAGTCTTAAGGATGTGCTGGTACAAGACTGTAGATTGGTCAAGTACCAAGCCTAGAGTCCGTCTGGTGACATTAGGATCATATCAACGGTATAAAAGAAGGGTAAAAAAAAAGAACGGTATAAAAAAAGGTGTTTGATAATTCTGTCGCATTATGCTGCCTACCTTTGATCCTTCTAATTTTGTTTATCATATCACCATAAATGACAGGTTGTGTAATACCCAAAGTAATGTACTCTGTTGCGTGTATAGATCCGAATTTTAAAAGAAGTTGACTGTAATTTTTGTAAAATTTCCAGAAAGTCTTAACTAATTTATGAAAGCGGAAACCTTGACTTAAAAGTTTTTTTGGTAATTTGTAAATTTCTACTGTGAAAATCCAAAATATCAGTACATGCTCTAGCGTACCGGATGAGCTGTGATATGTAAATGCCGTATGACGGTAATCTTGGAACATCACCGTCAAGCCAGGGGAAATTTACTATGTTGAATCCAAAATCATTCCTTTTGTCATATACACTTGTATGAATCTTTCCGTTTACAATTTTGATATTTAGGTCCAAAAATGGTGTTTCTGTATTTGTAACGTTTGCCTTGTTAAGTGTTAATTCTTGTGGATAAATTTCATTCTTATATAATTCAAAAGCAGGATTGTCAATAGTCAGAATATCATCCAGATACCTAGAAGTATTATTGAAACATTTCAGATCATCAAATTTTCTTTGCTTTTGAAGATTTTGGATAAATTCTTTTTCAAAAGTGAATAAAAATAAATCTACAATAAGAGGCGCACAGAAAGTACCCATAGGAATTCCTACAACCTGCTTGTATAGATCCTCACCAAATCTAACGTAAATATTGTCCAGGAGGAAGGACAAGGCATTACATAGGTCACTACATGTCCATGATTTGTATGATTTGTTACGGTTACCTCTAATCTCAAAAATAAATGGGAAAATAAGAAAGACATGTACTTGTACAGACTGCATTTATTTCAGATCAAAGAATTCAGATGTACAAAATTGAAACAAGAAAGACGATCACATTAAATCTTTTCATTGTTTCTTTTATACTAATTATTATTTTCAGCACCAGATATTCTTGTCGGGTACATCTGTACCAGTGTAACGGCCAGTCACATGTATACAATATCTACTAAAGGGAGTCAAAGATCGGAAATGATCGACATAATCCAGCTTTGCTATGCATTGTATCAAGTAATAAATAGGCTTAATGAATATGGTTATCTTTTGGGAAAACGTTTTGTCATTTCAAATTACCACCTTCACAGTGGATGGTGTGTGACAGAACGTTGACTTAAAACAGAACATAAGTATTGTTCGGTTATTGAACATTGTTTAGTGAATATAGGTAATTAGTGTGCGAGTCTATGTACGGAAAATCCGTATTGGACGAGATGCCGAAGGTTATTGAACGATGTTCAATACGCTTTTTAGTATTGTTGGAGATCCCCTCCCTTCTTTCATGTCAACATAAGCCCGATTCTTTCTTTCATTTCAAGAAAATTCCCTTCACTCAGCATATTTTCTGTACTTTCTGTATTTTCTTTCAAATACCGAATAATGCAATGACACTACTTCTAAAGTTGCGGTAACGTTACTTTTACCGACTGTACAATACGAAAACTATTTGGAGGATTGCTCAGTACAGTAAGGCATTTCAGGAGTACAACATCGTATTCTCATGGATGATCACGTGATCGTGTTAGAACAGTTCGATTGCATCATAAATCTAAATGTATGATGAATGAGGGTTCTACATTATGTCGGTCGAAGGCACATAGTGTACCTTATCTAAGATCAGGAAATGACAAACTCTAAAGACATAAAGGAGGAGATCTCCAACGAGTTGGTTGCCGTACCCACAGCAAAGCACCAAAACACATATGAGAAAACACAGAGTAGACAAGCGCAGCAAGAGACGTAAAAGAGACAAACGACATAGAAAACAAAGGGAACACCAAATATAAAAGACTACATATAAAACAACGAGTCCAATGGGCAATCGGTGTCGTCTGCTACGTAAATTGCTAAAAGATCAGTTTTATTTATTTCTTACACATGCAAAAGACCTCTCAAAAGGAAAGGGGAACAAAAGAAAAATAAAACACAATGCTTTTAAAACAACAAAAACAAAAAATTGAAATATTTGTAAGAAGCTATAGTATCCATAGCTTTCGAAAATCTTTATCAAGCCAATCCGTCAACCGTCACACATAGGATATTTCTTCTCCGCAAGATCCCGCACAGACTTCCATCGTTTTCTAAAATTGATTCCCCCTTTTTGCCATATGAATTCTTGCCTAATTTAAGGACATTAGCTATATGTGAACGATATTGGCCTACTCGATCGCGTGTTCTTTTAATATTGAGAATATTTCAGTATCTATCCATATAACTTTTCCTAGTTACATTTGACCGGAAGCATTGAATAGGTATGCCCTTAATGGGTTAATGTACATTTCAAAACAGTATGTCTACCATATATAGCTGATAAGATATATATGATAATAAACATCAAAGAAGAACCTAACAGTCATTCAGTCTCAAAGTCGAGAAGGCAAGGCAAAATCGTGAGAATTCCCATCGAAACGGTTGCGAACCCCGGAATAACATATTTTCTTCAGCAAATATCATCGGAACGTAAATGGGCTGAAAAACAACATTATGTCTACAGTAGTTACACATGCTGATATACTTTAACTGGTTTCAAAGTTACAATCTTATATAATGACCTTGGTCCTCGGTTAGATTGTTCAATTAAATGCATATATGCATAATTTCTGTCCTAAAGTATACTATTGTAGCATTAAGAAGGACACATATTATAACGGTGAAGATTCGTGTACTTCGCCTGAGGTCAATGTGTCGATGATTATTCTTATTCAGAGCTTTCGTTTAAATAAATCAAAGGTTATTCAACGGATCCAAGGCCAATCTTCTCTTCTTTTTATTATTTTATTTTTTTGCCGAGAAAGGAGAATGTCAAAACATTAATCGTTGGTGTTGCTATTCCATCAAAACCGAATTTTGGTAGAACGTTTTTCACCACAAAGTAAACGGGCAGAGATAAGTAATCAAAATATATTCTTAAACTATGGAGAGCATGTTATGTACCTTTTTTCCTCATGGATGAAAGCTGGGTTATGTCTACATGGGTCATCTTACGGCAATCCGATTACTTATATAAGAGTTAAAGAAGATCCTGACGACAATAGATCACAAAATTGAGCATCAACGGACCCCTAGCGAGCTAAAGGTGAGACAAGGTGCCCGGGAGGAGTTAGCATTCCCCGTTTGGCTTGTCGCATCCGCCGTCGATGTTCACGCACGAAAATGAAACAATATGTAAAATACATGCACTGTCTGAGGTTAAGTCTAATAGTATATAGAAAATGCTATGGCGACAATATCAGGGAAAATATTCAAAACACTGAAGAACGCAAGACTTTAGAAGGGAAAAGAGAATATAATGTAATAATTTAAGCATCATATATCCAACTGCTTGTAATACACACTATCTTAAGATCGTAATGAACAAACACAGGGCATGAAAAGGCCACATCTTTGTTTATTTGTACATATAATCTTTTCTGTCTAGTGTTTTGATATCGTCTATTGTGTTTGTTCTTCCTTGTTCCTTTGGTGTATTTGTTTATTTGGCGTTTTCACAAATGAGTGTTTCAGTGCTTTAGCATGATACTGTTGCAGATTCCCTTCTTTCATTCTTGTCATTAAAATGAAAAACAATAAATCAGAAATGATATGAAATTTCAAAAAGGGAGCAATAACTGATAATGAATATTTAAATTTCATTCAATGTTGAGCTCTCTTTCGTAAATCACCTTATACCTTGACAATTTAGAAATATTAACCCTTTTTTATTTAATAGATATATAAATAAAGCTGCACAAATTCAATTTGAAAAGCTGTAATTTGCAAACTTTAATTAAAAGTTGCAATGGCAACAACATTATACCGAATTTCAGATAAAGTGGTAGTGACACCAAAGATATTATATTTTTTTCTGAGCGTCTTTGTCAAATAAGTGCTTTGAATTATATCAAATAATATTAACTTTACGAAAATGGGCAAAATTTTTCAATCGTTTTGTTATTGATGAATTTTGAAAAAAAATTTATCCACCAAAGGAAGACTTAAACAACTGTGAAATTGTTTGAGAAAAGAAATTATGAAGATTAAAAGTTGTTAATATAAAAATAGCGTTTGCGATATGTATTGAATTCATGCAACAGTTTGTCTAGGTATGGTACAATGTATATCAAATCAGTTCGAAAGGGCTCTTAATACATGCAGATAAACTCTGTTTCCATGACAACTTTTAATTTCATTGTCTAAGAATGTTAATTTTTTGTAATTAGAGCATAAATATACGAAACATACCAATTACAGAAAAAATCATGAAATTCAATCAGAAGAAATTTAAAGGCAATGTGTGTCCTCATAGAATATTTATATTTTAAAAACTGAAAAATATGTTTTTCATATAAATTAAACTTGTTGGGAAAGAACTTTATATGGTTTATATGATGTAGTAAAGTGGCCCCCTTTCATGGCAAAATCTGAAGTTTTCATGAAGTGATGAATTTGTACCATTAGTTATTCTGCAATATAGGCTACTTATGAAATGATGCATATTCTCTTATTTTCTTTCTCACCATCATATAATTTGGGCTTCAAAAATTATAATTTTGGCACATTTCTGGAAATGCTACATTTTTGGGCTCGCTTTCGACAACCTCCCTATTAGTTAGTATCGAGTGGGCGTCTGAACAACTTTTATACTTTGATATGTAGTTTCTGTTGCACGTCTCTAAGTGTATGCAAAAGGATAAAGTTGTTCACTATCCCGCTAGATGTTCTCTCAATGAAAATAATCAAGAATTATACATGCTATAATTCGTGAAAATGACAAAATCACAGGTTTTCATGATATTTATGCATGATATTTATATTTATCGACGGTGGGTGCGGCTAGGCAACAGGGAATGCTTACTCTTCCCGGGCACCTGGTCCCACCCCTAGCTTGCTAGGGGTCCGTCGATGCTAAAAATGGTGCACTATTGTGGGTGCTGTTGAGATTATCGTCAGGATCTTCTTTAACTCATAAACCAACTCTCGTTGGTTTATGTGTAGTCCTTTGTGTTTGATGTTTCTGTGTTGTGCGTTGACGTTCCTTGTCCCTTATGCGTCTCTTTCTGTGCTTGCATTGGGTGTTTTGGGGTTTTGCTGTGGGTGCTGCGGCCAGGTGTTGTTGGAGATCCCCTCCTTTGTCATTTATGCAAAATATACAATGTCTCACAAATCGAGTGGTTTTTGTGACTAGATAAAGATATCCAACGTTCTAAAAATGACAACAAAATGCAATTTCGGAGAAGTCGATTTTAAGGCTCCACGTTACTATAAAAACAATACCTGCTTCTTTACAATAAATATTCTGAACTTCTTTCAAAATTTTGGACAACTCCAGCATCAGAGTATGTATCAATGGGGAAGCCATTTTACGGTGACCTAATAAACAAAATCGGAAGGATCAAAGGCAAATCAATTTTCAACCACAAATGTAAGAAAATAGTCGGTCGCCTAGTTTACCGAGGATATGATCCTAAAGTCATAAACAAAACCACACTGGGCATGGTACTAGACCAATCTACAGTTTCGTACAGGTGTCTTTCCTAACGTTGCACAATGACCAACCGTGATGACGGGAATCTATGATGGTCCTTCTCGTCAGAGAAGGCTGGGTTCTGATTCTCTGTCTTATCTGAAAGTTGGTCAGACTTCTCGGTTGATTGATATTGCGTTTGCTTCAGTCAGCAAAGCACAGACTGTTATACGCATGCCAATTACTTTTAGATCCATTTACCAAGAATCTGTGTTACAAGAGGCCACTGCCGTTAAATATATTGTTTGAAATGCCACCTTAATGTGAGAACTTTAATGTTTATACAACTATTATGCGTCTATTGAGACATCTGTGTATCCGGATAAGTGGGATTGTTTTGTGCACATTATCCGGATAACCACACCTATTACTTATAGCAGATGGCCGTCCGAAAACGGCGCCGGGTGCACATTAGTCTCCTTTGTGTTGTCATTATTGTTTGATGTTTCTTTACGTCTGTTTCTATTGTTTTGTATCATGTTCAAGTTAATATTCATGTTTCTTTTTGCCTTTTAACTTTTGTCTAATGTCAAGTGTGGCTTTCATTTACATATTCATCTGTGTTGGTTGGGTCCCTGTATTTTGCGGTCTTGTTTGTGTGTGGGTATCTGACAGTGAGGAGGTTGTTTTACACCACAATTCTACGTTCGTCGAGACCTCTGGGTAATCGGAAAAGTGGGAGGGTTGTGCGCAAGTCATCCAGGTTAACCACATCCTCTGCTATTTCCGTGGCAGATGGCCGTCCTAAATCGGCACCGGTTGCCCATTGGTCTCGTTGGTTTATGTGTAGTCCTTCGTGTTTGATGTTTCTGTGTTGTGTGTTGATGTTCCTTGTCCCTTTTTTGTCTCTTCCCGTGCTTGTCTGATCTGTGTTTTTTTTGCATTGGGTAATTTGGGGTTTTGCTGTGGGTGCTGCAGCCTTGTGTTGTTGGAGATGCCCTCCTGTGTTTTTTGTGGGTTTGTTTCGCTGGGTGAGTGCAGGGAGGTCATGCTGGAGATCCTTCCCTTTTCTTGTTAGTATGGAGGCATACTCCATGTACATTTTTGCTTCTTTTGCAGGGTTCTTTACAAATAGAGAGTTGGTCTGGTATGGGGAGAAGAAAACACTGGGTGAGAGCTATTTAGAACGTTCTCAGCAGTACTCTAGCGCAGTCCAACATCTTCTGTCTCGATCCTACCTTGGTTCCACCTTATCACAAAGACTGACCGAGATGAGAGAAAACATTCTGGAGAACAATTTCACGGGACCTTCAGTATCTGCAGGGATTAGATGGTTCGAAAATATGACATCCTATATCAATATTCTTAAAGAAGTCTCCGACAGTGTAGGAAATGTAAGTTTTCAGTTCCTAATTCATATTATATTATATCGATATATGTAATTAGCAATCTGATAAAATCACGTATGCATAGGTCCTTTAATACTTCCCATCTTACAGTAGTGATTTCTTTCAATATTCTTTGCATCATTCCATGGGTTTGTTAAGCTGTGATATGTGCAGGGTTCACTTCTAAATAAAATTCGTGCAATCATTACTTCAAGCTGATTTTCTGATTCTTGACTTTGAAAAATGTTTATGGCATTCACGGCGGGTGTTGCATGCAACCAGAGGACGTTCACTCCTCCCGGGCACCTGATCCTGCCTCTATTCAAGGATTCACGATTGCCATAATAATGGAAACTTACACAATTCTGTCATATTCCCTTGGGTCTTTGATTCTTGAGCTTCGATTGGTACTTTGTCGTTGCTATGCTTCATACATATACATATGTAGTACACGTAGTGTAAACGATCTGCTTCATCTAAACATAAACCTATGAAGATTGTTATTAAACATGTTGAAACAAATGGATAAATTAATAATTAACATCGTATAATCATAATAAAAAGAAGGCCTTAAATTTAAACAAGGTGACCATGAATGAGCAAGAAAATAAAAATAAATCAAAGGTTTATATCTCCGTCAAGAAGAATCTCACGAAGAATTGGACAATTCTGGAGATTTCAGTTTGGTGATCTTGAATTTCTTTTTGTGTTTCCATGCTGTCTGTTTGCATGTTCATCTTACAGTGAGGAGGTTATTGTATACAACATTTGTACGTTCTTCGAGACCTCTGGGTAATCGGAAAAGTGGGAGAATTGTGCGCACGTAATCCAGGATAATCACACCGTTTGCTACTGACGTGCCAGAATGTCGTCATTAGTCGGCACCGACTGCCCATTGTTCTCGTTGGTTTATTTGTAGTCATTTGTGTTTCTTTATCTCATTTATGTTTATATGTGATTTGGCGTTCCTTGTACATTTGCGTGTCAGCTTTGTGTTTTTGCAGTGGGTGTTTTGGGGACTTTGCTGTTGGTGCTGCATCCGGGTGTTGGTAAAGACTCCCTTCTTTCTTCAAGGGTACATATATCTGCTGTGTTTCGTACGTTTAAATACATAATTTTTAGATATTTACTGCAACCCCAAAATGCGTTGACATTCTATCAAAAAGCTTTCAAGAAGGAGCAAATCGAAAAATAGGAGATACCGTATTTTGGGGAGACATTTTATTGTAAAAAATCTTTTCTTGCTAATTAACACCCAGTTTAAATTAAAGACCTTCTCTAATTAAGTCGGCATGGAGTTATGCACTAGCATGGCGTACATGTATCCCTGAGATATTTAAATTTTAAAATAATTTTTTATTTAAACAGGAGATTGTCAAACTTCTGGATTCGGAGTCTGGTTTAATAACGGATCAGGTTATTCTCAGTGTCTCCATAATGTGTTTAGCGGTACTCTTATTTCCAATCATCTTATTTCTAGTCGTCAAATTAACAAAACAGCTTCAGGTTTTTGCCGACGATCTTAAAAGCAAAACTAAACGTTTGGATATAGAGCGAAAGCGCAGTGAAACTCTACTGTATCAAATGCTCCCGGTTCCGGTAGCAAAAAAACTTATGCAGAATAAGACTGTTTCTCCTGAACAATTTTCACAAGTGACGATTTATTTCTCAGACATCGTTGGCTTCACTACGATCTGTTCTAGATGCACTCCCTTAGAAGTCGTAAATATGTTGGGACTTGTGTACCAAAATTATGACAATGTTCTCGACAAATACGACGTGTATAAAGTTGAGACTATAGGTGAGTCAAATTAATCTCATTAGTTGCCATTTCTAGGCTCAACATCTATGATTTGTTTATTTAGCAGACGTCTCTTTCGAGAAAATTACTTTCCATACGAGTGCATGTTGACAATCTCAATTTGATAAATGCATCAATCCAAAGCCATTACCTTCACACTTTCATTATTACCATATAAATGTACTTATATTCTAAATGAATGCATTGGATCAATTCTATCGTTAAAATTGCTTAGATAATTTGTAGTTAGTGTGCTAATTGCTTCCAATCGGAAAATAAAAGAGTCTCATCAGTATTGACAATGAATTATATAATCTGAAAATATTGTGTAAAATGGTGGCTTATGACAAGTTTCTAAGACAATGCTAAAACACTTCAGATCATCTTTTTATTTTGTCTACCTTTAACTTAATGTACCGATCTCATTTCAACAGAAACATTTTATATCATATTATATATTATATATTACAATTATGTTCAAAATTTAACATTTTACATAATTAAAATTCACAGGAGATGCATACATGGTAGCTTCAGGTTTGCCTCAACGAAACGGCAAAAATCACGTGGCGGAAATCTCCTGTTTTGCTCTTGAAATAGTTGAGACGATTCGAACACTTAGAATTCCACATTTGGAAGATGAAGTGTTGAGAATTCGTACAGGAATAAATTCAGGTAAAAACTCTCATTTTGTATAGAAAATTTCATAATATGTGAAATATACAAATAAAAGAATCGTTGGTATATGCATGTTTTCTTAGATTTTGCAATAAATACGTCTGCCTTATCAGAACTTCCATCACTGACACATGTTTATGTATCATATGTCATGCGACATATGTCTCAAACATCGGCAAACAACTGTTCATGGCACCTTCATTGAATTGTGTATCAATGGCAAATCCAGGAATATGTTCAGTGATCATGTGAGGAGATATGTATATCCTTAAATTATGATACTGCTTCAATGTTAAAAGTCTTCAATTTCGATAGCATCATTTAAGAACAGATAAATTTGCAGCATGGACCAGACATGCACGTTTCGGGTACTTAACCCTTGTCAGCGATCCTCAATGTAAATAATGTCATATGGCCAAAAAATATGAAAATTATTATGTCCAAAAATATACCGAAAGACGTAGCAGGATGGATGGGATACAATGCTACAGGACCCACCTTTTAGAAATTTCAGGAAATTTTGATAACATAAATTTTCGAATGTGTTGAAGAAAATATCATCCGAAGTTGATTGAACTTGGCTACATGTGCCCTTGGGGACTATTATATACAATTTGACAGTACGCTTTTTCTTAACCTCTAACGAAAGAATTGTAAACCCATATTTGTGCTAGTTAAACTAGGTATCTCTGACATAAAGTTTAAACAGTTTTTGTTATTATCTACATATTCAAGATAAATATTTAAACTCGAATTCATGGTGATATACATCTGTCTCTTACATCCTATATTGATTTTTGTACAAATTGTCGTCGTATGCACATTGTTATGTCAACAAGCCAAAAAAAGTATCAAAATGCAAAGCGGAACGTAACATCCACCAATTTAACGACCTTTTGCATGACTTTGATGTATGCGGACGTATGTTAAGGGACATTGGGTAAAAAAAACAGAAATGTTGAAAATGATTTAAGTGATGATGGTTCCATAAAATGTCATTGTAGGGTCAGTAGTAGCAGGAGTGGTAGGTCATACAATGCCACGGTACTGTTTGTTTGGAGATACCGTCAACGTGGCATCAAGAATGGAGTCATCAAGCGAACGTAAGTCAAGACTGATAAACGTTACGTTTGTTTTCATATACATGATACGGAAGTGTTCCAATTCTTTACCTTCTTGAAGGAAATGTAGCAAAACTTAATGTTAATGTCGAGTTAGTTCTGTGTTTACTCTTCCCTGTAAATAAAGACTTCCCGCTTGAATTCAATTACCTATAAAGTAATATTAATAACGTGTCCTGAATAAAATTGACAGGATAAGTTAAGGAGATGCTTACTCTTCCTGGGCACCTTCGGTTTCTGATTTTCTGAATTATCGATTTTGTGCTGTATACAGGGATATGGTCATTATCCATATTTGTCATTTGTAAAGCGAATGACGTCAGCAAAATATATCTTGATGAACTAGGTGAATGTTACGATTATGATGTTAGTTCCGCTTCATATTTCGATCTTTTGTTTACGTATGTATTGACGAAAACGGTTTGTAAAGCTTATATTTGCTTTTGAGATATTCAATGTATATTCATATGCGTTCAAATTCTTTATAAATGCATTCTTCTAGCTCTAAAGATCCAAATATCAGACTCATCTAAATCAGCCCTCGAACCTTTCCCTGGATTTATTACTGAAGAAAGGGGATTCATTGAAGTAAAGGTTTGTTTTAATATTCGATTTTTTTCTTTTTTACCGACTTATGTGATCTTTAGGTGTGATAATAATATATTCTTTTTATAGATAGTCTGTGGTTTATTCATAATTTGCAAAGGTTAAAAATATACATGTACCAACCATATTTTTTAACAACCGACTATAAGAATAAGCAAAATCCTAAAGAACATGTATTTAACTCCAAGTTGATCAAACGATAAGAATTTATTTGTCACTTCAATTTCAAATATGAACAATAATGGAAAGAAAGGTGATTTCCATACTGTCAAAAACGTTAATTCTATGACTTCGAATAAGTCTTGTAAATTAATGATGTACTATTATACTAATATACTAATATTTGTCTCATTATACAGCTAAAGTTCTCTTACTTAAACGAGGTTATGGTTTCTTTCAGGGGAAAGGACTTATGCTCACCCATTGGCTGATAGGAACTGAGAACGGTTTCAAATATGAACCAAAAATCGAAAACCGAAACTCGTTTATCTCTGTTAATGCATTTTTCTAGACACACTCTTTTATATATGCATGACATGTTTTCAGGATCGGATGTCCAATTGTGTGGATGCTAGTCAAAATGTAAATTAGAGACTATACTCGTGATATTCAATTATATACATGGAACATATCAAATGAATAAAACCTTAACTGAAATACTCGTTATATATAAGTCTGCCATTTTTAAACAATCTACCACAATTCCAAATTACATGCATGGGAACCAGATTTAAGAACGCTTTCAACGCGTTGATGAATTTTCTGAATAGGATTTGAATACAATAAACTCTGCTTTGTATGCTAGGCGAAGCTGCATGGAGTTGACCGACTTTGTATGCAATATCTGCAACTATATCGTCGTCCGCTGGTTAATAAAGGACAGGGTCCGCGAACTGAACAAAGTGCAATTCAATTCAAATGACTACGATTACTCCACTTCCAGTGTGTGCTGAGCAGGTCGTATGCATATGAACGTCATAGGAACAACTCTTTTAAGGGTTGTCACTGTGGCGTTGCGGTAACAGCTAGCGACTTGTTTTGTTTGCAAGGCGAAACCTTCGAAGGGAGTTTACCGGCTTAGTATATAATATCTGCACCTATACTCACATGGGCGTCCACTGGTTGATAGAGGACATGGTTCTAACTCGGATAGAACCAAGTGAATTTTCAAATGACAACAATTAAGAAAATATATAAATTTATATTACACATCATTTTTTTTTGGATAAATTATTAATTGAATCTAGATATGAAACATCTTTTAGCGTCGCATTGTTTTTGCTGTACTGTTGAATGCGAATTAATATGAATACGTTTTAAGTAAAAATGATAATCTTTTAAATTGCTGAAATCGCCAAGTTCTGTGAAACAAAGCGTAAATAAGCTCTGACGTCAGAGAAATACACAAGAGACGTTTATCGATAAAATGAGTTGCAAGTCGAAGGATCTATGACTGTCTGATAAAATCAAATAAATCATACTCCTTTTTATTTAGATTTTGAATCTGTTTAAAATAAGATAAGATAAGATTTCAATGCCATGGAGTACGAGAGCATTATGAAATACTAAATTAAGGTCTTATAGTTATTCTTAACCAAACCTGGAATTTTTCAAAGATATTGCCACTTATTTCTCAGATTTCCGTTCTCAAATATCGTTTAAAATTTGTAATATGTCTTAAGGACTATGTCGTACCAAACGCCTCTTAGCTAGCTAGCTGGTGCAATTATACCTACTTTATATTTCTGAGAACTTGATAAATGTGTACTTTTATTTTCAATATGAAAGTATTTTCGTAACCTTGATGAAATTAATTGACAAGATCATTAATATAGTTTATGAAATTTTTTTTCGTTTAGGCTACAAAATGTCGATGAATAAAACTAGGGTAATGATATCGTTTAATAGGGTTATTCTTGGGAGTGAAATTCCTTTATGCTGGATTCATATGACCTTACTTTGTTTGAGGAATACATAATTTATTATGTTTTGTGGGGAAAACAGGCTCTAACTTTAACAATTAAATTCAAATTGAATGAAATGGATTCGCGTATTTGGTATAACAGAAGTACAAGTATACTAAAGAGCATAATACGTGAACCAATCATTTTATTCCCATTTTTATTTCTTACTGAAAAGTTTGCAACTCAAATAATCGCCTACATAGACTGATAATCGATATTCGGGGGGAGGGGGGATGGGATATAAGTGTTAATATAAAATGACACTGATTTCATGTTTAAGTGAACAGTGATTGTTTAACGTCGTTAGTGCATTACATAATAAATCCTTGGAATTCCACTGATTGAGAACGCGGCGACAATGAGAGAATAGTGCCCGACAACGGGGCATTATTGCTTTCGTAGTTACATCGTTTTGAGAGTAACGCGCTATAGGTGTCGCCACTATATTGTAAAACATCTGAATAGCTAAGTAGGTCCTTTTGAAATTGCTATTGAGGTCATGTGATGCACTAAATCTATTAATGGGCGTTTTTGTAGTTATTATTCTCTCATAGTGTTGCTGTTGGAAGGTAAATAGTTCCCTCGCTTGCACTCGGAAACTATTCCCTCCAAAGGCAACACTATGAGAGAACATATTGGTAAATTATACGTAGATTGAGAATAGTGTCTGTATTACTGAATAACATATCATTGCTTATTACATATTACATTCCATTGTGTTATTGTTTTAATATGATGTGATCTCATATGTGATATATAAATAAAGTTGATGTTTTGTTTATGCCTGTTTCTTGTCATCATCTTTAATCAACATGTAAGTTAAATGTTTTGAAGGGAAACAAAGAACTTTTCGCTCCAATACAAAGACGTTGTTTTTATAGAACCAAGAGGCACGACTGCTTAAATGTTAAACGTCTTCATATTAAATATCATCAATAGAAAAACCAAGACTATTGAGGTGCACATGGTGTATGGGTACTTGCATAAAAAATAAAATTCTGCTGTGCCTTAAAATAAAATAAAATATCAATGCCACATCATATGAAGACTTCTTTAACTCATTAGTCTTCATATGATGTGGCATTGATATTTTATAAATTGGTTGCTGCTTTATTGAAGAAGGGGGGGGGGTCTCAATCCTAACCCTGTTGCTGTACCAACAGCAAAACACAAAAAAAACCTGATGCGAAAACACGAAGAAGACGAGGAAGGTAAAAAATACATACGAGAGACATAGGGCATAGAAACATTAAGCACAAAAGAAAACACATAAACCAGTGAGATCAATGGGTAGCAGGTACCGACTTAGAACGGCCATCTGTTACGTAAGTAGTGGTGTAGTTATCCGAATTACGTGCGCACATCCCTCCCACTTTTCAGGTTACCAAATGGTCTAAAAGAACGTCACAAATGATAAGTGTACACAAAATAACTCACCATGATGTATCGGATCTCCCACTCTCTTGTAGCTATTGATCATCCTACATTCCTCCAGTACCAAGGTGCGGCTACAAGAGGGCACCAGCTGAGATACCGAGTTCCCTACTGCAGGACACTAGTCTACAAGGAGTCCTTCTTCCCATCCGCCATCAGACTATGGAATGCCGCTCCAGCTAACATCACAGCAGCGGACTCCCTGGAGACCTTCAAGGAGAGGACCCAGGGATACCTTTTTAGCCTGTTTTTAACCCTGTAAATAGCGAGACTCTCCCTCACGGATGTGCTTTAGTATTTAAACCTAGTGCGAATATGCCGCTCATGCAGCCCAGCACTTCATGGAAGAAGAAGAAGAAGAATATGACCAAATTCTACTTGAAATATTGATAAAAAGTAAGAAATGCTATAATAGAAGAGTATCGGTCTTCAAATAAGGTAGAAAATACTCACTTTTCACTTACAAAAATGTCTTTTATCTCCTTATATCAATAACGGGTTTTGACATTGTGTGTGTGGGGGGGGGATGTGAGAGGGTGTGTGTGTGTGTTCAAGATTTATCTGTGATATTTTTCACCTGAAATAATTAATATTTGCTTGTTTTAGCAATTTTATTATAACGTAAAACGAAGTATGTTATATTACTATTGCCTTAACTTGTTCAGACAATTTCGTCGACATTATTTGAATCAGAGAATCACAACAAGAGACGTTAAAGACAATTAAATATGTATGTATAATGATTATGCAGATCTTGAATGATGACTTACATAACACTAAACTATAGAAAAAAGTTGGTGTCATGGTGTTACTCGAACACCTTTCTCATATTTATGACATGAATCTGTTATATTAATCAGTTCATAATTTCAATAATTAGAACCATGCTAAATTTGAACTTATGTGAATGAGTATAGGAATGAAGTCCTTACAATGATATAACAAAACCAATATTTCAACAGGTGAATATATGGGAGCGATGTCTTCTATAGATCCCCTCCTTTCTTCTATATGTGAGATGTTATTAATTTGACCTCAATTTTCACAACGTCATGTTTCATATACAATCTACGTCACACACAAGGTAATTTGTGTGTAATCAAAGGTAAGGGCAAAATGTGGAGCTAAAACAAAATGTTAAAAGAAAGGAGGGGATCTCCAACAACACTCACTTTCAGTACCCACAGCAAGAATTCCAATATAAAAACAAAAAGCAGACACCTACAGAAAGATACACAAAAGGGACAAGGAACACCAACTCAAATGAAACATGGTACACAAAAGACAACACATTGACTAACGAGACCAATAAGATATATATAATCAAAGATAATTTTAAATTTAGTTCTAATTCTAAATTTTAATGTTAAAGGATAATTATTGTAATAATGCGGGTGCCTCATATGAACAATGTATTTCGTTTGTCCGTTCGTCCTCCAACAATTTCGTTCTGACACGATACTTGAAGCAGCTTTTAGTATATAGCTTCCGTATGTTTTTTTTACAGATAAAGGATCATTAGAGGATGATGCCTTTAGTTTTTCAGCCTTAAAGGTCTAAGGTCAAGGTCAAAAATAGGTAAAATTCAATAAAATATCAATAATTTGGTTCTAATGATAAGACTTTTAAAAGTAGTTTTCAAGGTACAGCTTTCATACAAGGATAGGGGATCATAAGATAAATAAGCGCATAAATTTTAACCTTTTTTCAAGGTCAAAGGTCAAGTTCAAACTCAAGCAAAATTGTAACCGTTAGGGATTGATTCTGACGCAATAACGAAAGGAGTTCTGAGTATACCACTTTTTTTAACAAGTTTTTATTTTTTATTTTTTAACAATTTTTTCACAAGGATTTTAAAAAATTCCAATCCTAGAACCCCAATAGGGTTCTTTCTCTTGCCATAACTAATAAGTATCTGAAGTTCAATCAAGATCCCATAAAAACTGCGTCATCTTTGTCATTTGTCATTTCATATATCACACAGAGATACACGATTATGAGTGAATTATGCCTATCAATTGTATCCCTCTAAGTGGAAAGGTCAAGGTCAAACATCGGCAAAATCTAATAAGATATCAATACTTTGTTTCTGATGCGATAACTAAAGTAATTGTAAAGGATAAGGTCTCATGTTTGATGCTTACATTATGGAATATTAGAGAAACATCCTACAAATGTTGATAAACCTTCCTATTGTAAATGGCATCATTTGCCCAATGGTTTTGTTGGAGTATGTGTTGTCTTTTGTATCTAATGGTTCTATGTTATATTTGATATCTCTTGTCCCCTTTACGTCTCTTGTTGTGCATGTCTATTCTGTGCTTTTGTATGTTCTCTTAGTTGTACATACTGCATCCGAGTTTTGTAGGAGATACCCTCCTTTCATTGAACGAGGGCATTTGTCGGTAGGACATTCTTGCCTTTGTCAGTGATTTAGGTACATGGTTTTTTAAAACCACAAACATTCGGAGGCAACACAGACAAGGACTTTTTTCATACATAAGGCCATTTCTTGTTTTATTCTGTTTTGCGTCCTTTTGAAATTGAGAAAGCTACCAGCCAGCCAGGAAGAAAAACAAACAAGCGAATAAAACAAAGTTGCAATTTTATATTATGTAATTAAATGAAACATGACAGAAACTTGTTTCATTTTATCATTAAGAGATTTTATTAATCAAAAGAATGATAGATAATTCAATGTCTTGTATCAGTGCATCACTTTTAAAATTTTTACATGAAATTAAAAAAAAACACATTTCTTTTAATTTTTGTAGAAAACAATTGAATTAGAAAGAGATTTTATCATTATGATTTTGGTTTGTTTTATGACTTTTGGCTCAAAACCTACCAGCACGAGGACGCAAAACAGAAAATAACAAAGAAATGACCTAACATGTAACACGTAAGTGTTTATATGTTGGCCGACCCGTGGAAATAATGTGGTTCGACCCAGAAGCCTCCTGGTCATTGGCCCAACACTTAACGACTAGATCAAGGTGTCGAATGAAAATTGACCTATTAATAAGGAATTTTAACAATTCCAATCCTAGAATTAAAATAGGGTTCTTTCTCTTGCCATAACTAATAAGTATCTGAAGTTCAATCAAGATCCCATAAAAACTGCGTCCTCTAGGCTGCATACAAGAAAAACGCAACGTACAAACACACACACTAACCCTCACTTACACACGAAGGTTTGTGTCTTGTGGTTTACTATATCCCCATGCTACTTTGTTATTATACCCCCTGCAACTATGTTGCAAGGGGATTAAGATATAAAACAGTACTTTCTTTGTGTTTTTGCAGTGTGTGTTTTGGTGTTGATCTTGGTTCTGCAACAAGGTGGTATTGGAGATCCTCTCCTTCTTTCTCACGATAGAAAATCTGACGTACACATGGGGACAACAACACATTTACAGTTCATAAGAAACACGAAGGACAACCCTTTCTTATAAATAGAGTCTACTCCAATAATGCGTAAGGGTTCCAACTCTATACCTTTTTGAAGAAAATATTAAACCAATTTAGTATGCACCAGACATGTGTTTCGAATATTTTAAAAATTCTCATCAGTGATGCTTCCAGCCAAAGTCCTCTTCATAATCCGCCCAAATTCATTTCACTAGCGCCCTCTGGATTTTTTAAAAATCTAAATGTGTATTTACTTTTCAGACAGTACGCGTTTCCAAATGCCCTGTAGGGTCGATTCAGTAGCATATCCAAATAAAATTCATGTTCAAAATAGCATTGGAGGGATGGTGTTAACCTCCTTAAGGTAATCAACCCCTGATGCATTTTCAATAATGAATACCAGAAATAAGAATTTTCAATCTATTCAATAAGAATGCTATACATAAATTCTTTTCTAAGTAACATTAGGGATAACACTTCTCTTACAATGATCTACTCTGGCACCCCGAAGATTCCCGATGATGAAGTCATCGGCATTTAACACACACCTAAACCAACATTTAACACTACATATAAACCAACGAGACCAATGGGCAACCGGTGCCGACTTAGGAAGGCCATCTGCCACGGACATAGTGCTCAGAAGGTGTTGTTTTCCTGGATTACGTGCGCACAACCCTCCCACTTTTCCGATTACCTAGAGGTCTCGAAGAACGTAAAATTGTGGTGTAAAATAAAATCCTCACTGTCAGATGACCACACACAAACAAGACCGCAAAACGCATGGGCCGAAGCAACACAGATGAATATGTAAATGGATAGAAAAAGAAGGCGTAAGTAATACAATCCGTGCTCAGCCGCCGCGAGCTCATGTATGTTATCACCCGAGGAGTCCGAATGACATTCAGAGAGGATAGGTATACATTGAAAGTTGGATTGTTAAAGCGCGCCGTTCTGTTTACATGTATTGCAGTTCAAACATATCCAAATGTCACACGAATCATGATGCATACATGTATACAGGATCTGAATGGTCGTTTTTTCAAGTTGCCGAATTTCGCACTTTGCACTCCGGACTTCGCACTTTAGGGGTCATATCAAAGAAACGAGGTGCGATTTCACACATGAAAATAAATCAGTTCTTCACAAAAGTATTCGAAGTTCATTGGAATAAAATCAACATTTCGCTTTTGTGACACAGTCCCTTCCAATTGCAACGTGCGAAGTTCGCGAACATTAAACATGTCAAGTAAGAAGAATAGAAAATGAGCTTAAAGCCCGTTTAAATTTTCCCGCTGTACTATTTAAAAACAAGGAGGATTTCGATCATCCTCCGGAGGTTTTGGAATTTAGCGAAAGAAAAATTACCAAAAATCATCGTAAGTTATGTCCTTTACAACTTATCAAGCTTTGTTTATGATATCAGCATGGTCAGGGGGCAGTTGTGCATTATCGTCATAATCGTCTTTCTGATAAAATCAAAATAAATAATACCCCTGTTTTAAATACAAAATAGTTACAAAAGATATATTCTACGTAAATGACATAATAGGAAATGATGGGGAAATTTTATATTTTGAATCTGTTTAAGGTAAAGCATCCCTCAGGTCAGAATTCTTTAAATTTTATGCCTGGATGCCCAATTTTTTCTCTTCAGAATGTTGTTCAGATTATCAAACTAATATGGTTTTGGGAAAAGAATTTTTTATAGTTACATTCATCATCCCTAAAAAGGGACTTTTCTTACTTTTCCCATAGGGTCCAATGTTAAAGTTCAAACGGCTACACTCTCGGTGTTATCATGAAACTTAGAGTTATATTTTGTTAGTATATCAGGTTTAACATAAGCTTTGATTATATGGAAATGAAAATATTGTAAAAGTTGTTATTTAGGAAATATGAGCATCTGAGACCAGGGGGATGCACTACCTTAAAATAAGATAGAAGAATGCCATGGAGAACAACAGCATTATGAAATACTAAATTAAGGTCTTAATTATACTGTCTTATTCTTAATCAAAACTAGAAATTTTCAAAGATATTGCCAGTTATTTCTCAGATTTCCATTCTCAAATATCTTTAAGTATTTGTAATATAAGGACTATGTCTTATCAACCGTCTGCCAGTTATCTAGCTGGTGCAATTATCCTTTCTTTATATTGCAGAGGACTTGATACATGTGTAATTTTATTTTCAATATGAAAGTATTTTTAACCTTGATAAAATTAATTAACAAGATCATTGATATAGTTTCTGAAAAGATAGATTTTTGTTTAGGCTACAAAATATCGATGTATAAAACTAGGGTAATGATATCGTTTGATGGGGCTATCATTGGGAGTGAAATTCATTCAAGATGGATTCATATGACCCTACATTGTTTAAGGAATATATATAATTTATCATGGTTTGTGGGGAAAACAGGATATAACTTTCACAATAAAAGTCAAAATTGAATGAAACGGATTCGCGTAAATTGGTATAAAAGAAGTACGAGTCTACTAAGGAGCATATATATGTAAAACAAATTCTTTTCTAGCCATTTTTATTTCTTCCTGAAAAGTTCACAACTCAAATAATCGCCTACATAGACTGATTATCGATATTTTGGGGGAAAAATATAGGTGTAAAACTAAAATGACATTCATTTCATGTTTCAGTGAACGGTGATTGTTAAAAGGCATTAGTGCATTACATGATACATTCTCTGAATTCCATTGGTTGAGCACGCGGGGACAAGGAGAGAATACTGCCCGGCGACGGGGCATTATTGATTTTTGCTTTCCGAGTTATGTCGCTTGAAGTGTAAAGCGCTATAGGTGTCGCCACTTCATTGTAAAATATCTGAATATCTACGTCGGTCATTGAAATTGCCATCGAGGTCATGTGATGCACTAAACTTATTAATCCCCGTTTGTGTGTGTATTATTCTCTCATTGTGTTGCTGTTGGTAGGTAAATAGTGCCCCCGCTTGCACTCGGTACTATCCCTTCCAAAAGCATCACTAAAAGAGAATAATACCCACATATAGGTAAATTATACATACATTTAGAATAGTGTCTAAAGACCCATATGAATGATCTATTACTGCATATTACATTCCATTGTGTATTGTTTTAAAATGATGTGATGTCATACAGACAAGGAATAGTTAATCTTAACAACTCTCACGTTAGTCCTCATTCATTATTTATATGTATTCTTAGTTCACGATTTTTATCGTTTAATTAACCTTAGTTATTGATTTGCTCACGATATTACCAAATAGTCCTTATTCATTTGTATGAATACTGATTGAAAAACGTACAATGGTTAGCGCTTATCTCATTCACATTTGTATTCATTTTTTCTTATTCATAGCGATAGTATCAAATTATCTGTATTCATTGTATCGTGATAAATGAGTAGCGCTAATTATTCATTCTATCGTGAGCGTACGCGGAAAAAAAATTCTATCGTGAGCGTATGCAGAATTAACCGTTAGCGTATGCATAATAAACATTACTATGGAGAATAACGTGAATGAATTAATATTACGACTCATAACTTGCAAAACGAATAAATCTTACTCAGAATCCGAATTTTGTTTATAATCTTATGAAAGTACATTTTTATCGGGTTTATCGGATATTTTTTTTATTTGCATTTTTTTTTATTATACGTATTATAAGTATTATACGTACTTTATATTAATCTGAATTCATACAATGATAATATACACGTAATACACATGTATTTCTCTCCAAAGTGGTCTGACCGGGCGGAGATAATTCAATCAAGCAAATTAGACCAGTCGATAAAAAAATTAGTTTAAACACTGTTACATAGAGTATGAAATGCCTGTATAATTATAAGACCTGTAATTTTGACATCTTGTATCACCTGCCTATAGTGAACTCTTCCGATGACCAGGTAAAACTATGCTTCGCCCTGCCACAACAATACCTGTGTTATTTCAACAATTACCTGTCATGAGACACGAGCTGTTTATCGTGTGTAAATCGTGCTAAATCGCCTTATTTTATTTTTAATGCCGAAAATAGTTTAAAATTTAGTTTAAAAAATAGTTTAATTTTACTTTATTCTAATATGGTACAAGAAGCTGCTGTAAATATTTAGGGAATTTTCTTTCTCGGCGCTTTCCCTTTTCTCTAATTCTTTATATTGATGGTGTTGAATAATTTAATTTTCACATGTTTAATTCAGTAATTTTGTCTTCCGTTTATGTTAATATACATTCTTTTTTTATTTTATGTAATCAAAGTTACATGGTGGACAATCTCGCAATGCAGAACTTTCGGTTTTTCTCTAATTTCATGTACTATTATAACAGATTATTTAGTTAATTTCTTCCTCCCGACATTTGTTCGTGTTGAGTGATTGACTGACTTTAATCTTTTATCTTTTGATTTAAATAACCCCTTGTCATCATTGTGTTTTTTTTCAAAGTCTTTTTAACTCTATACACTACAGAGTACCCCGCCCTTTCTCCCACCATCACCGCTATACCCCGTGAGAATAGTAAGATAGACACGTTAATAATGGAAATAATACATCAGACACAGAATATATTTGTACAAAGGTATCGGACTATAGAAATGCATGTTTCTCCGCTTCTTTCAGATCATGAAATCCCTCATAATTCACAATTATTTATCACCATGGCCCGCCTCTGGATCCACAAGCTTTTCAGTTTTAACAGCCAAAGAAATTGTGAGAGTGTTTAATCATGATTGCTCAATTTTCTTCCGTAATACCTGGAAAAAAATCGAGAACATCCCATTTACAGTTTCCTTTTAGTTAGGGCCATGGCTTCTAAAAAAACCCCATCCTTCCCCTCCTTCGACAAATATGTACATATAGATCCGCCTGTATTACGGAATACCTTAACAACATTTTGATTTTTTCACTATTTAATCGTATAGGGCCAAAAAGGCAGGTCACCGCACCTTCTCCTTTCAATTCATGAAAATAATGGTGAGAAAAAGTGTTAATCATTAGTCGCTTCGCATTTTTTTATGTATATGTTTATACTAGTATTTACACAACTAGCCCCCCCCCCCCCCAAAAAAAAAGAGTTGTTATTTTCTGTGATTTAATAAATGTTACTTTCTTGGTGTCTTTCAATGGCCTCATAGAAATCTCAAATTGAGCGATATATACATCTTTTACATGTACGCATGAAAACCTTTCATTATTTTTTTGTCACCAAGATAATCTTTCGTTTTAACATCATCATAAGATCAAACAAACGTGTTCAACAATGGTCTTAGAAATAAATTTCGCACAATTATCCGAGGCTGACTTCAGACAACCTCCTCCCACAAGTCCTCCTACCCCCTCTGATTCGGCGCTTCGCGCCTTGACCATAGTATGTTTGTGCCCCCCCCCCCCCACTTTTTGACTTAATTTTTGGTCATACAGATATAAAAAAAAACTGCAAAATACCTTTAATTCAAACTATATAGAATATCATTACATGTATATGTTAATGATAGAGGACACAGACAGTATTTTCTGATTAGTCAATATTTTGCTTAAAAAAATTCCTGGCTCGCTACCGCTCGCCAGCCAGTTATTCATGTACTTAAAATTTAGAATTGCACCAGAAATGTTAAAATTTGTGCATACAGAACATGAAAACCCAATATTTATTTTTTAATCTTTTCCTCTTCCTCCCCCCTCCCCTCCCCCCCCCCCCTTTTTTTTTTTTTGCTAGTTAGAAATTTTGGGATGTTGTGTCCCTCTTCTTTTTCAAGCAGAGCTACGCCATTGTCAGTCAAGAAACGACAGCAATTCAGTCTACTGTGAATTAATCAAATTTAGATAATTAAATATGCATTTTTGCTTGAATTATTTCAAACATACATGTATTTTTTTTTAATTCTCTTTCATCGCCTTTTGTGATGTGTGTATAACTTCACTAGTTTTTTAAATATATTTTTTTTCTAATTTGACAACGTATAGACTTACAATATACATATACTACCCTCAGTGGCTGATCGATTCAATTTAATTACACAGCGACAGCTTTGACATTAGACGAAGTATAAATTCATTTTCAGAAGAATTATTTCACATTTTTATTTTAAAAAATCATTTACTTCCCATATTTAAACTAAAATGGACTGATTTGTTAAGAAATCCCCAAATCATGTATTTGAGATGATGAAAGAAGAAAATCCAGTGTAAAGCAAAATTTCTGTAGCCCCCATTCCGATCCCCTTTCCGATCTGGGGCTCGGATTGGGTTCCATATTTTTTCTTCATGAATTAGCTGCATCTTTTCAGAATTTGCTACACCTCCTTGCACCTTTGTATTTTTGTTGGTTTCAATATAGCATTTTTTACATGTATTTGTTTATCTTTCTTTTGTTCAGGTATTCCTTCGTTGGGGAGGGGGGGGGGGATCGGGCACTTTGACATAAACAGCAGAAAACAGGATCATATTCAAGTGAAGATGAAAGGGGACCTATAGTTCTCTCTAACTCCGTCATGTACAATTTTTCTTTTCTATTTAGATTCTGTTTACTTGCGAATTCAAAGTTTGTTCCGCCGATGGCGGGGGGGGGGGGGGGGGGGGCGAACGCAGAAACGGTAAATTGAATTTATAAAAAATCTTCAATCTCACATACACATAAATTATGCACGAAAGTTCAAAGAAGGTTTATGTTTGTAAAATACCTGCCCCAGTGACATCAAATTATCAACGATTGTAAACAAATTAAAACTGTAAGGTTGATAGTCACACGTCTCCGTGTACAGGGGGTGTTAATATACAGGTAAAAGAGCGGTATGAACAACATGCGAGGCATTGTTCGGAACCCTTTGAAGTACCAGACCAAGGCGCACACACTTTTTTTCTTTTGTATTACGGATGTCTTTGGAATTAATTTTTACTACATCTTTTGATTGAACTGTTCATTTGAGACATTAGTACGTTTGTTTGAAAAAAGAGAGCAAGCAAGCTTGTATGAAAATGACAAAAATAAAACTAATTCATGCACAGGCGAACATTTTATAATGGAAATGTCGGTATTCTATTCATGTTTTCAATAAAAAACAAAAACGCAAATATCAATTTGCCGACTAGCCCGTAGTACGAATAGACTGACGACGTATATTATCAACAAGTGTATTATATAACAATGATATGCGTCACATCACAATATATTTATGCTAAACAATATCCAATCTGATATGAAAACCCAGGGGAAAAACAGAGATAAAAACCTTTGAGATTTTTGGAAAAAATATTCTCTGAAAACTGGGTAGTCATACACGTAGAAATAAAAGATTATCATACATTATTTGACCTTAAATAAAACGAACTTTACTTTGTGAGTTACGGCTAGAGAATGACCACATTATACACCTAAGCGCTTACCTGAGCGCTTACCTGGAACGTTCCATTTAAAACAATATCATTGGTTAATATCAACCAATCACATTCTTTACATAAAACACTCTCCAATACAACATTTTCTCGCTATACTTCGAACCGCGAGAAAATATAAGTATTCTATTCATGTTTTCAATAAAAAACAAAAACGCAAATATCAATTTGCCGACTAGCCCGTAGTACGAATAGACTTACAAAGTATGGGGGAACGGGAGCTTAGCTATAAAAAGTACGAAAATCTAAAATTTATACAGGAGAAATTTGAAAAATGAACAAAAAGAAATTGTCTACTTATAAACCCAAACTTTTGGAAACTTCAAGGCGCTTATCCAGAGTATCTACCACATAACCGTCCTTGCTGCTATCGCTCTTCCAGCGCCCATGCCTTTTCCAGCATCTCTCGTTCACCAATGAACTAGCAGCAGCAGCTGTGGCACCCCCTGATCGCATTGAATGCAAACCCAAATTCAAATTTTTTGATACAAGTTTCAAACATGAAATGATACTCTCTCTAGCTGCAGTATAGCTCATCTTTTTATTTTTATGAATAAGTTTACAGACGGAACCTGACCTGAAAACGGGACGAAATAAATAGAAATCGGAATCAAGACTAATTCCTGCGACCTTGATGTACCTTTTAAACATTTCTAAAGGACAAGCAGACGTAGTGCCTTTCGAAATTAGAATTTCTTGACCATCTCTATATTGGTCTGTCTTGCTCTTAACAATTTTCAAAGACAAAAAATCATCAAAAATCGATACATGTTTACAAAGAAGTGAACTCACTTCATCAAATCTCAAAAAACCAGCAAAACATAAAAGAATCATAGTCAAATCTCTAATAATCAAAAGATCGTTATTGTCTATGTACAAATTGCAAAGCTTAACAAGCATGTCAGACGTCACAGGATCCTTCCTCCGTTTTGGTTGTCGCGGAAGTCTTTTTGCAGTGTTCTGTAATGCGGAAACGAAACCATTATCTGTTGGATCGGTGAGATTATTCACTGAATGAGCCCACTTTATGGAATAAATAGCTGAATTTACTACACTCTGAGTAGCGCCGGTGTTCAAAAGATGTGTCACGTATAACGCAACGTGTATAGGCATTGCAGGTAACGCAGAATGACCTTTAGAAGTGATGAAAGATCTCCAACGCTTGAACGAATCATAATACGACTTCACTGTATTATCACTTTTTGAAGCAAGAAGGTACTCTGACATCTTAGAAGAAAGGCTATGTAATTCGGATCCTGGCAGGACTCCGCTATGCTCGATCTGCTGCTGAACATTCTGTCTTAGGTTGATACCTATAGAATACATGAATATTACAAAATAAATCAATGTTCGAATCTCAAAAACATAAACCTAAATTTCTGATCTAGCTGGCCAAATATACCATTTCTACCCCTACCCCTGTGTGTCCCATTGTGACCTTGTAAATAAACGATATCTTTGATAGCGTCAAATACTGTTCTGTTACCAAATATCAAAGGCCAGTAAGGTGCAGACTTCCATTCTGGAAGGACTAAAGTGCAAGAACATTTTTCTTTGCAAATTTTATGTATCGTTTCCGAAGCGACGGTTGGTGGTGGCACTAACCAGTTATTTTCATTTTTCCATGACTGTTTGAAAGCATTTACCCCGCTTGTTTCGTTGCACCAAAATTTTGAATTAAAATTTTCACATTTTCTATTATAAAATGAAGCGAAACGATCAAAAGTGTGCTCACCCCACACAATGTCAAACTTATCAAAAACCCAAGTTTGGACACCCCAATCGTCACAATCATTTAATCTGCTTAATTTGTCTGCTTTTGAGTTTTCAGATCTGGGTATCCAAATTGGTTTTAAACGTATATTATGCTCACGACAAACATTGTTTATCTCCATACTCACTTTGTGAATATGCGGCTTGCGACTACCAACATTCAAAATCGTCTCAACATTTTTATTGTCAGTATATACTTCAGTGCATTTGTTTTCAATGATAGGTAAAGAATGTTTCAAAACTGTATTCACGGATTCTATCTCTCTCCATGTGGAGCTCTCTTTTTGCTCTGACAGATCCCAACTGCCGTACATATGTTCCTCATCCGGGAACTCACAAAGATCACTGGTTACGTAACCTCCGTAACCGACACCAGAAGCGTCACAATACACTTTTGCATCACAAACTTCTATATCGTTCTCTACATCAAAAGAGCAACCTATTTTATTCATACTTTCAATATTTTTCAACCAAAACTTCAATTCTGATTGTGCATCATCAGTCACAATAACAGGAGCAGTCCATGACGCTCTGCTCAAAATGCATTCATAAGCGTAGCGAGTGCGTAATCTTACCTCATTACCAATCACTGCCTGGGACGAAATTAATCGACCTACGATACCAGCAAGTTGCTTTACCTTAACCAGGTTTAAGGAACTTTTTCTTAAACTAGAGAATAAATCTTTGATGCATTCTATGATCTTATCTACGCGGGCTTTTGTCAATCTCAACATACCCGTCTTCGTGTCCCACTCGAATCCAAGCCACACTATATATTGGCTGGGCATCCAATCACATTTATCTTCAGCTATGAGGAAGCCTAACTTCAACAGATCATTTCTCAACTCGGTACTCACCTTCTTAGCCTCATCATAAGTAGCAGCACCCGCTAACCCATCATCCAAATACATAATAATATTAATATTGCGACTTCTCCAATGCTTAACGACTTCTCTCATTATTTTTGAGAAAATGAAGCCTGCAGTAGCTAAACCAAATGGTAATACGTTAAATACGTAATAAAATCCCTGCCAACTAAAACCAAGAAAAGTCTTGTCCTCTGGGTGAATCATAACGTGATGATACGCAGTTTTCAGATCAAAGCTGAAAACAAAATCTCCCTTTGAAAACATGCTTCTAGCTACGCTACTGTCTTCATATTTGAACTTAAATTGAAATAAGTGTGGATTTACATGTCTACAGTCTAGGACTAACCTAGGTTTACCTGACCTGTTGTAAGCTACCGTTAATGGATTTATGACCTCTGGTTGATCTTTAACCTTACTAATGGAACCTTTTTCTAATAAGCTTACAATTTCTTTTGAGACAAAATTTGGATTATCTCTTGCAGATTTATTATTATCCAGTCTTACAGACTCAGGAAATGTCTTAAATGGTAACTTGTAACCATTTTCGATAACGCTCAGTACGTGATCATTACTATCGATCAATTTCCACTCTGATAAACATGACCTTAGTCTACCTACCGTAGTAGTTACGCCTGACTGACTCTGATCTACCTTTGTAGGATTTACCTGTGTTGAGGAAGATTCACTTCTCTGAGCAATATATGCTTTATAAAAATTTGTACTTAACTTTGTCTGATCATTAGACCTCTCAGCTGGACAATCTTTTTTCCAGTGCCCCTTTTCACCACATGAAAAACATCTGCCTGGTCTGTTCGTCCGTTGATCCGTCTGCGTCCTCGGGCCCTGGGTCGAATAAGGGTGCGTTCGATTGAGGCGCTTGTTTCTGTCTGCCTTGTGCTTACGCTCTGCTCTGTTTTGAGCCTTCACCATTCTCTTCTCGTCATCGCTATCGTCAGCGAGGGGGTTCGACTCGTACTCGAGAACTACTTTCCAGCCTAGTTCGCTAGAGTCTGCTAATTTTACGAGTTTTTGTCGATGTTTAACTAAGTCTATACCTTCAGCTATGGTACTTTTCGCCTTCTCGAGGTTTTGCGGCTCAAACTCTGACTGGATGAGCGTCTCTGTCTCCGTCAATTTGTTTAGTACTTTCTGGTTGTGTTTGTACTGCTCTTCATTTCCCCGACGTTTGAACTTGTAACTGTCTGTCATTGTGGACTCTATTTTACTTATCTGAGCGTCAGCGATTTCTTTCTGTTTTTCACCAAATTTGTGCATTTCTGTTGAAATGAGAGAACGAATCTCCGACATTATGGAGTTCTGAGAAGCTGCTACCGCCTCGTGGACTTCGGTTCGTAGCGCGTTTTCCATGTGCTCGTCGTCAGCCATTACGTGCAAAGTATAAAACGAACTTTACTTTGCGAGTTACGGCTAGAGAATGACCACATTATACACCTAAGCGCTTACCTGAGCGCTTACCTGGAACGTTCCATTTAAAACAATATCATTGGTTAATATCAACCAATCACATTCTTTACATAAAACACTCTCCAATACAACATTTTCTCGCTATACTTCGAACCGCGAGAAAATATAATTATATTCAAAAGAGTCAACTGATCGAAATTTTGTCTCCTCACTTTCGCAGGATAATTTCTGCGTCTGGAGAGAGAGAGAGAGAGAGAGAGAGAGAGAGAATTTACTTCCTATGTACATGTATGTATAAATAAAATACAAGTAAAAAAAATATTTCATTACAAGGTACATCATGCATTTCAATAGACACATTTATAAAATCAAATATACATGCAATATACATGTTCGATAAATGAAAAATTGATTTCTGCCGGTTTGTTTTACTGTGAAAATGCGTACATGTGTATTTCCGATCTTGATCAAGCAAGTCGATGTTTGACGAGTTGGGACCACAAATCTTTTCTCATAATTAATTTCAGGGACGAACATGTGTTCCAGTTAATTTCTAACGGAAGTTTTGTATTGATCTTAAAAATGTGCTAATTATCTATGATCTTGTAAACAATAATGTACATTTATTAACAAGGACGTATACTTTATATATACGTCCCTTGTATCAATAGATTTAAAAACAATAACATAATTTCCCTGAATGAAAATAAAAATAATCATATACACTATATCTTTACAAATATTTATAGCGATAAATTAAATAGCCATGGTAGAGCTGTACACTTGTAGATTGACGTATAAAGCTACATGTATATGTATATACATGTAGAACCGAGTGATCGCACTATGTTGATGATACAGATAATGATTGACACCTGGACCAAGTTTAATCGGTCAAAGGCGGGGTTTAGAAGTATCAATGACATTGATCCCTTAATTAATAAAAAGAATCGATCTTTGAATGTTGTCATCAAATTAAGCTAGAATTGTTTTTATTTTCACATGTGCCGAGATTTTCCGTTTTTACTTCTTACATGTATAAAAGTAAAGTTTCGACCCTCAGATGGTTTTAACCCCCCCTTTGGAAAAAGTATCTAGACCCCCCCCCTTTTTTTATTTAAACTAAATATATTTTGTCATTTTTATTATCTAGCAGCCATAGATAGTGTTATTTATCTCTAGCTGAAATCTTTTGTATTGACATGTCATCGGACCTTGCCGATATCTCATTTAATAATGCGGCATAATTAAGATGACCTGCCGGTATGTCTTTGATGTCACGTACCGCTCGCGACTCTAGAAGACGTCGCTATCTACAAAAGCTACCGACCATACAGAATTTTTTTCCATTAATTATTTTATAAGCTAATCACTAACTTATTAAAGGAAAGCGGCAAAAAAAAAAAAAAATTAGGAACTACATGTACATGTATGCAGTGCCGGAGTCCATGAATTTAGTAAAAGAAAAAAGTACTGAGTCCATTAAAAATGAGTGATATGAGTTAAACAATAGAATTTTTTTTTCTAAATATCACGATTTCCCTCTTCAGTTTCATTCTTTGTTGTTTATATGTAAACATTGATTCAAATTCATTGACAAATATATATTTTTGCTTGGAGCCGGATTAATATAAATTTAAGATTCACGATAGAAATAACAAAACGAAAATTCTAAGCGTAGCTTTTAGCTCATTCACGCTAGTCATTCTCCATACGCCAACGTTAGTGATTATTCATACACATAGCAATGCGGAATATGGTTAGAGTATGCGGAATAAAACATATGGTTAGTGACAAGCGTTAACTATGAGGAATCTATCAGTAATTATTGTATGCCTACATTCACGTTAATTATTACATATCTAACCATTTATTCACCATTTTTCGCGATATGTCCTCATTCATTTTCGTTTATTATTCATAGAATTTGTTAACATTAACTATTCCTTATCTGTATGTGATACATATTTTGTTTATGCCTTTGTTTCTAGTCATGATCTACTTTAAATATTGAAAAAAAAATTAAGAAAAATTTAAAGGAAAACTGATGCCATAAAGGAAGAGTATCGTTCTTCACATAAAGTGGAAAATTCTCACTTTACTCTTAGAAAAAAAACTCTTTTATCTCATTATTTCAATGACGGGTTCTGACATTTTTGGTGTGTTCAAGATTAATCTGTGATGTTTTTTTTTTCCTGGAATATTGAAGGTTTTTTCTGAGTAATTGTATTACATGTATAAGTTTACCATCCGTGAACGTAAAACGAAGAATGTAATATTACTATTGCCTTAACAAGTTCAGACAGTTTCATCGACATCATACATTTGTGTATTTTTATTTCAACATAGCCAGACTACATTTGGAAATATAAGTAAAACGACCATACAACTTCAGTTTTTTTTTGTGGTTTTTGTATTTAGTTAAACTCTTTGAAATCATTCGTGCATATATGAAAGAAAGAAGGCAATTTCAAACCAGACCCCGTTGCACGCACAGTCCCACAGCAATAATATGGAAGTGTTCCAACTCTATACCTTCTTTAAGAAAATTTAAAACCAATTTATTATGACCAAACAACTGTTTTTGGATATTAAATTCTCATCAGTGATGCTTCCAACCTAAATGATTTATAAACACAGCCAGGATTCATAAAAGTAGCGAAGCACCAAATGCGAAAACGCAGATCAGAGAAGCAAACCAAGAGACATACATGTATGACATAGAAACACGAAACACAAAAGACAACACAAAAACCAACGAGAACAATGGACAATCGTTGCCGCCTAAGGACAGTCATCTGCCAAGCAAGTAGCAAATGAGTAAGTGGCGAGTTCATGCAGATAACGTGCGCACAACCCTCCCACTTTTCCAAACGCTTATCCAAAGGTCTCGAAGAACGCACAATTTTTATCTTAAATGACCTCCTCATAAACAAGATATAAAATTAAAATGCAGGGATACAAGCAACAGAGATAGGTTATAATGTAAAGTATAACCGAAATTTAACACATTAGCTTATAAGCTAAACTTTGACCTACTCACATTATAAACACAGTCCAAATAATAGATGTAATTATTACCCAAATTTTGCAATTAGAGGCATATCCCCTCCTCCTACAAGAGCCGCCAATCAAGTAGCAAATGGTGTGGTTAACCGGATAATGTATTTGCAACAGTCCGTGCTCAATTTGGTGCTCTTTTGTGAGTGCTGTTGAGGTTATCGTCAGGATCTTTTTAAATTCAGTTGTGTCACACTTATGCCCGTTGCTGTGTGGAGCTCGTAAAAAAAGTTCCCGCGAGGGGTCAGACAGAAAAAGGCGTGGTTAACCGGATAATGTATGAGCAACCCTCCCACTTTTCCGGCTACCCAATGATATCGAAGGAAGCACAAAACGCTTCGTAGTGCAAAATTATCTCCTCACACTAAGGTGGCAAAAATACAGTCAACTCTGCCGGCTGTAGCGAGCTCATCATGTTATTAGCCGAGGATTCCGACTGACATTCAGAGGGGACAGTTGGTCAGGGCCCCGTCTTCTCTTAAGAGGTTTAGTTAGGGCCCAACATGGAATCCCATAGTCACAGTCAGTTAGAGAGATAGGGCCCAACATGGAGTTCCTTTGTCACAGTCAGTAAGAGTCTAAAGAATGCGCTGATACAAAGCTGACAAGTACCGTGTAAGATACGATTGATTTTACCTGCTTTTCCTGGTGTTTTTTTTATTTAAACACCACTAAAACATGTTTTACTTGTGCACCATTCAGAATTTCCTCTACACAAATGTTCAGGAGAATTTATTTCTGTTCATTTACAGTTATGATATTGAAATATTCGTCCTATCGCAATGGTTAAGGACACCATGTAAAGAGTTCAATATGTATGTATCATGATGATGCAGATCTTGAATGATGACGTACATAACGCTAAACTGTAGAAAATAGTTGGTGTCATGGTATTACTTGAACACCTTTCACAAATTTATGACATTAATTTGTTATATTAATCAGTTCATGATTTCAATCATAATTTAGTACCATACTAAGTTTGAACTTATGTGAATAAGTATAGGAATTAAAGTCATTCAAATGATATAACAAAACCAATATTTCAACAGGTGAACATATGGGTGCAATATCTTCTTTATGTGAGGTGTGATTAATTTGTCATATACAATCTACGTCACACACAAGATAATTTGTGTGCTTTCAAAGGTAAGGCAAAATATTGGGCTACTAATAAGTGTAAACGTCTTCAAATTTAATAGCATCATTTAGGAACAGATAAATTGGCAACATGGACCAGACATGCACGTTTCGGGTACTCAACCCTCGTCAGTGATCCTCAAATCTAAACAATGTCATATGCCAAAAAAGCGTACCGAAAGACGTAGCAGGATGGATGTGTTATGATGCTACAGGACCCATATTTTAGAATTTTCAAGAAATTTTGATAACAGAAATTTCAGAATGCGTCGAAGAAACGTACAACCGAAATTGATCGAACTTGGCTACATGTGCCCTCGGGGACTCCTGGTCCACCAGCAGCGACACTCACCAAGTGGTATAAATGTAAACGTCTTCAAATTGAATATCATCATTTAGGAACAGATAAATTGGTAACATGGACCAGACATGCACGTTTCGGGTACTCAACCCTCGTCAGTGATCCTCAAATCTAAACAATGTAATATGCCAAAAAGTATGAAAGTAAAAGAAAGGAGATCAGCAAGAATTCTAACGCAAAAACAAAATGCAGACGCTACAGAAAGAGACACAAAAGGAACACCAACTCACACAATAGAAACATAGGGCACAAATGACCACCCATAAACCAACGTGACCAATAAGATAATCAAAGATTATTCTAAATTTAATTCCAATTTTAATGGTAAAGGATAATTATGGTAATAATGCGGGTGCCTCATATGAATAATGTATTCCATCTGTCCGTTCGTCCGTCAATAATTTGGGTCCGATGCGATACCTGAAGTAGCTTTAGTGTGCAGCTTACGTATGTAATTTACAGATAAAGGATCATCAGAGGATTATGCCTACCGTTTTTTCAGCCTTAAATGTCAAAGGTCAGGTCAAACTTAGGTAAAATTCAATAAGATATCAATAATTTGGTTCTGATGATAGAACCTAAGTAGTTTTCAAGGTACAGCTTTCATACAAGGATAAGGGATCATAAGAGAAATAAGTTCATATATTGTAAACCTTCTCGATCATAGGTCAACTTCAAACTCAGGCAATATTATATCCGTCCGTGATTGGTTCTGACGCGATAACGAAAGTACTTTTGAGTATACAACTTTCATATATCACACAGAGATAAACGATTATGAGTGAATTATGCCTTTAAATTTTTATCCCTTCAAGTTGAAAGGTCAAGGTCAAACATTGGCAAAATCCAATTCAATGTAAATACTTTATTTCTGACGCGATAACTCACATAATTGTAAATGATTACCTCTCATGTTTGATGCATAGAATATGGACTATTAGAGAAACATCCCATAAATGTTAATAAACCTTCATATGGCAAATGGCCGTCCTAAGTCTGCATCATTTGCCAATTGCTTTCGTTGGAGTATGTGCATTGAATGATTATTATATTTTCCAATATCAAGAAAAGTAGTTTGGGATATATGGCATTGATCGTTCTTTTAAGAAGTGTGTCAGTGAATGAAAGTCAAATGTAAACATAAAACCCGAAACCAGATATTAAAAAATCTCATTCGACAAACTTACTAATTTTGGAAAAAATATAAAACAACTTTCTCGCTCGAAAAGAAAATTTGGACGAACAGACGGAGACAATGACACTGCTCCATAGAAACATGAAGTACAGCTTCGTTAATGAACTTATTTTATCAAAAGACATTGTAGAATGCATTGTAGGGTCACTGTTAAATTGCACCGTACAGTCTAATTGGTAGTAATTCGGAAGAGTCCCAACTCTTTACGTTCTCGAAGAAAATTTCAAACAAATTTTTATACACCAGACACGTGTTTCGAATATTAAATCCTCATCAGTAATTCTTCCAGCCAAAGAGATTTTCAGGAGCCAGCAAAATTCATTTCTCTGGTATAATGTTATGTTAAACGTCTTCAAATTGAATAGCATCATTTAAGAGCAGATAAATTACCAGCATGGACCAGACATGCACGTTTCGGGTACTTAACCCCCGCCAGTGATCCTCAGTTATTATCTAAATTTGAATTTGTATATTATACTTTACAGGGAGTGCGCGGTTCCAAATTCCCTGTAGGGTAGGACCAAAAAGGAAGCTCAAAGCACATCCAAATTTCTGTCTTAATGTTACCCAAATGTTCGTTCATTGGCTACGGAAAAAATAATAGTAAGGAGGGTCAACCTAAATAAATTCGTTAAAGTAGAAAGATCTACAATATTTAAAGCTTGCTTGAACTTTTTATCTCACATGCCATACATATTTTGAATACATAGATAATAATGATTCCTATATTCAAAACAAACGAAAAAAATTACACACTTTATTTTACTTTATCCAGAATTTCCTCTGACCAGGAAACAATCATCAGTATGTTTGTCCCCATGTACATGTACCATTCCATTTAGACGGTAATATTATTGAGATGCTCAAACAGTTGTCCTTTAGCAAAAGCAAAACATGTGGTAAGCAATCGATTGTGCCTTCAAACTCTACTTGATTCATTTAAACGATCTTTTCGACCAGTCTGTCATTGTCATAGTCAACACTCAAGTAATATTTTAATGGTACATTTATTACAACTTTATTATATAGTTTTCATATCTTTTTCACACAAGTATAAAAAAATAAACATGGCATAGAAAAATAATCGCAAACATTAGCTGTTGTGATCGTAAATTACTCAGTGGCGCTGAATTTTTTCACTTGTTTGTTGTGGATAATGGCCTTTACGCACTATCAGTCTTTAAATTACAATTATATGGATATTTGCATATATTGATAATCGATCCCCAGTTTTTAGAACACTTGTTTTCAAACTGCATAAGGAAGCCATTTGCAATGACAAGTGGTTGTCACTCAATCGAAAATAGTTCGCGCTACCGAAACATCGATAAACAGCATGGTTCGTATTATACCTCTAACATGAAGCAGAAATTGCAAGAAGCATGCTGTTATCCGATAGAATATTGTCTTTTTCCCTTTGACTTAAAAGACTTTCTCCATGAAATGTATATTGGGTAACATCAGTCTTTGATCACAGCATTCGGTACGAAAACATAAAAACTTAATTATCTCGGAGTTATAAGCTTTGGGTGATCTCGATCACTGATGTTGTTAACGACTTTTTCCATACCTAGTTATTAATTAACTAATTGATGTCTCATAATGATACAAGTGAATTCACTCAACAAACAAATTATCGACGTTCAAGTAAACGTACTTTTGCTTAATAAATGGAACGTAAAATGTCCTTTCAGATGGAAATTAAAGATATCAAAGAATAAACTGAACACGTGAGATTATGTGGTAAGAAAATATAAGACTTTGGAAAAGTAAAGGTCGATGCAGTTTAACATACAAAGAATTGAGATCGTTTATCTGGTACTTACTTGAAATTTTTATGAAATGTTTATCAGGACATCTAATCTCTCCCTTTCCTGTAAGTTTTATAACATTATATAATGTTTGGCTGGAAACAACCCTGAGGGTTTTACTATCCGTTAAACGTGCTTTGTGCATTAGAAATGGTTTAAAATTTTCATCAAGAAGGTAAAGAGTTGGAACATATCCATATCATCATAATATAACATGAAAAGAAATTGTTGAATAAATACAGAATTATCCCTATCAGAATCCTTTTTGTGAACGTGTGGTCAAAAGGGAGACTTTTTTCGACTTTTATTTTTTACCAACATAAGTAATAATCACCAAAGAAAGGAGGGGATCTCCAACATCACCAAAGAAGTACCTACTATATCAGTTATTCACTTAGACCCATCTGAAATAACTGGAAATTCATTCTGTTTGGGATAAAGTCACCATCCCGGTTTACGGGTCCCTGTAAAGTGCGAAACGAAACAAAAACGAAACGGAACGAAACGAAACAAATCCGAACGAAACGAAACAAATCGAAACGAAACGAAACAAATCGAAACGAAACGAAACAGATCGAAACGAAACGAAACAAAACGAAACGAAACAGATCGAAACGAAACGAAACAGATCGAAACGAAACGAAACAAAACATAAAACTTAAAGAAAATGAGAAAAAGAGGGAAAATCGCCGAAAACGAATATTTCAAGACAAGATCAGCATGTAATATTGCCTTAATCAAAGAGTTCTACATTTGTAACTAGTGCCGAGATTGTTTCTTGAAAGAGTTAAAGTTGACAATTAAAAAAAGTAAATGTCAAATGCCATTCATGCATTTAAGAGGAATAAAAGGGAGGGGATAGAAAACCACGCTATGACACCGTAATGAGATCATAAAACGGGGTGGGGGCACATTTCAGGAAAAAAAATCTTATCCTTTTTCAAACGAAATGCCCCCCCCCCCCCAGTTTTTAATTGTTCTCATTTTTCTGATAAAATTTTCAAATACACATAACGGAACAGTTCCGTTTCCTCTGCGCTAGACTCCTCCCTGCTAAATAATATTTTTCCGTCTGTGACGAGGTTATTCATCCAAATCACTCTCCTTTAAAATGCAATAGTGCTATATACCGTATATATTTAAGAAATAAAAAATGTCAAGCCGGGCTCTATTGTCTCATAATGCCCGAGCGTCCTCAGCCAAATACATTCATTACCAAGCCGCGTCAGCGGCGAGGTGATAAATGTGATTGGCTGAGGACGCGAGGGCATTATGAGACAATAGAGCCCGGCTTGTCATTTTTTATTTTTATTCTAATGATGACCAATCGATTCTTGGTAAAAACCAGTTCCTGCCGGTTTATCTACTTTCAGAAAATGGGTAGGCGTGGCTTATCGCTATAGGGCCTATATTGGAGAATAGAGCCCGGCTCGCGTCTGTTGTCTTAATAGGGAAAAAGAATCAAGTCATATTAGAATTAAGAAATAAAAAATGACAAGCCGGGCTCTATTGTCTCATAATGCCCGAGCGTCCTCAACCAATCACATTTATTACCGAGCCGCGTCAGCATTATGATACAATAGAGCCCGGCTTGTCATTTTTAGGTCTTCCGACTTCCGTCGGAAGACCTATTGTTTTCGTAACCGTGGAAAATTGGATCAGCGATTTCTCAAGAACCCTGTAAGCTATGACAATGAAAGTTCTCCAACGTTACGTTTGGAGTAAAAGCTAGATTGGTCTTTTTTATTTTTGGTCTCTGTTATTTTTTTTTTATCATGTTTTTTAGTAGATTCAAATATTTGACGGGAGCGTCGAATTACTCAAAAGGACCGAAAATTTCATGTTTTGCTATTTGTAAGCTTAAATATCTCGTATTTTGCTATCTACAATTTCCATTCTTTTTGAAAGTCGACAGCCATGCAAGATATGAAATGCTAGATGCACACTGTAACGATTTATTACGATGACGTCCTTCACCGTCCTTCATATTTCCAAATTCAGAAGTTCATAGGAGGAAGACACTTTTTTGCTTATAATAGTAAACAAAAATTAAGCTTATGAAGTTTCCTAAAAATTTCAACATTATTATTTTTTATCCATATATCTGTCTTATTTCGTCTTTCTGATTTTTCCTATCTCTTACTGTTGAAAAGATATGATCATCGAAATTTTGAGTTGGGTATTTCGATACACCTTCACGCCAACAGATCGGGCGCACACTAAAATTGGTAGTCCGAGTCCGACTCGAGAAAAGCAGTGTTGAGATTTTCAAATTTCGATTTCACGGCAATGATGAATATGCATTTCATAAATACATTTCGATATACACAATTTGATTTTAAAACAGTTGATTAATTTAGAAGAGATCAGCTACAAACCAGAATTTACACACAAAAAGTGGTAGTTTGATTCCGATTTCTAACCTACAAACCTGTTTCTAAACTTCAATAACTATATTTTGAACATCAAGTTTAATTTCTAATTCTAGCAAACGTTCGAACATAATTTTCGGTTGGTTTATTTACAAATTGATGAACAATTTCTCCAACATTCTTCCCTCCCCTCGTTTTTCGAAAACAGTTCTGTTTATATTGAACGATGTCGCCATGATGGAAATTCAAAATAAACTTTGAAAAAAGGGAAGGGGGGGGTCCAAATTTGAACCTGCACAGCGAGAACCTCATGGTATTTATATATATATATTGAACGTAACTTGTTATTACCATTTCTCTTCTCAAGAAAATTGGTTCTACAGCTACGAGCTCGCCTTTTTTATGGGGGAAGGGGGCAGGAAGAATTTGCAAAAAAAAAAATCCTGAAAAATGCTGAAAAAAATATTCCGGCCCCAAGGGCCGGCAATTTTTTTTCCCGGACCATGCAAAAGTAAGGATACATTGCATGATATGGAAATTTTTGCTGGCCCTTTGTGCCAGACAATTTAAAGTCAAAAAATTAATTAATATAAATACAAACTGTTCACATAGCTGTATCTACCAGAGACCTAATACGCATAGGCACAAAAATCTAGAAAAGGTTCTATTTAAACATCATACAATCTGTCTGAAATTCGCTAATTGCAAAGAGACATCTGAAGGAACGGTTATTAACTCATACTCTGTAACAGCGGGGAGTTTCACTTACACAGACATTCACAACATTTGACAATTTGTTTAAATCCGGCCCGAAGAACCGGCGAAATTTTTTTTCCGACTCTGGTCATGGCTGAAAAAAATGGCCTGCTCAGAAAATTGCTGAAAAAATTTTACCGGCTGGCAATAGAATTCCTGCCCCCCCCCCCCCCCCCCCCCCCCCAAATCAAATGGTTGCTCACCAACAATTATCGGTTTGAAAATTTAATGTTACTGCTATTTGAAAACTTAAATATATAATATAAATACATGTAATGTGACGTCTTTCATATTTCCAAACCAAAAATTGTATAGGAGGAAGACACTCTTGTTGCAACCGCAACAAGAAACCTTTCTAGTTTATTTCTATTCTAATGATGACCGTCGATTCTTGGTAAAAACCAGTTCCTGTCGATTTATCTGCTTTCAGAAAATGGGAAGGCATGGCTTATCGCTATAGGGCCTATATTGGAGAATAGAGCCCGGCTCGCGTCTGTTGTCTTAATAGGGAAAAAGAATTAAGTCATATTAGAATATGTTTTAATCGTCAACTTTGATTCTTTAAACCAGAAGTCTCTGAAGAGACTGTACCTCTCCTGGTTGTTTTTTCTAAAACATCAATTTCCTTTCTTTTTTTTTTAAACCAAGACCATAGGGAGCAGGCGATCTAACAAATTATAAGTAGCATGACAAAACTACATATCCATTATACTGCAACTATAATAGAACTCATATACAGTCAATACTGTATTAAGCGTCCACTCGAGGGAAAGAACAAAAATGGTCGCTAAAGACAGATGGTCGTTTAATAGAAAACTCTCACAAAAAGGAATCTAGTTTTAATGTATGAATGAGATAAAAATATTCGCTGGTTTATCGAACTAAAAAAACAGAAATATTTACAAAGAGTCTTTATCTCAATAAAGAATTCTGAAGTAGCGTTCAAGAACTCCACCGTGAAGCATCAAATCAAAATCGTAAAAAAAAAATTCTGATTTCCGTGTACGATTGCATACAACATTTTTTTTCATATCATGATAGTTAAATAAATCCAAATTGTCATTTGATAATTCGTCCAAGCTAGTCATCGCCGTCATCATGGTCACCGGTACTTTCATAGCGCTTTGATTTAAAATAAATTCTCGTGTCTGTATTACATGCGTTTTGACGTTCACAAATACAAGGTCAATACATTCACGGTCAAATAATTCTATTGATAAAATCCGCTGTTGTTACTTATACATCCTCGTTTTATGAATCGTCTACATGAATCCATTTAAAGTCTTTTCTATCGAGGCATTTAATGTTTTATCTGATCTACGCCGTTTCCGTTTTTAAAAGTCTTCCGACATTTCGGTTTTACATCCATATAAGTTGAAAAACTTTCGGGTTTTACTTTCTTCCATTCTTCTATTTTTTCTTAAATTCTTGATTGTTGGAGTTTTTTGTGGTTGTTGTTGCATTTCTTTTTGTTGTTTTTTTCTTTCGTTGTTTTTTCTTTCTTTTCTTTTTCTGTTTTTAACGATACTGTTGGTGCATTAATTTTCTTCCGTGTCTCCGAGTTCAAACGCTTCAGTTTCAAATGAAGTTTCGTTTTTAATTATCATGAACGAGTTAAAATAACTAATATCAACAATACTATTCCAAATATCTTTCAGCGGATCTTAATCGGCGCGCTTATGTTTTGATAACAATTGCGATACAGCAATTACACGATCAAACAACCGACGTAATTAGCTTAATTGGTCGCTTAATACAAAAGAATTGATCATATAGGTAACAATTAAGATGGACGCTGGTCGCGTTGGACAGATGTCCGTTTAATACAGAAGAATTATATAGCAAAAAATGTTGGGAGGATATTAGACTGGTCGCTGAGGGCAGATGGACGCTTAATACGAGTGGTCGCATCTACAGTATTGACTGTAATTCATAATATCCGAGATAAAGTATTTCTAAAAAGAATGTCACACCCATTTTCCAAGATCCTAGGGGCCAAGGGCTGCTAGCTCAAATGAACTATCAATGACACATCAAGACTACAGATCCATAATATTGGATAAAGAATTAACTCCCCATCATTAATAGCTTTAAACGAGTAGAGAGCACAACTATATAGAAAAAATTACCACACCCATTTTCAAAGACCCTGGGGGTATAGGGCTAAAACAAAAATATCAGGTGCACAACTATGCCACAGACCCATCATATTGCAAAAAGAATTAAGTCTCCATCATTTATAGTGTCAGAGGAGTTGTCCGGACAAGATTACATAGAATTTAATGACCACGCCCATTTTATAAGACCCTGGGGGTCAGGGACTGAAACTTAATGTCAGGTGCACAACTAGACCATGGTCCAAGTAAAATGCAAAAAGAATTAACTTTGAATTCTATCTCTCACAGTTTCAGAGGAGTTGTCCGGACAAGAATTGTTTACGGACAGACGGACAGACAGACAGACGGACGGACGCCGGACAAAGGGTGATCGCATAAGCTCGACTGGTCTTAGACCAGTAGAGCTAAAAACCCTCCAGCCACAAGAACTAACGGTTGAAGGCAATAATGAGGGGGTGGACAGGGACAAAGGGAGGGGAGAGAAAGGGGGCGGGAGGAGAGGAAAGGGGGCGAGAGGAGGGACAGATGATTGGGAGGGCAACAGTAACCCCCCAAAAAAAGGAAATTACTTTTAATATAAATAATCTTGCTCTTATGCGTTCATGTACATAATTTCAATTTTAAAAATTACCACGAAATTCATCTATATATACCTTAAAAATTTTTCCTGATCGCTTCTCTCGCCGCAATTTTCAATTCATTTTTCAAATACTTCAGGCTCGCTTCGCTCACCTTAGTTTTTCATCTAAACAGGTCTATTTCTTTTTTCAAGGTTTAAAAAAGGAAATAACCCAAAATAACTTCACTATTGCACCAATTTACACTTTAAAGTTTAAACATTTGTCTTGACCGCCCAAGACCCCCTCCCCCACGGGGAGGCGGCAGGAGGAGAATGGTATCCCCTAACCCTTCAATAAGATCTTGTCTTGAAATATTCGTTTTCGGCGATTTTTCCTCTTTTTCTCATTTTCTTTAAGTTTTATATTTTGTTTCGTTTCGTTTCGATCTGTTTCGTTTCGTTTCGATCTGTTTCGTTTCGTTTTGTTTCGTTTCGTTTCGATCTGTTTCGTTTCGTTTCGATTTGTTTCGTTTCGTTTCGATTTGTTTCGTTTCGTTTCGTTTCGTTTCTGTTTCGTTTCGCACTTTACAGGTACCCCCGGTGTACAAATTCAAACGAACAGTTAATGTCTTAACTTGCCTCAACATTGCAAAATCAAAATTGTTTGTCTACTTGGTGTTAATAAAACTCATCTGTTCCCATAAACGCGATATTTCTGCGGTAAAGATTTAATGAGTTAATTGCACCATCTTATCTTGATTAACTTTTGACCACCTGTGATCGCCGGTCTCCGACGCTCTCTGTGGACAGACGTACAAAGTGAAACGAATAGCCTGATCGTTGAGGATATAAATGATACAGAGAAAGAAAAAAAGGAGATACTTTTAAACAAATTTTAATATTAACTTATGACTTGACGGTGATGTTGCTAGATTACCGTCCTATGTTATCTATATTTCACAGCCCATCCGGTATGCTAGAGCATGTACTGATGTTTTGGATTTTCATAGTAGAAATTTACAAATTACCAAGAAACTCTTAGGACAAGGTTTTCGCTTTCACAAACTAGTAAAGACTTTCTGGAAATTTTACAAAAATTATGATCAACTTATTCTGAAATTCGGACCAATACAGGCAACAGAGTTTATTACTTTGGGTATTGCACAACCTGCATTTTATGGTGACATGATTAACAAGATAAGAAGGATCAAAATTAGACAACATCACTATCGAAAATGCGTCAGAATAATCAAACGCATTTTATACCGTGGATATGATCCTAGTGTCACCAGACGGACACTAGGCTTGGTACCTGGCAAATCTATAGTCTTGTACCAGCGCATTCTTAAAACTTGCACTCTGACTGACTGTGACGAAGGGACTCCATGACGGGCCCTGTCCAAACCTCTTTAGAGAAGACAGGGCCCCGACCACCTGTCCTCTCTGAGTGTCAGTCGGACTCCTCGGGTGATAACATACATGAGCTCGCGGCGGCAGAGCACGGGTTGTATTACGTACGCCCTCTTTTTATATCCATTTACACATTCATCTGTGTTGCTTGGGCCCTGCGTTTTGTGGTCTTGTTTGTGTGTGGTCATCTGACAGTGAAGAGGTTGTTTTCCAACACAATTGTACGTTTTTCGAGACCTCTGGGTAATCGGTAAAGTGGGAGGGTTGTGCGCACGTAATCCAGGATAACCACACCTTGGTCTCGTTGGTTTATATGTACATTTTTGTGTAGTCCTTTGTTTGATGTTTCTGTGTTGTGTGTTGACGTTCCTTGAACCTTATTCGTCTCTTTCTGTGCTTGTCTGCTTTGTATTTGTGCATTGGAGATCCCCTCCTTTGTTTTGTTTACAGTTGGGACGATTATTTCTAAAAGACTTCGTTTGTTTTAGTAAACTCATTGTTTTTCATCATTTTCCTCTTGATTTATTTAGACAAAGGCATGAATTGTGTATGAGGTGGATATTTTGATTACTCATTTCTATTCAGCACAGGAAGAAATTACCTGTTACTAGGACTCGAACGATAAAAATATTAATAAGAAACAAGGACCTTCACCACATCTTCAGTACAACAAAGTCAGAACATATGTCGATCCCCTAGGGTACTCGATTTTCGAGCTGAACAGATATATATCTGTTATTATGTCCTTGAAGTGAAGATCCTTTTATTCCAAGATGTTTATATGTCTTCAAAATGTGATTACCAATAAAGCGTTTCCGCAACATCGGGTAGTATGAAATTGTAAAAAAAACATTTTGTTTATTCAATTGAGTGTGATGTTAAGAGAGATGGAGCCTCTCTATAAAATAATGAAAATTCGCGTGAACAATTATCCTTTTATGTCATGCCAATAGATCGTTACCGTATCTATAGACACACAGGTTTATAATCCCTTTTTATCTTCTGTTTCCTTAAATCCCATTTTTTGAAATATTGATTAGTGTTACGGAAAGAAGATTAGCTGTGACTCTTTCCTCTTAATCCTGTTTATTTTTGCAATGACACGGAAGTTAGTGAGCCACCTACATTTGAATCTTCTTTAATCAAATTATCACTTTTTGTATGTGGCATTTTTTTTTCTGTCTGGCAATAAGTGAATGTATTTGTGGTCATTACTATTCAAAGATAACATTTCTTCGTTATTCATGTATGATGATTTTTGCTCAAATCAGTTTTTATGTATAATGGGGTTTGATTTTGTCATTGGATGTATTCTTGTTCAGCAAGTATAAGAAGGTGTTATTTCGCCTTCTTTTACAATGAGGAATGTATTAAATTCTCTGTAACTTAAGTTTGTGTTGTCTCCCTCCATTTATTGTTATGTAAATGTCTTCAAATTCAATAGCATCATTTATAGACGGATAAATTTGCATCATGGACCAGACAGGCACGTTTCGGGTACTCAACCCTCGTCAGTGATCCTCAATCTTAACAATGAAATATGGCCAAAAAGGGTGAAAATTATAATGTCAAAAAATGTACCGAAAGATGTAGCAGGATGGGTGGGATAGGATGCTACAGGACCCATGTTTTAGACATTTCAAGAATTATACGCGTTGGTTGTCTGCAAATTTCAGTTATCCTTCGAATTAAGCTCTGTATACACTTACTATTTGGGATTCTTCTGATAATTGATGATAATTGATGATATTTAATGATAAGCGCATATGATGCACTAAAATCATAACCATGGGGCATATATTTCAATGTAAAGGTAAGATCAGTAAGAAATTGTGAAATGTTCGAGAGAAAATGAAGCTCTGTCTATGGTCGGAAGTTTCAGCTCAATTATTTCAATATTTCGAAAACATTGGAGTAGCTGGTCAAAGATACTGGTATGGTAGCGTTAAGGAACCTCGATAATGAATGTAGACATGTATAGTATTCAGTCTAAAAATGAAATTATATAATATGACAATATATTCCATGAGCTTTGAATAGCTTCACAGTTCTTTAACTCATTTGAAATCCATGATGACAAACAACTAACACCGTGAAATCTATTTTTGTTACTCTGCCATGGGGAAAACGCATGTATGCACAGTGCATTGTACTGTATCTGGTACTTTAGTCAAGCTTTGAAAAAATAGAAAAGTTTAAGCCATTTTCTATCTTTGCAGATTTCTTTCCTTGACTTGAATTGATTTCAATGAAACGAAGTGATCTCCAACAAGACTCAGTTGCAGAACCAAAAGCAAAACATCGAAACACAATATTTGAAAAAATATATTAGACAAAAAGCTATAAAAATTGACAAAACACCAAATAAGGCGTCAAAACTGTCTGGTTTGGACATAACCTAAATTCTAGATTGAGATTCTATATTCTCCGATAGGTCTCAAGTTATTCTTAATGAAGCCCCTTCTTACAACGTTATGATATTTCTGACAATTCGCCAATAATCAGTGATCTGTGTACTTCCTCTTTTTTATTCCTTTCTCCTCAATCTTCTTTTGTACACGAATCAAATTAATCATTTCGTTAAAAGTCGAACCATTAATTCTATTCAATTTGTCAATATATGATTCAACAAAAAATACGACTTTACTTCAAGATCATTAAACATAAATTTATTTCAATTAAGACGTCTCATCACGAAAGTCGGCATGTCGTTTTAGTTCACATATCATTACCTTATACATTGATAAGCTTTCCAAGAACAGCCTTATTTTACCCGTCTCTGTAAACAGCTGTTGTACCAACAATAATCTCACTTTTTCCGATTTCCAAGGTCACATTGTTTCTTGGGTGACTCCTCGGGTGATTACATACATGAGCTCGCTACAGCCGGCAGAGCACGGACTGTATTACGCATGCCCTCTTTTTATATCCATTTACATATTCATCTGTGTCTATGGGGCCTCTGCGTTTCACGGTCTTGTTTGTGTGATGTCATCTTACAGTGAGGAGGTTGTTTTACACCACAATTGTACGTTCTTCGAGACCTCTGGGTAATTGGAGAAGTGAGAGGGTTGTGCGCACGTAATCCAGGATAACCACACCATTTGCTACTTGCGTGACAGATGGCCGTCCAAAGTCGGCACCGGTTATCCATTGTAGTCTTTTGTGTTTGATGTTTACATGTCGTGTGTCTCTTTTCCGTCTCATGCTGTACTCGTCTTTTGTGTTTTTGCATCGGGTGTTTTGGTGTTTTACTGTTGATGCTGCAACGGGGTCTTGTTGGAGATCTCCTCCCTTCTTTTTGGCATTACTCGCATACCCTTTTTACGTTCCAATTAGATGATATTTTGCAGTCTTAAATTACTGTTGACCTCAATAATCGTTTTTCGTTTTCGTCCGATTAAGATGAAACTTTCATTTTCTGCCGATTTCAAATGGAATTTTCAAAGGTATTAGATGCATACTGAACAAAATCATGTCAACATATTGGAATTACGTGTGTAAAAATAAACATCAAAGAAGTACCTATCAGCCGAGAATGCAGGATAAAGTAATTAGAATGTTTATTGGAACGGCTGCGAACCTCGGAATGAAGAAACATCCCGAAGTAAGACCAGGTGCCCGGGGAGAGTCAGCGTCTCCTGATTGCATGCATACCCGTCGCAACAGCTTCATGAAAACTTTTCAAATTCGGTTATTGTCTCGATGTACTTGGTAATGATGACAGCCATTCAATCGCAATCCAAATGTTACTGATCATTCTAGAAAGAGGGATCTAATATGCTTTTATTATATCTACGTAGCGACCAAAAAACTTCCTAAATGATGAATTTCGGTTTCTGATTTTCTGAATTATCGATTTTGTGCTGTATATAGGAATATGGTCATTATCCATATTTGTCATTTAGCCGTTGTGTAATGTAATATAAATTATTTCGTATTTCCCTATCGCTTTTGATGTTGCACAGACGTTCGTACTACATGTAAGATGGTAGGTATCGGATAAAGGATGTTTTATAGGGTCGTGTTTAGTAGTTATCTCCCCTTCATCAAAATATTTTAAATATTAATTGCGAAAGATCAAAGCAGTGAACTTGAAAATTTTCAGCGAATTTGATAAATATTAATTTTTTCGCAGAAAATATCGCTGACCTATTCGTTTTTCCTCTAGTTTATTCGTTTAGACTTGTATGACAAATATGGATAATGACCATATCCCTGTCTACAGTACAAAATCGATAATTCAGAAAATCAGAAACCGAAGGCATACAAAATCAGGACAAAACAGGAACCAAAGCAAACAAAAACAAAAACCTCCACCATATGAAAAGAAGCGAACTCCCGATATGAGAGTGAGACCAGGTGCCCAGGAAGAGTAAGCATCTCCTGCTTGCATGCAACACCCGTCGCTTCAATTCGGTAGAACTGTCACATCCGGTTACTTCCATTTTGGAAGATATAGAGTACAATCTTTGGTTGGATGGTTCAAATGGTCTATGACAGAATATCATCCACCATTCTGGATAGTGGGACATCATAAACTCTAATGGGCCGATAACTCTTCTAGTAACTAAGTATTTTCACAACCGCATCTTTTAATATGACTATCTAATAAGTGAAGAATTTCATACTCAAGAAATGGGTGAACCAATTATCCATCATTACACTTCTTATGCCTTTATAAGGTGGTTCGGGCATCGTGTGACGTCGTCATCAAATTGAAAAATATAGATCATTACGTATTATTGCTTTAATTATTTGCAGATGTTAAAAGTAGTATGTCTAACAAATGTTTAATCTTGTTTCAAAAGTAAACTTTTCGATTTTCAGAACGTTTTATAGTTTGTTATGTAGGTTTTTGGCTCATTTCGGCTAAACATATAACATTTTTGTATTTAAATCTGCAAAAGCCTTAAGATAATGATCGAAACTCCTTAAAATTTGAAAAACTTATAATTTCTTTTACCCTTAAAACGTATTAATGATGAAAAGGGTACCTTGCAGGAGGTAATTTTGATTAAACGGCATATATGAATATTGTCTCTGACATATTTCTACATCAAATGACAAATATGGATAATGACCATATCCTTGTATACAGCACAAAATCGATAATTCAGAAAATCAGAAACCGAAGGCATACAAAATCAGGATAAAACAGAAACTAAAGCAAACAAAAACCTCCACCACATTTTAGCCCATAAGTGTGGACAGTTTATTACCATTTCGTTGATATTTTATTATTCATCGTTGTCTTGTCTTAAATTGCTAATCATGTGTGTCTGCAGTTTTTAAACAAGCTTATTGTTTAGACAAGTGGACTATAGATACCTCTAATTCATTTGTATTCAGTTTTTATAGGATATACGCACACTAAATTTTCGGCAAAATAGGACTTGGCACTAAAAGTGCCTAACTTTGTTCAAGTATTAGACCTTAAAGATGCCCTGTATTATCATTCATGTTTTTTTTTTATTTAAACTATTTGAAGGTAGACCTTTAAGATCGTTAAGATAAAAATAGAGTTAGTTTGACCATTAAAACAGTGTCAAAACAACGATACTCGAATCCCCTTTATAAATGGAACTCCGACATTGTTCTCTCATGAATACGGTATATTTCTACTTCATCTTTGGTCTTACAATAATAGGTCAGTAGATCTGACCTAACAAATCCCAAGGGAAGGTCAGCAAGTAAATAATAACACGGTTGCAGAAACATATAGAAAGTAAGAAAAATCTATTTCATGCGGTCTTGAGTCAATGGCCGTAAGTATAGGATAATGAGCAAAGGATTAATAAGGCAATATTCCAAAGGGAGGATTAATACTTTTTTGTTATGGAACATAGATTAAAAACTTCATCAGGCCATCATTAAATAGAACCAACCAGACGAATTGCGTAATTCGGTGAAAAAATCACAAACGTAAGCCCATGACGTTACTTCGTGATTCAGCTTGGCATTCTTCGGAGTTATGAGTTCTACATTGCCTCATCTATTTAAGCACAATGTGCTGGCAAATTATATGCTTCCCTTTATCAAACTGACATCATATATATAATTTTGATATTTCGGAAACTTGTCATTTCATCAAAAAATGACATCGAAATTAAAGGAGGTCAGCACCTGAGCATTAACCTCCAATGCTATTTTGGTCATCGGTTTTATTTAACTTTGCTACTGAATCGACCCTACAGGAAATTTGGAGTCGGGCACTCTCTGCAAAGAAATTGCACATTTAAAAACAAAAGATAAAATTAGAAGACGTTACTGATATGAATTTGGCTGCGTCTGATAATCACTGATGAGGATTTAATATCCGAAACACGTGTTTATTGCATTAAAATGTTCTTTAAGAAGGTAAAGAGTTGGAATATTTCCGTATTGTTTTACACCTTTCTAGACGGCGCAATATTTCTCATTGTTAAGAAATGATTCAAGTAGTGATTGAACCAATCCCTGAATGATCGACTGAATAGTTTATTGTCCTAACATGTAACTGAGCTGAAGTCAATTGTCGCATTAAAACGCATTTCCTAGGAATAAGAAGGACAACCTCGCGACATACAGGTTTGAACTTCTTTCATAAATGTCACGGACGGATCTAGGATTTTTTTTCCACAGGGGCCCAACCTATGATTGTGAAAAAAGATCACTAGGAAAAACGGATAATTCATGATTTGGAAAATTCTGGAGAGGGGGATCTTCTAAACATCTAGCACCCTCTTGTATTATATCGTCCTATGACAAATTTGAAATATTAAAACTATCAATAAATTTAAGTATTTTCAATATTTCCAATTTGTCATAGGACAATATGTATAGGATCACCTACAACAGGAGCCAGACAAAGCTATGGTTTTGTACAGACAGGTACAATTGAATTGTTTTGAACAGAACACAAATGTATAAAATTCTTTCTTGCAGTTTTGAATATTAAATTTCGATGGACAAATTGTGCATGGGAATCCCTGACCCCAAATTTACCGGTTTAGCGTTTAGTACGTTTTTAGGTAATTGATCGCTGGTAGAAGTTTGCCCCGACCCGAACTCCTAAACTTCGCTTCTTAGGTAGTCTCATTAGTTTGAAAAATTCAAATATTAGATCCTTGTATTTTCTCGCATTCAATTCAAATTCTGGAGCGACTGCTTTTAATTTCTTCCATGTAATTTTCTTTCAAATCAATTTTTAAAATGCGTTAGAAAATTCGTATTTGTTTACTGGTCATGAGTAGTTTTCCCTTACATAATAGGAATGACGACGTATAATTACTCAATCATTAATGATAATTGTTTGATAGCCTAACAATTGCCGTGCAACAAGTGGGTTATACAAGTGCTCCTCGTGCTACGCCCTCGAGACAGTAGAATAACCCTTGCTTCTAATTCCATCTGGATAAAATATCAATTATAAATGTAGCATCCCGTTCATACAAGATACCAGAGGTTTTCATTTCAAGGTTCATCCGATTTGTCGTTGCGAAGTACTGGTTCATAAGCTCATTGGAGTCGTTCATTTTCAAAAAAAAAAAAAAATAAAATAATTTTTAAAAATAAAAAGTCAACACCCCATCCTTCTTAGTCTCTTCATTTTTCAGTGACACTGTGTATTCTTCTTTTCGTGCCAAAATTTTTTTTCGAGTTTTGTTTTGACATCTTGTTTATTTTCAGTAGTAACGACGATGGTCATTGTACTTTACCTAAACTATTAATATTTATCGGTGATTGCTCATAAGTTTGTCATTACAAATCCGTTAACAACACCATATATATGCACAACCAATGTAATTCCATGAGATGTTACTATTCCAAGAAACGTGCTGCAATTCGTGTATTAACGCTCGTGACGTCACAATGCATAAGATCTAAAGAAACATGCCGCGACGGCTGTTCTAACTTACAAACTGAGCCCGCGGTGATCTGAATTTTAACGTCACCTTGTTACCTAGAAAACGCGATTTCAGAAAACAAGAATGTAATAGACAACTATGGTGCATATATATAGAATAAATATCATAATTTGTGTTTTGTCACGGGTATACAACACACAGCAAGTGCATTTATCGCATTAAATGCGCTAACGCGCATTACATGTACGATAAATGCACTTGCTGTGTGTTGTATACCCGTAACAAAACACAAATTAAGACACTTATTCTCTATTTGCTTAAAGCAGATGACCGTCCAAAAACGGCGCCGGGTGCATATTGGACTCCTTCCTTTTATGTGTTGCCATTAATGTTTGATGATTCTGTACGTTTCGATTGCTTTGTATGACGTTGTAGTAAATGTTTTTAAAAAAGGTCTTTAATTTCAAAAGCATCATTTAAAACCTGATAAAATTACAGCATGGACCAGACATGCACGTTTCGAGCTCTAAACCCTCGTCAGTGATCCTCAGTCTAAACAATGTAATATTGCCGAAAAGTATGAAAACTATTATGTCCAAAATGTACAAAAAGACAAGACAGAATGGGTGGGATATGATGCTACAGGACCCACGGTTTAGAAATTTCAAGAAATTTTGTAACAGAAAATTTCAAATGCGTTGAAGAGACAGACGATCAACCAGAGTGACCGAACTTGGCTACATGTGCCCTCGGGGACTCTTGGTCCACCAGCAGTGACACTCACCAAGTAGTTCAAATGTTAAACGTCTTCAAATTCAATAGCATCATTTAAAACCTGGACAAGACATGCACGTTTCGGGTACTAAACCCTCGTCAGTGATCTTCATTAATACTGCGTCTTTTTTTTAGGCTTGTGGTTTTGTCGTATGTTATTTGTGCCACTATCTTGTGGGTTTGTTCCCCTGGGTGTGTGCAGGGTGGTCATGCTGGAAATCATTTCATCTTCTTTCTTTGTTACTGGTAGTTATTTGGACGCTCAAGAACTTAACAGTGTGGTATGTGTGGTTTCCCCCTTGAGTCTATGGAAAACTTTTTCATTTTTGACACTCTGCCTAATCGTTTTTTTTTTGTGTTGTTTCATCTGGTTCGCGGAACTCCCCGGAAGAACAGATTACGGACGATAATACATTCGAAGTAAATTTCAATGATCAGCTAGGGCAAACACCATAGACGTTAACACACTTCAAGCATTATTGTCACACAAAGTAAATACCATGACAAATATGGATAATGACCATATCCCTGTATACAGCACAAAATCGATAATTCAGAAAATCAGAAACCGAAGGCATACAAAATCAGGACAAAACAGGAACCAAAGCAAACAAACAAAAACCTCCACCACATGAAAAGAAGCGAACTCCCGATATGGGAGTGAGATCAGGTGCCCAGGAAGAGTAAGCATCTCCTGCTTGCATGCAACACCCGCCGCTTCAATTCGGTAGAACTGTCACATCCGGTAACTTCCATTTCGGAAGACATGTTATACAAAACATGAATGAAGCCATAAAAATGTAAATCCTGCTATTTTCATCTGTAAGTAAGTGTTTCGATCTATTGGGTAAGATATTGATAAATAGGCACAGTTAAGACTGTCAATGATAATTTTTCGCCATATAAGCTTTCACGTTAAAGACTACAAACTGAATATCCTTGTTAACGTCCATTCAATTTATGTACATGCTGAGTACACACGTACCAAAGATGGTATTTTGAATGATCTCCCTCTCTGCTCTCGGGCAATTTTACAATAATTGCAGCAAAATACCTGATACTACTAAAATAATACACTGAAGCCTATCAAAGCCTTCCTACAGCAGATATTGAATTAATCCAATCATAATATAATGTTATGACCTTTCTACATCAGAGAACGTAATGGATTCCTTCAATGGACTCTCTATATCTCCGTAAATGAATAGGTCAATCAATGTAAATGTATTGCAATGAGTTAAAGAAGATCCTGACGATAAATCTCAACAGCACTCACAATAGAGCGCAAAATTAAACATCGACCGAACCCTAGCAAGTTAGAGGTGAGACCAAGTGCCTGGGAGGAGTAAGCATCCCATGTTGGCTGGCCGCATCCGCCGTTAATGTTTATGAAGCATGTAAATGAAAATATATAAAATTCATGCACTGCCTGACGTTATGTCTATATAGAAAGTGCTACGGTGACAATGTGAGAGAAGTATATTCCAAACACTTACTGTCTAGCCCCTCGTGGGGAACTTTTTTACTAGCTCCACACGGCAAAGGGCGTAAGTGTGACACAGATGTTAAAGAAGATCCTGACGATAATCTCCACAGCACTCACAATAGTGCGCAAAATTAAACATTGACGGATGCAAGGTTACGTTTCGGTTCAATAGCTTATCAAGTATTCTTTAAGATATGCCTTCATTGCAAAGACAGAATCTATATTAACTTAAGGCTTATGTAAGCTGTTATCATAAAATGCGTCTGGCAACCATTAATCTCATTATGTTTCATCGTCTGTCCTTCTCTCACCAAGGTGGCCCGTCTATAAATATAAGCAAGTTTTCTATCATTTGTTTGCTTTTTTTATTCCAGCTATGGTTTTATCGATCGAATAAACCCGTACAACAATCTCCTACAAGTAAAAATGAAAGAGTTAAAGAAGTTCCAGACGACAATCTCATCAGCACTCACACTAAAGCACAAAATTGAGCATCAACGGACCCCTAGCAAGGTAGAGGTGGGACCAGGTGTCCGGTAGGAGTAAGCATCCCCTGTTTGGCTAGCCGCAACCACAGTCGATGTTCACGCACGAAAATGAAAACACTATCTTAAATTCAAAGTGACGAAAGTTCTTTTACAATGTGTACCGAACCTTGAATACTCATCCTTATCTTAAAAACAACTGATATTGATACATGAAACATGCTTTTATTTTCATAATTCTTTCCACTGAGGGTTATTCAGGTTGGTGCAATTGTTTTTCATCTGAAAGTGCAAATTCGCACATGTAATGTTCATGAATTTGTTATGCAAGTTCACAGCTGCATATATGCACATCCACATTAGTATCACTAGAAGTCCTCGAGGGCACAAGTCAGATCAGTTTCAGTTGCAGGGTTTCTTCATACGCATTCAAAAATTACTGTTCAGAAACTTTCTGAAAAGTGTGTCCTAAGGGTTCATATCCTATCCATCCTGCTACGTCTTTCGTTTGGACCATATTACTTTTCCAATATTTTGCAATATTACATTGTTTAGTTTGAAAATCAATGACGAGGGTTATGAACCCGAAACTTGTATAATTATCTGGTCCATCCTGCAAATCTGTTCGTAAATGATGCTGTTGAATTTAAAGACGCTTAACATTCGTACTTCTTCGTGAGTATCACTGCTAGTTCGATCATCTTATAATGAACGTTTCTTCAGCGCATTCGACATTTTCTGTTATCAAAATTTCTTAAAATTTTTAAAACGTGGGTCCTGTAGCATCATACCCCACCCATCCTGCAACGTCTTTCGGAACTTTTTTGGACATAACTCTCATAGTCTTGGTCATATAACATTTTTTTAGATTGAAGATCATTATTAACAACCAAAAACGTCCATGTCAGGCCCATGTAAAAATGTTTCTTAAATGATGCTATTGAATTGGAAGAAATTGAACATTTCACATTCTTCGGTCATATTTTATTGCTTCGATTGAGGATCAATGAGGAGGAGTAAGTACCCTAACCGTGCACATCTGGTCCATGATAATAATTTACCCGTGGTGAACTAAATTGTAACGTCACTTTTCATCCTGGAAAACGCGATTTCAGAAAATAAGAATGAAACTGGCAATTGTGGTGTACGTATATATAATAAATGTCATAATTAGTGTTTTGTAACGGCTACCGCTCATAACATGATTCTGTACGATAAATGCACTTCCTTTATGTTGCATACCCATAACAAAAAGAAATGAGGGGATCTCCAACAATAAAAGCCGAACAAACTCAATGCAAAAACACAGAGCAAACACCCACAGAAAGAGACACAAAAGGGACAAGGGACACCAACTAACACCACAGAAACATGAAACACATAAACCAATGAGTCCAATGGGCAACCGGTGCCGACGTAGGACTGCCCTTTGCCTCGCAAGAAATGAGGGGTTGCAGCAAGGTTGTAGATCGGTCCATTACCACGCAAAGTATCCGTCTGGTGACATAGGGATCATATCCACTGTATAAAAGGAGTTTGATGATTCTAACACGATTTCGATGGCAATTCTGTCTCCCTTGGATCCTTATTATTTTGTTTATTATGTCACCATAAAATGCACATTGTGAAATACACGAAGTAATATACGCTGTTGCTTGTATAGATCCGAATTTCAAAAGAAGTTCACAATATTTTTATTGAAAATTTCCAGGTAGTCTTCACTTATTTGTAAAAGCAAAACCTAGACCTTAAAGTTTCTTGGTAATTTGTAAATCTCTAGCAATTAACATCCGAACATCGATATCAGTACATGCTCTAGCATACCGGATGAGCTGAGAAATAAAGATACCGTATGGCGTTAAACACAAATTAAGACACTTGATTTATAAGGTACATGTATACTTTTTGGATGGTGTTACAAATATATATCTGATAAACATTGTTTTACACCACAATTGTGCGTTCTTCGACACCTCTGGGTAATCGGAAAAGTGGGAGGGTTGTGCGCACGTAATCCAGGATAACCACACCTTCTGCTATTTCCGTGGCAGATGGCCGCCCTAAGTCGGCACCGGTTGCCCATTGGTCTCTTTGGTTTATGTGTAGTCCTTTGTGTTTGATGTTTCTGTGTTGTGCGTTGACGTTCCTTGTCCCTTATGCGTCTCTTTCTGTGCTTGTCTGCTTTGTGTTTTTGCATTGGGTGTTTTGGGGTTTTGCTGTGGGTGCTGCAACCTGGTGTTGTTGGTGTTCCCCTCCTTTGTTTTGAAAGGGCGATACAAGTAGGAAGCACGATTTTGCCCCTTGAAGGTTGATCAGATCCACGACTAAGAGAGAATTGGATTCCAAATACATACATCATTATTTTCAACAGATGTTTTGCTTCTTTATTTTACACAGTTTGAGCGAGAGGTAGATTAAAATTGATTTCGTTGATAATCTTTGTTTTAGATTGTATACAGAATAAAATTTACCGCACGTGTACATTTGTATATTTGAGGCATTCCATATCTTAAATAGTTTGGAGGAACCGTATTCCAGCCTAAAGTTAGTATTCCAATGGGTACCAATTGCGCCCCACTTTGGACTCATTTTTAGATTCACACGAAGCTGAATTCATCCGAGTCTTGCTCTTGACATGGAGAAAGCATCTCGCGACTCTGTTCAATTTTACCTTCAGATACAGAGATGGCGTGTTGTCCGAATCTTAAGGACCATGAAATCTCCACATGAAATCTCCTCATGAGCCTCATGAACGGTTGAAATTCTCATTGAGGAAGCTCTTTAGTCTCTACGGCGGTTGAATAAAAGAATATAAGATCCGTCTTTCTAGATTGATCAGTGCCATTCTGGATTGCGATTGAATGGCAGTCAATTCTGGATTGCGATTGAATGGCAGTCATCTTCACCTTCACGAGACGCTTATCTGGCATATACAACAATATGTACGTCGAAACAATAATCGATTTGACAAGTTTTCATGGAGCTGTGACGACGGGTGTTACATGCAATAAGGAGACAAAAACTTTCCCCCTGCACCTGGTCTCATTTCGGAATGTTATCCATTACGAAGTCCGCAATCGTTTCAATTAAAATTCTAATGATCTTGCCTTGCCTTCTCGACTTTGAATATTAAATGCGTCTTTGATGTTAATACCTGTAATAGCATGTTGAACTATAAGGAAGTTTTGCGTGTTTTGAACATGTGCAATTCAACTCTACATAGCAGGTGTCGACGAACAGGAAATTATGGACATAGATCCGAGAAGGCTGTTAGCGTGTAATTATTAAATACATAGAACAAATACACAGGCTATGATACAAATGTAGGAGAATATGCGCAATACAAGGATTCAATGTTACATGTACAAGTAAGCACTGTCGTAAGAGATGACAAAATGTTGTACCATTTATGGCTATTCATAAACAATGAAGACGAACGAATTGATTTTTTTATGTTGGTAAGAGTTGGACATGGTAAACAGTTATTATGGAACGACTTGCTTAATCAATAAAGGAAGTGACCAGGGTACGATTTGCTTATGGTGCGATGAATCTTTATCCTGATATTCATCATATCAAGTTGTTTATTTTACTACAAAGTGTTCAAACGAGAATAAATCAGTATAATTTCTCCTTCAATTCCAATTCTTGGAATTGACTTGGCAACAGTACCTATTTCAAGATTTTTTGAAACAGAAAAGGGACACCAAGAAATAAACAGTTGAATTTTTTTCTTGACTACATGGTAAATGTTGGTTTTTACGTTGTTACGTCAAACGAGGACACATTAGTATAACTACTCATTCAATTCCAATTATTGGAATTGACTTGGCAACAGTACCTATTTCAAGATTTTTGAAACATAGAACGGTCACCAACAAATAAGCATTTCTTCAACTACATGGTAAATTATTTATAAAATTATTATAAAATTTTTATGAGAAAATTTGCATGTTGACATAGCTTTGAGTCTTGTAAGAATGTGCACTAAACACAAATAAATGCCCAAACTATGTACCCCGTACTACACAGAAACTCAGGACCTACAGACATGATTATATCAAGATCGGTGAATGAAATGTTAAACGTCTTCAAATTCAATAGTATCATTTAAGACCTGATAGATTTACAGCATGGACCAGACATGCACGTTTCGGGTACTAAACCCTCGTCAGTGATCCTCAGTCTAAACAATGTAGTATGCCAAAAAGTATGAAAGTTACTATGTCGAAAAGTATACCGAAAGACGTAGCAGGATGGGTGGGGTATGATGCTACAGGACCCAATTTTAAGAAATTCCAAGAAATTTTGATACCAGAAATTTAGAATGCGTTGAAGAAACGATCAACAGAAATTGATCGAACTTGGCTACATGTGCCCTCGGGGACTCCGGGTCCACCAGCAGTGACACTCACCAAGTGGTATAAATGTAAACGTCTTCAAATTGAATAGCATCATTTAAAAACAGATAAATTGGCAACGTGGACCAGACATGCACATTTCGGGTACTTAATCCTCATCAGTGATCCTAAATCTAAACAATATAATATGCCAAAAAGTATGAAAGTTACTATGTCGAAAAGTATACCGAAAATTGCTAATTAGTAGGTTAAATATCGCATGAATGATAGGGTTACAGCGGACAATTGGAATGGATATAGATGATTATTCATTTCATTGTTGCTAGCGCCACAAAAAAGTAAAATTCCTGAAGAAATGGAGAAATAATGTAAACGTTGAAATTATCGCGTGAGAGTAATTTTCGCGTTTTGCGAATCCATGGACATCGCGAAAATTTCCCTGCGCGAAAATATCCCACATTCTTAAAATGGAAAATGCATTTTATCGCGTAAATTTCCCCCACGCGAAACGTCTTGATGTAACAATCGCGAGATTTTCTCCCAGCGAAAATAACCACGTTTTCAGTACGTGTTACATGTATCTCTCGGTTACTAGTCATGATGCATCCAGAAAAAGATATTTCCGAACGATTCACTATTTCGGGTCCTTGAAGACACGTTTTTACAATGTTGATGGTCTAAGTGTTTTTAAAAGATATTCAGAAAAATACCCTACATGCTAAAGAATATCTCAAAATTTCTTCATTTGGTATGTATTTTCACGTTTGTTTTCTATGCAGTTTGGAAATTGCGTCTGATTACGAGCCAAGGAAAGTGACATCATGACGTGAGGCACACATTTTTCAAAAAATTATTTTTGTCAACGGCAAGGGGCTCCGTGCAGGGTATTAAAGGCAAGGTGAAAAATACAGAAATATCAATGAGATTGGACCTATAGAAACCGAGTTAAGGTATCCGATGTACAGTAGGGATTTTTTCATGCCTGGTAAGGTACTGTAAACTATATACTTTCTGATAGATAATAATTCCAACAGCTCAGAAATAATGATTTTAAGGCTAGAAAAGCATAGGGGAACAACTGATGGATCATTCTCTCCATACAACATTACGTCTTCAAAATTAAAGCATCATATAAGAACAAATAAATTTTCAGCATGGACCAAACATGCAATTTTCTGGAACCAAACCTTGTCATTGATTCTCAATCCAGACAGTAAAATATTGCAAAAGACTCAGAAAGTTATGTCCAAAAAATACAGAAAGACGTAGCAGGATGGGTGGGATAAGATACTACAGGACCTATTCACACTGTACATATCACGTGACAGGCAAATAATCTCTAGCCCGGGAATTCCCTCCCATTAAACAAGGTAATTACTGTCTCAATCTACTTTATATGAATTTATTTTAGCTCTATCATACGAATATCGTTATCATTTATATGATGGTAATATACTCTTGTCAAGAATAGAATTATATTCATTGAACACTTCAACAGAAAATTTTGTTTATTTACGTGCAACATACCATAACATGTTAACAAAATAAAAAGATATTTGTTGAAGTGTTCTCTGACTATGCCTTTATTCTTGACCAGAAAAGATTACCAGCATATAGATGATAGTGATGCTCATATGATAGGCTTAAAATTGTTTCCTATGAAGTAGATTTAGACTGTATTTACCATATTTAATCGAAGGGGATTCCCGGGCTAGAGATCATTTGCATATCACGTGATACGCTACTGTGATTCATGAATTTCGAGAACATTTTATGGACAGAAATTTTCGAATACATTTGAAGAAACGAAGTTGATCGGACTTGGCAACATGTGCCATCCTGGTCCACCATCAGTGACTCTCACCAAGTGGTTCAAATGTAATAAAGATGTGTATTCAAGTCCTGGGAGTCTTATATCTGTACTCGGGGCATCATTACCTTTCAGAAAATATAAAGCTTATAATACCTCACCAGACATTACATTTACCATATTTAACAAAGGAGATGATTATTTCGCTATTTTAAGGAGGTCAACAACTAAGCATTATCTCTCCAATGCTAATTTAGTCATCGATTTTATTAAACTTTGCTACTGAATCGCCCTACTGGTCGGGAAGTAGTTATCATCGAGCAGTTATTATCGCCTTTATAATTCCTTGTGACTTGATGTTTGACAAATACATTAATTACTTCTTACCAGGTCTGTTGCCTGAAAGATGCTTTGTTTGGGCCTTTATCAATGTGACATCATATATATATATCTATTTCTATGTCAGAAACTTGCCATTTCATCGAAAAATATCGAAATTCAAAGAGGTTTACATCTTAGCACCATCCCTCCTATGCTATTTTGAACATAGATTTTATTTTGATTTGCCACTGAATCGACCCTACAGGAATTTTGGAGGCACGCACTCTCTGTAAAGTAAATGCAGACATTTAAAATCTAAAAGTAACACTAAAAAGAGGGCGCTAGTGAATGGATTTGTGTGGCGTATGAGCAGCACTTTGGCTGGAAGCGTCACTGATGAGAATTTAATATTCGAGACACGTGTATGGTGCATGAAAATTGGTTGGAAATTTTCTTCAAGAGGGTATAGAGTTGGAACCCTTCCGCATTATTGTCCATACCTTTTGTTCTTCGATCCTGACGATAATCCCAACAGCACTCACAAAAGAGCACCAAATTGAGCATCGACGGACCCCTACCAAGCCAGAGGTGGGAACAGGTGCCCGGGAGGAGCAAGCATCCCCTGTTGGCTGGCCGCACCCGCCGTCGATTATCATGCACGAAAATGAAAACATATGAAAAACATGAACTGCACTGTCTGAGGCCATTTCAATATAGAAAGTGCTACGGCGACCATGTCAGGGAATGTATTCAAAACACTTACTGCCAAACCCTTCGCGGGGAACTTTTTTACGAGCTCCACATGGAGCTACGAATGATAGAGACTTTCAGCATTAGTACTTCTTATGTTTTCCACACTGTATATGACATTTCAGATGAATCCATCCGAAAAAAAAGCTTAGATTCTAGCAACCAAATTTATCAAAAATGGAGTTTTCTCCGAGCTTTTCGGGGGCGAGAGCGGTGCGTCTTGCTGTCGTCTTTCTTAATCATTGAAGCAATATTAATTTTTTTTTACAATTAGTTTTATCACAAATGATTAGAAAAAATACAGAGGAATCTGATGGTATAATTTTTGTTGAAATAAGGTGGACCTTGGATAAGAATGATCCCATGCGGCGATAATTAGTTCTCCAACCTTTTTAAAGTTGACTTTACAAGAACGCATTTTAATTGCTCATAAAACGAGTACCAGTGATCAGATTGTATTGATAATTTATGGAAGAAGAAGTAAAGGGTTCTACTTTTATTATCGAGATTTCATGTGCAAGTTTTCAAAATAAATGTTAATATAGCAAAAAAAAAAAAGCTTTAAAAATCAGCGATAGTACAGTACAAGAAATATAGAACCGCGCACTCTCTACAAAGTAATTGTACAAATTTCAAAAATAAAAACCCAGAGGGCGCCACTGATATGAATTTGGCTGTGTCTGAAAATCATTTTGGCTGGAGGCATTACTGAAGAGGATTTACTACCCGAAACACGTGTTTGGTGCATTAAAATTGGTTTGAAATTTCCATCAAGAAGGTAAAGATTTGGAACACTAGCACTTCCGTATATTTATTGTACGAGGCATTTCTGAAGAGAATTTTACCATCCGAAACACGTGTTTGGTGCATTATAATTGGTTTGAAATTTCCATCAAGAAGGTAAAGATTTGGAACACTAGCACTTCCGTATATTGTACAACAGATACCTTAATGGCAAAAAACATCGTAAATAGTTTGAAATTTTCAACTTGATCAATATATACGTAAAAGTCTAGGTTAAATAAGAGTATCGTATCTATATTTCACAGCTCATCCGGTATGCTAGAGCATGTACTGATGTTTTGGATTTTCATAGTAGAAATTTACAAATTACCAAGAAACTTTTAGGACGAGGTTTTCGCTTTCACAAACTAGTAAAGACTTTCTGGAAATTTTACAAAAATTATTGTCAACTTCTTCTGAAATTTGGACCAATACAGGCAACGGAGTATATTACTTAGGGTATTTCACAGCCTGCATTTTATGGTGACATTATTAACAAGATAAGAAGGATCAAAGATAGACAACATCACTATCAAAAATGCGTCAGAATCATCAAACGCCTTTTATACCTTGGATATGATCCCAATGTCTCCAGACGGACACTAGGCTTGGTACTTGACCAATCTACAGTCTTTTACAAGCGCATTCTTAAAACTTGCACTCTGACTGACTGTGACGACGGGACTCCATGACGGGACCTGTCCAAACCTCTTTAGAGAAGACAGGGCCCCGACCACCTGTCCTCTCTGAATGTCTGTCGGACTCCTCTGGTGATAACATACATAAGCTCGCGGCGGCAGAGCATGGATTATATTACGTACGCCCTCTTTTTATATCCATTTACATATTCATCTGTGTTGCTTGGGCCCTTGCGTTTTGCGGTCTTGTATGTGTGTGGTCATCTGACAGTGAGGAGATTGTTTTACACCACAGTTGTACGTTCTTCGAGACCTCTTGGTAATCGGAAAAGTGGGAGGGTTGTGCGCACGTAATCCAGGATAACCATACCTTCTGCTATTTCCGTAGCAGATGGCCGTCCTAAGTCGGCACCGGCTGCCCATTGGCCTCTTTGGTTTATGTGTAGTCCTTTGTGTTTAATGTTTCTGTGTTGTGCGTTGACGTTCCTTGTCCCTTATACGTCTCTTTCTGTGCTCGTCTGCTTTGTGTTTTTGCATTGGGTGTTTTGGGGTTTTGCCGTGGGTTTTACAACCTGGTGTTGTTGGAGATCCCCTCCTTTGTTTCATTGTAGAAGAAATTGTATTGATTATCCTTTATTTCTTTTCATGCTCTAAAATGTCATTATTAGTAAATTTGAATCCTGATTGTTTTATCCCCATGAGTCCATATGCAACTTTAATTAAACCTACATCATATATTGACCTCTTTGTACAATGGCAATTGTTAAAATCCTCTTTTATATAAAGCTAAACCTATTTTTTGGACATGATAACTCTTTGTCCATATTAAATTGTTTAGATTAAGAATCACTGACGAGGGTTAGCACCCGAAACGTGCATTGCCGGTCCATGCTGAAAATTTACCTGTTCTTAAATGATGCTATTGAATTTTAAGACGTTAATATTCATTAAAGTTTACTCTACAAAACTATGACAGGCATAAAGCTTAAGCGGAATCAGTTGTTTTATTTAAATTGAAATACCAGGCCTTAAACTAAAAGAAATAACTTATTTTGTTTAACGAGGCAACTAGAACGTTGGGGGATATAACAGTTTACTTTGATCATTGACTTGTTTATGTTTATCTATGTATAAGTTTTACTCTTCATACATGCGGTCAAAATTGATTTTGAGTTCTAGTTGCATAAGCGCCAGCGGCGATTTTCTCCTTTTTGTTTTCTGTTGATGCTGATATACAGTTCGTATACTAAAGAAGGGATCTCCAAGAGGACTAGTCTCAGAACAGAAAGCAAAAAAAAACAACAACAACAACAACAAGACAAGCGAAGACCGAAACAATGAAGTGACAAGGAAGAAGAAACGCCGAAGACGACATCAAACAACAAGCACAAGACAGGAAATAAACCACTCAGACCAACGGCCATTAGGTGCCGACTAAGAACGTCCGTCAAATCCGAAGATAGACATGACATAAACCACTTAGACCAACGGCCATTAGGTGCCAACTAAGAACGTCCGTCTGATACGAAGGTAGACATGACATAAACCACTCAGACCAACGGCCATTAGGTGCCGACTAAGGACATCCGTCTGACACGAAGGTAGACAGGAAATAAACAACTCAGACCAACGGCCATTAGGTGTCGACTAAGGACGATTATCTGACACGAAGGTAGACAGGACATAAACCACTCAGATCAACGACCATAAGGTGTCGACTGCGGACGTTTATCTGACACGAAGGTTGACAGGACATAAACCACTCAGACCAACGGCCATTAGGAGTCGACTACGGACGTTTATCTTACACGAAGGTAGACAGGACATAAACCACTCAGTCCAACGACCATTAGGCGTCGACTGCGGACGTTTATCTGACACGAAGGTAGACAGGACATAATCCACTCAGACCAACGGCCATTAGGTTTCGACTACGGACGTCCGTCTGACACGAAGGTAGACATGACATAAACCACTCAGACCAACGGCCATTAGGTGCCGACTAAGGACATCCGTCTGACACGAAGGTAGACAAGACATAAACCACTCAGACCAACGGCCATTAGGTGTCGACTACGGGCGTTTATCTGACACGAAGGTAGACAGGAAATAAACCACTCAGACCAACGGCCATTAGGTTCCGTCTAAGGACGTCCGTCTGACACGAAGGTAGACAGGAAATAAACCACTCAGACCAACGGCCATTAGGTGCCGACTAAGGACGTCCGTCTGACACGAAGGTAGACAGGACATAAACCACTCAGACCAACGGCCATTAGGAGTCGACTACGGACGTTCATCTGCCACGAAGGTAGTAAACGGCGAAGTTTGTTGTATCCGCATTTCGTGAGCACAACCCCCCTGCTTGTCCCATTACCAGTGGTAACCAAGACGCATTATTGTTGTGTATAATTAAGCATTCTCACTGCAAGATGACGACAAACTATATAACAAGACGCAAAACTAACGAAAAAAAAACGTGTTTGTTATTAACGCGGCAAATTGTTAATAGATGTCAGCTAAGGCATATTCAATTACTGGAAATATTAATTTATTTGCTTGTAAGTCCTGCTTCCGATCATGTACGAGAAAAATGTCTGAAGTAATTTCTTGTATCTGACTCATTGTCTTCGAAATGCTATTTTTAAAATTGAATTATGAGAAAACGCTTTGTTTGACGTCATAAACCAATTTCCGTGTGACAATGTCTTCCTTAATAGATTTTCTACATTGTTAGCCTAAATAAAAAGGTGACTTTTACTGTTATGACCGGGTAGAACGACCAGATGATATTTTATGGTCTGGATAATAAGCGTTTATGATAACGTAAGCAGACATAAGTTTCTAGATCTATTTCTGGAATTATTGTACAGAACATACAGTAATGAACGATCCATTTGATATTCTGGGATGGGTGTCTTGGTACTTTTTTCTATAATAATTCCAAAACAAAAATTTGCTCTAAATATTGATGAAACATTTACATCTTCAAATTCAATGACATCATTTCAAGAAGAGATATATTTGCAGCATGGACCAGCCATGTACATCTCGGATACTTAACCCTCGTCAGTGATCCTCAATCTAAACAAGGTAATGTGCCCAGATTTGTTAAAATGTTCTAAAATTATTTTGTCCAAACATGTACGGAAAGACGTAGCAGGATGTGAAGGATATAATACTACAGGACCAAAGTTTAAGAAATAATAATAAGTATGATATATCATAATATATATAGTTTGATTTCAGATATAAGCTTTGAAGGAGAAAATTAGTTTGCACCAATTCACACTTCTAAGTTTAAAATATATTATATTGAAAGCCCTCCAGACCCTCTTACAATAACCTTATATAGTTTGGTGTACAGATTTATATTGTACAAATCCTGTATCACTGTATAATAAAACTTTTGCATAAAAGTCATATTTACAGTTTTAAATATAGTTAAGTACTTCTATATTGAAGAAACATACATTTTTGTACGCTAAGACATACTATGCACATCACTTGTTGGAAAGAAATGATGTTGCTCCGGGTTTGGGCAAAAATAATGATTTTGCCCGAGTGCGGGGCGAAAAAATAATCTTGCCCGACAACCCCCACCCGATTATGAAATGGACCGTGCCTAAAACAAAATACCCCCCCCCCCCCCCGATTATAAAATGGACCGTGCCTAAAGAAAAATAAGTGGCCAACTCTGCTGCCCGAGACCAGCTTTATGGACAGAGATTTATAATTTCAGGTTAATGCAGTCTGCTTAAAACCAGCTCCCCCCGGTCTGCTTCATCGTCAGGGTCTTGAGTATACCCGCTAATACTAGCTAGGGTCATGTTCACCTTTCGTGTAGCCAATCAAATCGCGACTTAAAGGTATGCAATATCTAATGACGAATACTATCTTATTATCGGGATCGGGACAAATAGCAAAAAGGCGGCGCAAATGACCACAGAGTATACGCCCAACAAGATTGTATTTTACAGACAATGTTTGTGTTTTATGTGTTTTGTTTTGTTTGGTTTTTTTTTTTCTTTTATACACTTCCGATGATGGTCCGGTTATAACCAAACACTTTTTTTAAATTTGAAGTTAGAATTGACACGGGGGAACGTGTAGACAACATTGATGAAACGGACGTTCTGATTGGTTAAAAAAATCTCAGGAATATTCCGGTCAAAAGTTTATTGATTCATTGAACACGACCCTTCACATGTGTACTCCAGACCCTTACGATGAAGGAGAAGGGGGTGGGGGCTGGTTTTAATCAAGACTGAAGTGAATGAGTCATCATCAGTGATATTTAAAACAATATGATTATAAATGAAAAATATATAATTTAATTATTAATGTGGCGACCCAAGTTTAATATTTGAACTGATGTATTTATTTTTATTTTTATTTTTTTTTTTTGAGTCAGCGATTCCAAGTTTTGTGTAGTAAGTGATTAAATGCTTATTTTATTGATTTAATGTATAATTTCTTTTCACAGTTATTGGTTGGAATCCCCCTATTGTCTAGATCAACGCATTTGCATTCATTTGGGGACGGGGATAGAGGCGAAAAGCATACCGAGTATGTTAATTGCTGATATACCGAAAGCATACCGAGTATTTTACTTGCTGCTGTCTGCGATTGCTTGATGAACTAAGATTTGCAGTAGTAAGTGCCACAATTTTAGCACTAGACCTGCTATTCCATTGAACTATTCAGTTCAATAAAAAGAATAACCCTCGAAACATAATTGACCAATTACGTCGTTATACAATCCATCACAATGTAGACACAAAATATATGATCTAAAGATGCATCTCTATTTGCTTAAGGGACCTTAACAAGCGTTTTCTGCTCTAGAAAGGTTACTTCTATAATACGAAGTACTTCATAAATTGTTTTTTCCTAAAACAATACCTTACATAACTAAACTAAACTGGCTGATAAAAATGAATGAGCCTTTTATAACTTCGAGATGCTACTACAGAGAAAAGAGATTTTAAGAACGAAGTGTTGTTTATTTATGATCCTTGATTGGACTGTTGATTGGTTTCTTATGCAGCAAACACTAGAGTTAAAAGGATGATTGACCCACATCATACTTGGTATAAATGTTAAACGTCTTCAAATTCAATAGCATCATTTAAGAACATATAAATTTGCAGCATGGACCAGACATGCACGTTTCGGGTACTAAACTCTCGTCAGTGATCCTCAGTCTACTTCACCCTCGTATAAACAATGTAGGTCTAAGTTTACGGCCCCATTAACCTGGACTATATTCATTGAGGTTTATATTATTTTCCCCCATCTCCAATAAAGTTTATTTGATAACTACTTTCTTAAATGAAGCTTCACCAATAGACAATTCATTCTATAGAAATTATCTGAATATTTAATGAGGAATAAAAATACAATGTATTAAAAAATAAATCTAAGCAAAATCGAAAACTACATAGATGAAAATGAGAAACAAAAATAACAGCAAAGACAGAGAAGAACCAAGAGAGAGAGAAAAGAAGATATATAGTAATAATGAAGATAACCATTAGCGACCTCGACATAATGATCAAAGAATCGTTCTTGATTAAAGATATCACTTCGATGAAAATGTCTTTATGAATTAGCAGTTTTAGAAATGATTAATCAACGCATGTAAAGAATTAAAACCAATCCTTTTTTGTTTTGAAAAAGAGAGAGAGAACTGTTATCAAACAGGTAAATAAGACAAAATCCTTTATTAAAAATCTTTGCCATTTCCCAATTGTCCGTAACGATGAGATCATATAGAAATAAGTTGCAGCAACAGATATTATATGAAAATTAAAGTGAATGTGTCAAATCATTAGTTAAATTCTTCTTTTTTAAGTTCTAAATCTGTAACCCTATGGTTAAAATCCATTTACTTTTATAAGTTAATTAGTGTTTTTTTCACATCTCTTGCGGAATGATATTACGTAGACATATAATCGATATTATTGGACGTATGGTGCCATATGATTCCTAAGCGATGGTAAGTCGTAGATGTGATAGAACAAAATAACTCATAATAAAATCGAGTCGATAAGATAAAAGGTGACTTATTCTTCAGATTTATATGAGAGACGAGTTTTTGAAGTTGTTATCCATTAATTACGCTTGTTCAAGAAAGAAGGTCGGAAAATTGTCCGTCTTTTTTTAACCTCTTTTCGTACATTTTGCGGCTGAGAAAAACCATATTTGTGGACATGTTTATCTTCTTACTTTTTCAAGAAAAGTAAGTAAAAAAGGATTAAGACTTTTTAAATCGGATTTGCCGTCATTAATCCAAATGAGAATGGAGAGGAAAAGGACCTTAATGGAATTTCCAGTCACTCTTCGGAAAGACAAGGAGGAACATTTGGTTACAGTGAAAAAGAAGCGTCGATTTCTGACAGCTGACCTCACGTCACGACATGGACAAAAGATTCAAATTGGGAAGATTGTGTTGTCTGCAATTATCCCCATCATATTACTTTTCGGTGAAACAACATATCGGCTGATAGTTAGCGTCACAGAATTGAAGAAAGTTAATGGCATTCAGGACGAAATTTTGTTTAGTTTGGAAACCGGCACGGTGGTTCATTATTTACAGATAGAGCGTGGAACTACCGCACTTTTCATAGGCAGTAACGGCAGCGCAACGGTCTATAACAATTTGCTGGCAAAGTACGAACTGACAGACGACGCGATCGACAGTTTAACAAAATGGCCGACCACAACATATCCGGCACACTTTCAAACCCGCGCTATATTTAAAAACCATATTCTTGAATTTCGTAACAACCTCGTTCCTTGGCGAATGCATGTATCAGTTGCAGAAGACATCAAGTTTTACACGGACGACAACGCTGTGATTATAAGTTGGGTTGCCGATAGCGCAAAAAAATCGGAAGGGGGAACAACTTGGCAGACCCTAATTGCATATCACATGCTGATTCTAAGTAAAGAGCAAGCTGGAATTGAAAGAGCTCTTGGGGGAGTTTTCTTCGCTCAAGGTAAGTCATTTTCTACTTAATTTTCTACTGAATGGAAAAACTTAGAATGACCGTTTTGTGAGAATGCCATCAATCTATCACTTTTTCAGACTATACGATTAGTAAATTTCTACTTTTGTTAAAAAAAAAGCGAGAATATGTTTTGGCAATCTTTTGTGAAAATATCATTTTCTACTGCATGTATTCTTAACTCATTAAATGGGAATGATCTTTCGCGGTGTTTCGAGAGAATGTCGCGCAGTCCTATCACGTTTCCAGACAAGATATGTGATTATCTTGCTATGGTCAATGAGTTTACTGTTATTGCTTCGTGTCAATTTCAGTAATCTCCATGTTGAATGTTTAATTCAGACGAAAGCGAGGAAATGACCTGATCAATTTGAATGGTATTTTGATGAATGTAATCCCATAGGAAAAAATAGGACGATTAAGCCCTTCATACAAGAATCATTTAGAGATAACAATTAAGCGAACGGTGTTTATGACGAAAATTGGTGATAAATGTAACAAGGAACATCGTCTCTTATGTACAGTACTGATGAGCAGGCACTTAGATACAGGGATCGCGACGGCCTGGAAAATACCCAAGATTATGTGTGGGGGATGACGCTCAGTCTTTTATATATACCTTTTTTTCTTGCATGTAGTTGTTCGGCTCCAATAAATGAACATCGCATCGAGCTCAATTGGAACTGTCTCATAAAAATTCAGGGAAAATGCATATACATGTTTCTTGATTCTTACTCTGAGGTCTCTCTTGTATTCCTGCCTGTTTCAGCACAACTCTGAAGGATTAAAACAAAGCTGTAGAAACGCATTTTGGCTTTTTAACTTTTTAATTATTACCAACGCCAAGAATTTGTAAGTGACAATGTTAATTAAGAAATCGTAAGGTGTATTAAAATTGAATAGAAAAAAATGTTATAGCACCTCATTCTTATCTGCAATATTAAAAAAGGTTCTGAAGAAAGTAGATCTTATAATCTCTTTTCCTATTGGACTTATTTTATAAAGCCCCTTCCCCCTTTCCCTACCCATTTCCATTTCCATATTGCTTTTGCATCACAGGGCAGGGAATAAGCGCCCCTGTTTTCACATAAGGCGTATATAAGTGACTTAAAGGACTGTTCTTCGCCAATGTTTGGAAGGGAATTGGGGGGTGTAAATACATATACCTACTCTATGGGTAAATGTATGTTAGCGCCCCCCCCCCCCCCCCCCCATTTCCAATAGAATGTCAAAAGGAGAGTGCATGTTCCGCTGCAAAATGTACAGCTACTTTCTACTTTTTATACATTAATTGAGGTATTGTATCTATACACACACAAGGCTTTTCTGTCAGTATGGATGTTTACAAAACATCTTAACTATCATGTCAACATTTCTTTTCTTTTTTTTAATATTCCATTCCATAATACCCGTGCAAGCACGTGTAATTTTCTAGTTGTATGTAATTTTCCACTCTCGGATCATTAAAAAAGTCTGCTGATAATTTGGCCTATGTTTTTTTTCTGTGAAATCATACAAATCAAACGGAAATATGCTTTCCTGACATATTCCGGAAGGATGGTATGAGAACTCAAATATTCTCTCTGAAGGATGGTTTCCATACAAGATCCATTTCAAAAGCATTCTGTACGACGAGGAATCAAAATACAAAAGAGATAAAAGAAAAATAATACTTAATGGAAAAGAGTCATAATCCGGAGAATGCCAGCGAAAGACGTTATATGATCCGTTTATTCATTATATTTCAACTCTTAGTGGTTTATACTCTGTTCTTACTTTATTTCTTTGATATACTAGTATCATGTTTCGTTTTATTTTGTACAAGGGATTTGTCTGATAATTATCATGTCTGGATGGCCTTTGATATCTACATGTACGAAATCCGACTGGACTCATTCTAATTGGTAGTGGTAAAACAGTTTTTCGTTATAACGAGAAGAAAGTCATATTAACGAGGAATTTTCTCGTTATTACGAGAAGAAAGTCATAGTTACGAAAAAAGTCGTAATATCGAGAGATTTTCTCGTATTTACGAGAGTAGAATCTTCACACTACCACTTAGATAATCGGCTTTCGTAGAAACCACAATGAATCCTAATGTTTTTATTTCAAATCTTATGTCGTATTTATAGAATGATATTATAAAAAAAACAAGTGAATATTCTTCGAGACCATTGAGCAACCGAACAAGTAAGTTTGCTGTGTACACTTGATCCAGATAACTTCACCGTCGGTTGCCACTAATATTGGAGATGGTTATTCTAAGATGGCATCGGTTGTCCATTGGTCTCGTTTGTATAGGTGTTGTATTATTTATTTTATGTCGTCTTGGTGTTTGATTTCCCTTGTCCTTTTATTGCCTCTTGTTATACTTGTCTGTTCTGTGTAATCCAATTATTGCTTCGATATTTTTCTGCGGGTGTTTTAAGCGAGTCCTGTTATTGATTCCTCCTTTTCTTAACAAAGTGCCATATATGCTTGTACATGTTGAAATAAGAGAAAACATCTTTGGTTTCTAATGTACAAATTTGAAATAGCTATTCCACCTATGAAACAAATCGCAATTTAAAACTAATATCAATATTTTTGTTAATACACCCTACACAGGCAAATAATAATGTAATTTTTACGTGTTTTTATGCCACACGAATTGAAAAAAAAATCTGTCAATATAAAAAAGTTTACTGACTTAAAAGTAACAGATATCTTAAATGACAAATAAGAAATAAATCAGATAGTAATTTTACATTTTTAAAATTACGTTAATATATGGGAAAAATCTATATCAAAGAATGCATGCATATTACTAAAATAAAAAAAAGTGAATTACATATTTACCGTGTACATGGTGTTAAGGAGAAATCAATATGACCATCAACAAATTAATTGTGCCCTTTTCGGAGCTATTATTTAGAAGACTCCCTCATGCCCATTAGACACGTGATTCAGGGTTCGGGTCGCAACCGTTTCGATGGGAATTCTCACGATTTTGCTTTGCCTTCTCGACTTTGAGACTGAATAACGGTTAGGTACTTCTTTGATGTTTATTTTTCAGAAAATGAAATCTGCCCATTATCTTGTAAACATTTGACTTTTTTTAGATTTGTCTGGTCCATGTTGTAAATTTATCAGGTCTTAAATGATGCTATTGAATTTGAAGACGTTTAACATTTAATGTTAGCTAATAACATGGCATATAACAAATGTCATGCATACAATCAAATGATCATTGCTCAATTCTTTGATATTCTTAAATTACTTAAAAATCGACCCGGCTAAATCAGGTAAAAGGCTTTGTGAAACTGTTTACTGAAACCAAATGAATTAAAAGCCAATGAAGCTGTTTAAACATTCAGGTTTGTTAATTGTACTTAAATATTAAAAAAATGAAATGACGTCGATAAAATACATTACAATTTATAAATAAAAGTTTCCTTTCAAAATTAAAAAAAATGAAATATTGAATGCCCTACGTCATTCCAGTAAGTTGCTAGTTTGTTTCCACTTAGACCAACAAAAAACTGACAGGTCAAAAAAAAATATAACACTGACAAGTGTCAGTAATCTAAAAATAGAAAACAAACCAGGAAGTAATATTACATAAGTGGCCCCTTTTTGGAGCAAAATTTTAGATTTACACAAAGAAATGAATTCAATTTGTGCCAAAATTTACTCTATATTGTAGGCTACTTATGAAATGATACATATCCTATGCTTTCCTTCCTCTTTTCTCATTATTTGGACTTTTTTGTGGGGGGACGTCACATTGGGGCTTATTTTGGACAAACTTCCTATTTGTAATTGTCGGGCATACTTCTGAACAAATTTTATATTTTGATATGTTGTTAACTTTCCACGTGTTTAAGTGTATGCAAAAGGAAAAAAAAAACTGTTCAAGATCCCGCTTGATGTTACCTCAATGAAAATAATCCTGAATTATGCTATTTTTCGCGATAAAATCACCGGTTTTCATTATATTTATGCAAAATTTACAATGTCTTAAATCAAAATCGAGAAGTAGATTTTATGACTAGATTTCTCAAAAATAGATATTTAATCTTCAAAAAATGTCAACAAAATTTGATTTTGGAGAAGTTGATTTAAAGGGGCCACTTAACTATATAAACCGTATATACTTCTTTCTTTTAGATATGATAATCGCATATTAAAACGTCTGAGATGAATTTCGATATCAACTCTAAACCCCAAAATCAATTAACCCGTCTATTTTTGCAACTTTAAGACATATGATATTTTCATTTTTTAGGGCTAATAAAAGAATCACAAAATATCATATTAATGATATTTCTAAGGATTATATTACCTGATATAACTATACAATGATTTAAATCGATATAAATAGTGCAAAGGCAAGGCAAAAATTCCTTACAAGTTACAAAGAGAGAAAGAGCTTAACAATTGAATGAAGAATTATGTGACAATTGTCTTATACCAGGGATCCAGATTTTAGCGCAAGCTTGTGAAATTATCACATAAAATAAAAAAAAAATGTCTTGTTCTCATCTCATCGCTAAATGTCCATAGTCTCTAAAATCATTTAAAATAAAAGGTTCTTAACTTAACAAAAACATAAAATTTAATCCTACTAGTCAGTATCTAGATAATTATAATTAATATTAATTAAAAATGTTTCGAATGTGTGTGTCTCTGGCATATGCGAATTCGAGCAAATGTACTTGATGCTATGTACCTTCGAGTCCTCTTGGTTGATATCATTTCACCACAATTATTGAATTATCTTTGCCGGATATCCTAAATTCAACTTTATAAAACATTCAGGAAAACACATAAAACAAAACAAAGCAAAAGTTAACCCAAATCGCCCCAAAAATAAATATTAAACAATACATAAACCTCACAAACAAAAGAGAAAGTGAGAAATGAAGAACAATAAAAGAAGAGAAAAATTGAGTACAAAATTCAAGGGTTATTCAACTTATGTTTTATTTGCAAACCGGAGCTTGAATTCGCATTCGTCGTACGTACATGTTCGTGTATAAGCTTAGGCTATTTCTTTGTTATTTTCAGTTTTGCGTCCTCGCACTAGTATGTTTTGAGCTCAAAGTCATAAATTAAAGCAAAATTAAAATGATAAAATCTTTTGCAAATTAAGTGTGATATCTACAAAAGATAGAGAGAAATTGTTTACTTTTTACATTTCATGCAAAAATGTAAAAATACTTCAATATTTCAAGACACTGCATTTTATGTCATTCTTTTGTTGACTACAACATGAAACAAGTTTCTCTCAGATTTCACATTGGAGTAGCACTGATCATATAAATGCAGTTTTGTTTGATATATGTGTTTGTTTCTCTCCCTAGTTGGCTGGTAGCTTTTCAATTTCAAAGGACGCAAAACAGAATTTAAACAAGAAATTGTCTTAGTTTGCAGATTAGTCTATGAATCCTGCAGTAAAATTTAATCTTGTTTAAACATGTGTTCGCTATGTTAAAACAGCTATCATTGCTGTCGGAAAATCTATCTCGATTGATTACTTCTTAACATGGAAGTGTAGTTAATTTTAATATTTGATCAAAAAGCATATTGCATTGACATTCTAAAAATGGACGCTTCTAATATCTTAAAAGGATCGCACCGAGTAATATGCGTTTTCTTTTTGATGGAGAACAATAGAAAACACTCTTAAGAATTTTAGGTTAAACATTCCATGTGGAATGTGATTACCATTTGAATGCAATTTACCATAAGATGTAAAATTTCCATCTGTGAAATATAAGATATTTTGATCTACATGCGTCAGGTAGAATAAAAGAAAATATCGATGAATAATGAACAAAATAACGTCCGAGATATTGAAAATATGAGTATAGAGTATTTCACATTTCTCTAACGTTTTCTATACTGTAGGAACGTCTGTATTATGATGGTAGGTATCGGAAGCAGATTTTTTTATACGGTCATTTTAGGAGTTTAGGATAAATAGAAGTAAATCAATATGAAATAAGTCAAACATAATATTTTTTAAGATGGAATGTTTAACATTGAAAAGCTCGGGATGTCCGGGATCTCCAGCAACACTCGACTGAAGCACCTACAGCAAAACAACAAAATAACTCAATGACATGCAAAATACAGAGCAGACATGCACAGAGAGAGATGCAAAAAGGACAAGGAACACGAAAAAGAATACAGAAACATCAAACAAAGAAGACCACACATTTTACCAATAAAGATATTTTAGAATAACATATACCAGGGACCTAATTAATAATGCATAAAAAAGAAAAGGTGTGAATTTTGGGGGGATTTTTTGTCAGTTTCTATTAATGCTGTAATCCCCCCCATCGATTCTCGGAAAGGCTATTGTTACCCTTTACGCATGAAAAATGTATTTGGATAATTCCTAACCGTATTTTCAAATATAGGTTAGCAACAGTAATTTTGTAAACACGAACCCGCGTACTATAAATCAAAACTAATTATGTTTACGTGTAATATCGAATTCCTTCGCAAAGATGAATAATAAATCAAATGCAGGGTGTGGAAATGAACATAGACGTTTGATATGTGTAGCCCCAGGTCTTTTTATATTTAATGAAATCATTTAATAAACTAAAGCTACCATGCCGGATGACAATACAATAAAGTACGAACGGTTGAAAATCTGGGACTCGTACTTTTCTCGCTGATTTATGTGTAGTCATTTGTGTTTGATGTTTCTATGTTGAGCATTGGTGTTCCTTCTCCCTTTTGTGTCTCTTTCTGTGCGTGTCTGCTCTGTGTTTTTGCATTGGGTGTTTTGAAGTTTTGTTGTGGGTGCTGCAACCTAGTGTTGTTGGAGATCCCCTCCTTTGTTTCAAATACAACTGAAATAATGGCTACACTTTGAAGAACACCTATGCCTTTCTACTCTATTTCAGTTTGGTCTTAAGCATCCTCCTTAATTACAAAATCAGAGGAAATGCTATTGATTTCAAAAATCAGAAGAAATTCTATTGATTATAAAAATCTAGTCTAAAATAATTACGGTTAGCGTTTTGTACATCAAGTTAGTAGTGTTATTCTACAATTTGCTGTAAATACTACAGCCGATTCTGGTTTGAGATCCCGTCCTTTCTTTCAAATGACATGTGTAGTCCTTTGTGTTTGATGTATCTGTGTTGTGCGTTGACGTTCCTTGTCCCTTTTGTCTCTCTTTCTGTTCTTGTCTTCTGTGTTTTTGCATTAGGTGTTTTGAGGTTTTGCTGTGGATGCAGAGACCTGGTGTTGTTGGAGATCCTTTCCTTTGTTATATACCTACATGTATAAGTTCCTCGATTCGTTCAAGAAGAACGTTCTCAAAGATTATAAACTTGCGTTCATAACAAAGTTTTTCTATTGTTAATTGACAATGTCCTCATTCGTTAAGATTTTAAAAAGAACACCAGTCAACATTCTATGGAGATTTAAATAATACAATCAATTAAACATTATACGGAGAAGCGAAAGTTAATACCAATGGAGATGAGATCAAATGTCCGTGGAGAGAAAACATCTCCTGTCTGCTAGCAACACCCGTCATTTAGACCGTGCAGAGATAAGTATTTTCAATCAAAATGTTAAATCAAAAAATTTGCTAACAGATCCCCTATAGAGCAATGTAAAGGACAAGGATATGAGTATTAAATTCAAGGGTTTCTTTAACTTATGTGTGGTTTGCAAACTGGAGCTTGAATTCGCATTCGTCTTAAGTATAAGCTTAGGACATATCTTTGTTGTGTTCTATTTTGCGTCCTCGTTTTGGTAGGTTTATGTCATAAAAAAACAAATTGAAATGATACCTTCTTTTGTAATTTTAAATGAGATTTCTAAATAAAAAAGAAATTATTTATTTCTTACATTTCATGTAAAAGTGTACAAATACTTCAATAATTCAAGACATTGCATTACCTATCATTTTTTGTAGACTAAAAAATGAAACACGATTCTCTCAAATTTCACTTGGTAGTCGCACTAATTATGAAAATGCAATTTTGTTTGATATGCTTGTTTATTTCTCTCCTTAGCTAGCTGGTAACTTTTCAATTTCAAAAGGACGCAAAACAGAATTAAAACAAGAAATGGCCTTAGTTTGCAAAATAATCTATGAATCCTGCGGTAACATTTAATCTTGTTTAAACATTTGTTCGCAAGGTTAGAATAGCTATTAATACCGTAGGAAATCTGTCTCGATTGATTACTTCTTAACATGGAAGTATAGTTAATTTTAATATTTGATCAAAAAGCATATTGCATTGACATTCTAGATAAGAACGTTTCTGATAGCTTAAAGGGATCGCACCGAGTAATATGCATTCTCCTGTTTATTGAATACAATAAGAATGAGAGACTTGGAGGTAAAAACTCCTCTTTGACTTTAGGTTAAACATTCCATGTGGAATATGATTACCATTTGAATGCAATAAGCCATAAGATGCGAAATTTCCATTTGTAAAATATGAGATATCTTGATCTACCTGCATCAGGTAAAATAAAAGAAAATATAGAAGATTTAAAGCATTACGCCTCTGCAATGGTCCTATCTACATAGAGCATTTGAAGAATTTTGAAACGTAACGCCGCAATGTTCCTTTGGCCTCTCTGAATTATTTGAAATGGGAGTACCACCAACTAGGATCCGTGTCTTGAGTATTGAATTTGAATTTCATTGTTCTCAGACTACCTGGTAGTAGAGTTTAAGCACTTCTTTTTCATATCTTCATCATTTACACATATTCTGTGATGAAGTGTAGAACTGGTAGCAAAGTCCCCTAGGAACTGACTCTAAACAAGGCGAACGTTACAAACACAGAAACACCAATTTTGGACCTGAATATCAAAATTGTTAATGGAGAGATTCATACAAGTGTGAATGACAAAAGAGATGACTATGGATTTAACATAGTAAATTTTCCCTGGCTTGATGGTGATGTTCCTAGATTACCGTCTTATGGTATCTACATTTCGCAGCTCATCCGGTATGCTAGAGCATGTACTGATGTTTTGGATTTTCATGATAGAAATTTACAAATAACCAAGAAACTTTTAGGTCAAGGTTTTCGCTTTCACAAACTAATAAAGACATTCTGGAAATTTTACAAAAATTATTGTCAACTACTTTTGAAATTCGGACCCATACAAGCAACAGAGTATATTACTTTTGGTATATCGAAACCTGTATTTTATGGTGACATGATCAACAAAATTAGAAGGATCAAAGGTAGACAGAATTACCATCGAAAATGCGTCAGAATCATCAAACGCCTCTTATACCGTGGATATGATCCTAATGTCATCAAATGGACCCTGGGCTTGATACTTGACAATTCTACAGTCTTGTACCAGTGCATCCTTAATAATTGCACGCTGACTGACTGTGACGACGGGACTCCATGACGTGCCCTGTCCAAACCTCTTTAGAGAAAACAGGGCCCCGACCACCTGTCCTCTCTGAATGTCAGTCGGACTCCTCGGGTGATAACATACATTAGCTCGCTACAGCCGGCAGAGCACAGGTTGTATTACGCATGCCCTCTTTTTATATCCATTTACATATTCTGTGTTGCTTGAGCCCCTGCATTTTGCGGTCTTGTTTGTGTATGGTCATCTGAGAGTGAGGAGGTTGTTTTACACCACAACTGTACGTTCTTCGAGACCTCTGGGTAATCGGAATAGTGGGAGGGTTGTGCGCACGTAATCCAGGATAACCACACCGTCTGCTACTGACATGGCAGATGGCCGTCCTAAGTCGGCACCGTTTACCCATTGGTCTCGTTGGTTTATGTGTAGTCATTTGTGTTTTATATTTTTCTGTGATTTGGCGTTCCTTGTACTACTGTCTCTTTTTGTGCGTGTCTTTTTTGTGTTTTACAGTGGGTGTTTTGGGAGGTTGCTGTCGGTGCTGCAACTAGGTGTTGTTGGAGATCCCCTCCTTTTTAGGATTGAGAGTTGCTAGGGGTCCGTCGATGTTTAATTTTGTGCTCTATTGTGAGTGCTGTTGAGATTATCGTCAGGATCTTCTTTAACTCATTATTAGCGTTTTTTTATTAATTCCTTTCTGTGCCGAGGCTGTTACCAGAGAGAAAAGTTTCTTGGGTCCCAGATTTGTGTATTATATGTGAACATCTTCACTTCAAAACTTGCTTTATCGTTATGATTTTCTTTTTACAAAATAAAGGAATTCACTTTTCAATCTTTTGACTTCTTGCCAAAAATCTAAAACATAAATAAACAAAATATCAAACCAAATATCAATTCTTTTTTTTAAGATTAGATGTTTTACATTAAAAAGCTCGAAATTTTCGCTATAACAAGGTGGGAATGTCCGGGATCTCCAACAACACTCGGCTGTAGCAAAACTCCTTAACAACTCTTACAAAAATACAGAGCGGATATGCTCAGCAAAAGGTGCAAAAAGGACAAGATATACGAAAAACAAGAGGAAACATCAAACAAAGAAGACCACGCATTTACCGATAAAAATATTTTAATATATATACTGAGGTCGTGATTGATTAAGCAAAAAGAAAAGATGCGAGGAAAAGATGTGAAATTTTGGATGTGTTTTCCAGTTTCAAATCATGTTTTGTTTTTATTGATAAATTTGTCTCATTAATTGTCGAAAAGACTATGGTTACCCTAACGCATGAAGAAACGTGTTTAGATATTGTAACTATACCATTAACCGTGTTTTCAAGGTCAGCTAGAATCACACTAATGTTATAAACATGACACTTCTGAATATAATGTTTAACGTCTTCAAATTCAATAGCATTATTTATGAACAAATCAATTGGTAGCATGGAAAAACATGCACGTTTCGGGTACTTCACCCTCGTCAGTGATCCTCAATCTAAACAATGTAATATTGACAAAGAGTGTGAAATTTAACCACACCGTCTGCTATTTACTTGGCAGATGGCCGTCCTAAGTCGGCACCGTTTGCCCATTGGTCTCGTTGGTTTATGTGTAGTCTTTTATGTTTCTATGTTGTGAGTTGGTGTTCCTTGTCCCTTTTGCGTCTCTTTCTGTGGGTGTCTGTTCTGTGTTTTTTGCATGGGTGTTTTGGGATTTTGCTGTGGGTGCTGCAACCTAGTATTTGTTGGAGATCCCCTCCTTTCTTTTATATCTACACTTATTTCGTGTTGCAGTGTGGAGTTGGTAATACAATTCCCCGTGACCCGATGTTTGAAGTGTTTTAATTCCATTTCGTTCTCTAACTTGACTTTGTTGTAGTGTCTTCCATGCAGGATCTCTACTCACCCTTCTTTGATCATCTCACTATGGCATTTTTAAGGTCGCCTCGTATTAAACTTACTCCTTTGAGATTACCCTCTATCACTACAGTAACTTTCCCATCATCGACTTTTAACAGCAATAAACTTTTTTCCTCACCCAGAGTACTTCTTTCACCTCTTAAATTGAATTCCCGTAGACGTATTACACCTACTTCTCCATCTGCAGGCTCTACATTTAACAACAAACATAGGGGGTTCTCAGCAGTTTCTACGTGCAAAGGGAAAAGATGCGGTATGTGTCCGCTCATCAATTGCAATTCCACAATTAAATCAAGTGTTAACGGGCAGACTTTTAAAATTGAGATTGAAAACGACATCGATTGATCGTACCAAGATGTCATTTATGTTATAACATGAAACGCTAGGGGATGTGGCGCCCAATATGTTGGAGAAACAGGTCAGGCCTTAAAATCTCGTTTTAGAAGTCATTCGTATCAGATAAGAAACTCACATCACAAAAAACAAAGAAATTTCCTTTATAATCACTTCGTTAAATACAATCATTCCATTTCGGATATAACTATTACACCGGTTCAGTCTTTTTCTAAACTTAAAAATCTTAGTAAAACGGAAGTTAAAAAACGCCGACTACAAGCTGAACTTGCCTGGATCACAAAACTCCAAACTGCGTACCCCCTTGGTCTAAACGATCAAATTTATGGACAAGGAAATATTTCCTCGACGTCAACTAATATTAATGTATTTTCAATCCGCCCAAACACTAAACGGAAGCATAGGTCTCACGGAAGACGACGAAACCGAAAACTCAGAATAAGATCTAGATTACACCGTACCCTCAACGATCTTCTGATCATTGCTCGCAACGGCGGCAGACATGAACTGCTTCATGCTCTCTCATCAGTTCCAGCAGTTCAACTGAAATCTATCTTGGATGAAGCACTGGTTGCATTCTTAAGAAATACGGATTGATTCAGACTTAATATCATTGTTGCATTCGCACAGAATAAACTTTATCCAGTTGTTAAAAACATCCCCCCAAAAAAACGATTCTTAAAAATTCCATTTATTAACAAAGGATTCGATCTTCTTAACATCTCTAATATTTTTCGGGATCATCGTGTACAAAGTGCTATTCCTCAATATTTTGAAAATTTAGAACCTCCTCTTATTTGTTACAAATATAAAAGACCTATTCGAAATTTCGTTTTTAACTACAACAAAGTTACATCAGATCCTAAAATACTTGAATCATGTCCTACTTCTTGAGAATGTGAAACATCTGAACCAGCTGGTCATATTTTTACAGGTGACTTTTCAATTATCCAAGACAGGCAGCTCCGTGGTCTTCTCAAAAAAGGACCTAAGTATAGAATCCCGTCCAAGATAGATTTTATTAAATGTCGCGAAGTACTTAAGGAAGCCTTAGATAACTATACCAAACGATGGTGTAAATCGGAAGGAGTCGAATCGCATTCTCTGAATGACTGGAAAAACCTCATTTTGGACATTACTGACATTCGAATAGACAACTTCCACAGAAATCCTCATCTTTTTGAAAATCCAAGTTCTAGATCTGAAAGATATTTTAAATCCAAATTACGTAATTTACATGAAAAATTTGTCTTCGCTCCTGCAGATAAAGCAGCCAACAACACCATAATCATATGAAAACTTTACTATATATCAACTTTAGTTTCGGAACTTTCGTCTACAAATACTTATATCAAAAGCAATGAAAGTGTCCCTAACATTTTGAGCAAACATAGCAGTGAAATTTCTTCATTCAACATCCCTATTTCTAAATTGGATCTTCCTACAATATACTGCATACCAAAACTACACAAATATCCTTACAAATTTAGATACATTGCTAATTCTAGCAACTGCTCAACTACAAGTTTGTCTAGACATCTGACGTCAGCCCTAACGGCGGTAAAGGAACACGTTGCAAAATATTGTGAAACTGTTCTTAACAGGAATGATGTAAATTTATTTTGGTCTATAAAAAATTCCGGGGATGTGATTGACAAGATAAAATCTAGAAATTTTCAAGCCAATACGATTGCTTCATACGATTTTTCAAATATGTACACCACGCTTCCTCACGACAAGATCAATGATCAATTGTCCAAACTCATTAAATGGTGCTATAATCGAGAGGGGAAAATTTATATTTGTACATCTGAATCAAAGGGTTTCTTTTCCGCTACAGAATACAAATCATACAAATCATGGACATGTAGCGACCTGTGTAGTGCCTTGTCCTTCCTCTTGGACAACATTTATGTAAGATTTGGTGAGAATCTCTACAAGCAGGTTGTAGGGATTCCTATGGGTACAAATTGTGCGCCTCTTGTTGCAGATTTATTTTTATACACATATGAAAAGGAATTTATTCAAAATCTTCAAAAGCAAAGAAAACATGATGATGTGAAATGCTTCATTAGTACTTCTAGGTACCTGGATGATATTCTTACTATCGATAATCCTGTTTTTGAAAAGTATAAAGATGTTATTTATCCACAAGAATTGACTCTAAACAAGGCAAACTTTACAGACACTGAAACACCATTTTTGGACCTAAATATCAAAATTGTCAATGGAGAAATTCATACAAGTGTATATGACAAACGAGATGATTTTGGCTTCAACATAGTAAATTTCCCCTGGCTTGACGGTGATGTCCCTAGATTACCGTCTTACGGTATCTACATTTCACAGCTCATCCGGTATGCTAGAGCATGTACTGATGTTCTGGATTTTCATAATAGAAATCTACAAATTACAAAGAAACTTTTAGGTCAAGGTTTTCGCTTTCACAAACTAGTAAAGACTTTCTGGAAATTTTACAAAAATTATGATCAACTTCTTTTGAAATTCGGACCCATAAAAGCAACGGAGTATATTACTTTAGGTATTTCACAACCTGCATTTTATGGTGACATAATTAACAAAATAAGAAGGATCAAAGGTAGACAGCATATGTATCGAAAATGCGTCAGAGTCATCAAACGCCTTTTATACCGTGGATATGATCCTTATGTCACCAGACGGACACTAAGCTTGGTACTTGACCAATATACAGTCTTGTACGAGCGCATTCTTAAGACTTGCACTCTGACTGACTGTGACGACGGGACTCCATGACGGGCCCTGTCCAAACCTCTTTAGAGAAGACAGGGCCCCGACCACCTGTCCTCTCTGAATGTCAGTCGGACTCCTCGGGTGATTACATACATGAGCTCGCTACAGCCGGCAGAGCACGGACTGTATTACGCATGCCCTCTTTTTATATCCATTTACATATTCATCTGTGTCTCTGGGGCCTCTGCGTTTCGCGGTCTTGTTTGTGTGACGTCATCTTACAGTGAGGAGGTTGTTTTACACCACATTTGTACGTTCTTCGAGACCTCTAGGTAACTGGAGAAGTGAGAGGGTTGTGCGCACGTAATCCAGGATAACCACACCGTCTGCTATTTACTTGGCAGATGGCCGTCCTAAGTCGGCACCGTTTGCCCATTGGTCTCGTTGGTTTATGTGTAGTCTTTTATGTTTCTATGTTGTGAGTTGGTGTTCCTTGTCCCTTTTGCGTCTCTTTCTGTGGGTGTCTGTTCTGTGTTTTTTGCATGGGTGTTTTGGGATTTTGCTGTGGGTGCTGCAACCTAGTATTTGTTGGAGATCTCCTCCTTTCTTTTATTACATCCAAAATGTACAGAAAGACGAAGCAGAATGGGTGGGATATTATGCTACAGGCCCAAGTTTTAGAGATTTCATGAAATTTTGATAATATAAGTTTTCGAATGCGTTGAGGAAACGATCAATCGAATTTGACCGAACATGGCTGCAAGTGCCCTAAATCAAAACTTATTATAGAGAGTGTTATATGTACGTCGACGTTTACATCAACCATGAAAGGTGGCATTACCATGAAGTACTAAAGGTTGTTAATTTTTTTAATTTATAATTGGTCTCGTTTGTTTATGTGTGCTCTTTTGTGTTTGATGTTTCTATGTTGTATGGTATTCTTTGTCCCTTTGCGTGTCCTTCTTTGCGTGTCTGTTCTGTTCAAAGTTCCCCGCGAGGGGTTTGACAGTAAGTGTTTTGAATATATTTCCCTGACATGGTCGCCATAGCTCTTTCTATATAGACATAACCTCAGACAGTGCATGCATTGTATAAACTGTGTTCATTTTCGTGCATTTACATCGACGGCGGGTGCGGCTAGCCAGCAGGGGATGCTTACTCCTCCCGAGCACCTCATCCTACCTCTAGCTAGGGGTCCGTCGATGCTCAACATGGTGCTTTATTGTGAGTGTTGTTAAGTTGTGATTATCGTCAGGATCTTCTTCAACTCATTTGCATCGGGTATTTTGGAATTTTGCTGTGTGTACGGCAGCCGCGTGATGTTGGAGATCCCCTCCTTTTTGTTTTATAGATACAATTGAAATAATGGCTACACTACAGGATTATCATAACTTTCCCTGTCCATTTTTATATACTCCCAAGCATATTTAGGAGGAATTCAATCAGATTAAAAATGAAATCTGAAAAAATCAATGGTCAACGTTTTATTAAGGATCGACGGAAATCAATTGCTTAGATCTAGCAAGATGTCACATCTTTGGATAAGTTCCCCGAGTTGATAATACATCGTTCATTGAGATAATGCTTGCAAAGTAAATTGACGATTCCCACATCAATTCAAATATATGAACACAAGTCAGCATTGATCAGGGATTGCAGTAACTTTCATTAAGGCGATTATTTCTGAACAAACAATAACTGTCTTGAATAGATTTGATTTTTATTACTTTTCAATGAGTCCAAAAAATCAATTACATCACATGTAGAATCTTTAGAAACCAAGACTTCTCGAACATAAATAGATCACCCGGTGAAACTCTGAGTCCATGATGAAAACGCATTAAATCGTCCTTTGACATTGACTAACCTTTGTCTGTTATTCAAGATGAATCTGTTCATGAATCGGTTAGATTGAAACGGAGCGAAAATATTTCGTTTGTCTTCTCTTTTTCATATGAACCTTTTGGAAACCCCATCCCTTCCTTTGGATTGATAAAAAATAATAGAAACAATACATTTCTTAATACAAGTAAAGATTTGTCACGAAATACTAATAGAATTACTAGACTAAGTGCATTGTAAATGTTTACCGGTTATGGCCTTAAGAATTGTGAAATCTCATTGCCTCATTCGTAAATTTCTAACACTTTGGTGTAACAATGAATGCCAAAGACCATCGTTACCAGACGCGTAGCCAGAGTGTTTAAATGTGGACGTCTAAAGCAGATGCGATTCAAGAACCTCAAATGCAGGGGGGGGGGGGGGAGGAAGGGGGGATGCACAAACATTAATCATTGGGATGACTTTCGTATTCCGAAAGGTCGAGTATAATAGAGTACGGGAGGAGTTCCATCCTCCTCTTCAAATTGGTGGCGGTTGGGGAACTCCCCCGAGATATTGAAAAAAAAAGAAGCAAAATGGTAGCTTTTTGTGTGTTTTGAGCTGAAACTAGAAGGAATCAAGAGCATGATAAAGTGTCAACAAACGATTTAAGACGAAACATACTCCGATATGAACCTGCAATGCTGTAGTAGCATTTTCCAAAAGCTTACAGATATTGATGTGACAGCTTGCATCTTTCCCATTTGCCCGCTTGCGCTTCGTTGGTGATCATTTTGCGTAATTCGAATTACCACGCCTCTGAGAAACTTCTGAAAAAAATGATGGCTTCTTATGTGTCTTTGTACCATATTTTTGCACAAACGATGCGGATGTTTGAGTGTGCAAACATACGCCTTAATGGTTACAATTGCAAAATAAGTTAAAATTTACGTATTACTAAGCGATTCAAGAATCTTCATCCCATGGTCTGTTTCTCTAAACAGTTTCGCTTTTTTAATAGGCTCATTTTCACTCGACGAACTACTTTGGTACAACGAAAAGAAGACTCTGGGAGAAACATATCTCGAAAGGGCTGAACAGTACTCGAGCACCATAGAAAGTATGCTATCAGAACGATACACGAGTACGTCTTTGCATGGTCAGCTTCAGATCATGAAGTCATTTATTATGCAGAATGACTCATCTATGTCATCAGTGTCAGCCGGCATACAATGGTTTGACAATATGACAGAATACATCAACATTTTGAAGATAATTCAAGATTCTATGGGCCAGGTATTTATGATGTTTGATAATTCGAATTCGTATGCCTTGTTAATCTAATAAGGCTCAGTGAAAGGCCAAAACAAAAATATGAGATTTGCATCTAGCATATTTCCTTGAATGGAGTTACAAACTGTTTTTATTTTCAATGGCAAAGATTTTAACCTTATGCAAATGTACTAATTATGTTCTCTGGTACCTCATTAGACAATTTATGTGCAGATCAGCACCTAAATGAAAAATTTGGTCTGATATACCTTGTCTGGAATTTATATTTCCCGAGGCGAAGGCGAGACAAGGTATATCAGACTGTATTACCTGTTTAGAACCGAATAACATTTTTTCATACTGCAAATCACTTAAATTGGCTTTACAAAATGGCATCATCAGTAAAAACTCTTACTTTTTATTTGTTGATTGACTGTAAAATTGTTTCCACCGTTTAAAATATCCTACTCGTAAAATTATTTATTTATTTACTTCCTTTACCACAAAAAAGATTATACCCGTAAATTTAACTATTCAGAATGAATAAACACGTGGTTTATTCATTTTGAATTAAACACAACTGAAATAAAATAAAAAAAAACTGAAGAGGGAAATTCAAAACGGTATCCATGACGTCATAAAGTTCCATATTTACGGGTAGCATCGTCTCATAAATACGACTAAACAACCAATGAGAAATCCTACCCAGCCAGCTACGTCTTTCGGTACGTTTTTTTTTTTTTTTTTTGGACTTAACATTTATTTCCCACGTTTTGGTCATATTCTTTATTTAGATTGAGGGTCACTAACGAGGGTTAATTACCCGAAACTTGCGTGTCTGGTCCGTGCTGCAAATTCATCATTTCTTAAATGATGCTATAGAATTTGAAGACGTTTAACATTCCTAGAAATTTATTTGAAGTTTAACAAACTAATATATGTATTTCAGAGGGTTGTTCCTAATTATAATGAACAGAGAAGATAACAAAAATAGTATAATCTTACGAAAGTGCATTCAACTATAACTTAAGAGCTCATTATTCAATTCTAACTGTTGACTCTTTTTATCAACAGGACATAATAAATCTTCTTGAAAAAGAATCAGAGACAATTCGGAGAGACCTTATTGTGAGCGCCATCATAATGGTCATCGCAATCATAACATTTCCTGTTGTGATTTTCCTTGTTTACAAGTTGACATTACAATTGCAAAGGTTTGCGAATGACCTAAAAGAAAAAACGAAAAGTCTTGATATTGAACGAAAAAGGACAGAGACATTACTGCATCAGATGCTTCCGGTATCTGTTGCGCAGAAGCTAATGCGGAACGAGGCTGTCATGCCTGAACAGTTTTCTGACGTCACTATTTATTTCTCGGATATAGTTGGATTCACAACAATTTGTTCCAAAAGCTCACCACTACAGGTTGTGGATATGCTTGGCTTCATTTACCAATCATTCGACGATATTCTGGAAAAATATGACGTCTATAAAGTGGAAACTATAGGTAATTCAATTCTTAAAATTATAAGCAAACTTGTCGAATAAAAATCAGTATACATGCTTATGTTATCATAGTACTATCGCATAATGATCTTTGAAAATTGATTGCACAACTTCAGGTAAAATTGTTAATGAACACTGTCAAATATATTGTGACCTCTAAGGAAAGAAAGGTAAAACCTCCCACATTTCCAACCATCAGACGAAAACCTTTGCCATTTGAGCATAAATTATCTTAATTTGGCTTATTTAAAAGAAGGGAGGAGATCTCCAACAAGACCCCGTTGCAGCATCAACAGCAAAACAGCAAAACACCCGATGCAAAAACACAAAAGACAAGCACAGCACGAGACGGAAAAGAGACACACGACATGTAAACATCAAACACAAAAGACTACACATAAACCGACGAGACCAATGGACAACCGGTGCCGACTTTGGACGGTCGAAGAACGTACAGTTGTGGTGTAAAACAACCTCCTTACTGTAATATGACATCATACAAACAAGACCGCGAAACGTAGAGGCCCAAGAGACACAGATGAATATGTAAATGGATATAAAAAGAGGGCATGCGTAATACAGTCCGTGCTCTGTCGGCTATAGCGAGCTCATGTATATAATCACCCGAGGAGTCCGACTGACAACGGCTCAAGTGAGCTATTGTCATAGTGTTGCGTCTGTCGTCCGTCGTCCGTCGTCGTTGTCCGTCGTCCGTCGTCCAACGTCCGTCGTCGTCGTAAACTTTTCACATTTTAAACTTCTTCTCCAGAATGGCTGAAGGGATTTTGATGAAACTTGGTAGGTATGAAGTACTCATGGTCCCCTACAAGTGTTGTTGTTTTTCGTCCGGATCCGTCAACAGGTGGCGCCACCACAGCCAATAGTAGGTCACGGGGGTACCCTCCTATGACAAACTTCTTCTTAAGAACCGAAGCATGTATCGACAAACCGAAAGCATCAGGATGATCTAGAGAGATGTCTTAAGAAGTGTTGTTATTTTTGGTTCCACTTCGAAGTCAAATTTTTGACGTGTTTTTGACGTCTTTTCGGACTTAGTCAGAAATGCACATTTTTGCACTATTTCTTTAAATAACTCAATAAGTGTATGATTTTACACACTCATTTACTGCATAATTATCATATTTAACTTACTTAATGCTTTGATATGTATTTTAGGCTTAAATTTTATTTTTTTTGATTTTTTATGAATTTTTTTCTTATGTAAAAAGGAGTGGGGGGGGATTTTCATACATTTTCTGCTTCTTTTCTATAACCACTCTTCAGATTGTCATGACATTTTGTAGATATGAGGTACTCATGCATGGTACCCTACAAGTGAAAGAATTTTGTCAAGATATCCACTTTTAGATTTTTAAGGAATATTTTTTAAGATTGTACATAGGTATAATGTATGTTTTCCATGCCCAATGGACCCAAGGGGATTGGCTTCAAACCCCCGACGGGATCCCGACAAAATTTTTTTTCCCTTTTTAGCTCATCTGAGCCAACGGCTCAAGTGAGCTATTGTCATAGTGTTGCGTCTGTCGTCCGTCGTCCGTCGTCGTCCGTCGTCCGTCGTCCGTCGTCGTCGTAAACTTTTCACATTTTAAACTTCTTCTCCAGAATGGCTGAAGGGATTTTGATGAAACTTGGTAGGTATGAAGTACTCATGGTCCCCTACAAGTGTTGTTGTTTTTCGTCCGGATCCGTCAACAGGTGGCGCCACCACAGCCAATAGTAGGTCACGGGGGGTACCCTCCTATGACAAACTTCTTCTTCAGCACCGAAGCATGTATCGACAAACCGAAAGCATCAGGATGATCTAGAGAGATGTCTTAAGAAGTGTTGTTATTTTTGGTTCCACTTCGAAGTCAAATTTTTGACGCGTTTTTGACGTCTTTTCGGACTTAGTCAGAAATGCACATTTTTGCACTATTTCTTTAAATAACTCAATAAGTGTATGATTTTACACACTCATTTACTGCATATTTATCATATTTAACTTACTTAATGCTTTGATATGTATTTTAGGCTTAAATTTTATTTTTTTTGATTTTTTATGAATTTTTTTCTTATGTAAAAAGGAAGGGGGGGGGGGTGATTTTCATACATTTTCTGCTTCTTTTCTATAACCACTCTTCAGATTGTCATGACATTTTGTAGATATGAGGTACTCATGCATGGTACCCTACAAGTGAAAGAATTTTGTCAAGATATCCACTTTTAGATTTTTAAGGAATATTTTTTAAGATTGTACATAGGTATAATGTATGTTTTCCATGCCCAATGGACCCAAGAGGATTGGCTTCAAACCCCCGACGGGATCCCGACAATTTTTTTTCCCTTTTTAGTTCACCTGAGCCAACGGCTCAAGTGAGCTATTGTCGTCCGTCGTCCGTCGTCGTCGTCGTCGTCCGTCGTCCGTCGTCCGTCGTCCGTCGTCGTCGTAAACTTTTCACATTTTAAACTTCTTCTCCAGAATGGCTGAAGGGATTTTAATGAAACTTGGTAGGTATGAAGTACTAATGGTCCCCTACAAGTGTTGTTGTTTTTCGTCCGGATCCGTCAACAGGTGGCGCCACCACAGCCAATAGTAGGTCACGGGGGGTACCCTCCTATGACAAGATATCCACTTTTAGATTTTCAAGGAATATTTTTGGCCTAGGACATCTTTGGCACGCATAAAAACGAAAGAAAAAAGGGGGTCATGCATACCTTTCCTGCAAAATTCACTTGTTTAATGACCCCTCCTTCCGAATTGAAAATTTGCTAATTTTTATACATTTTCAATTCGATCTATTAATTACATAAAAGGCAAAATCATGTTCAAAACTCAATTTCTACACATAGCAGGGAATCATACATTGATTTAATTTGCTATTTTTAAATTTTCAATAGTTATGACCAATGAGGTGACACCTTTTATTCAGCCCGGTTCACCAGTCAAAAGGAAGGGATTCCCTGCTAAAATGATTAACTGTAGTTACACCTTCTAGGTCAGAGACAACCAAATCATTCTCCATTGGCCGTAATGTTAACGAAATGCCTTACTAACATTGCTGGCCATGCATGTTATATACCGATTTGTTCATTGATTCAAGCTTTATACGAAACTAAATTAAAAAAATATAGCATGACCTGCTCTTTTTCGCACTATTTGCGTCACAAGGTACCCCGCAGAGAATTTTCAAATTTTCCCGCGCCCGTCCCCTTTAGCGGATCGGGAGCTAGGGAAATATCCGGGTATCGACATTTTAATTGCACTTATTTTTTACCTATATATATCATATTCAAACAATATACCAAAAGAAAATAGAATTGATAGCCAATCACATCTTCTGTCACATTTAAAATAACAGGCCCCCTCACCCTACAGGTTTTTCTCCAATCAGAGCCGGCCTTTTAGTGGTCTCTGACCTATAACTGTAACTGTAAACAAAGTCGCTGTACTTTAGATTTGATCCGTTTAATTCCTCCACAACCCTTAAGTACTGCGATACATTTCAGGAGATACAGTGCAAACGGAATAGATTTTTATTTAATGTGCATTATACTTGGAACACTTTCATAATGGTTATCATTCATGTACTTGGAACACTTGCATATACTTGTTATCATGTATAAAGTTTGCTCGAATTTCCTCTGTCTTAGACATTCTTAGATGAAGTAATTTACGGACTGATTTCTTGAAGAAACGTCGAATGAGTAATCTCTTCCTCTGGATCATGAGGTTTGATACACCGTACACTGCTTTTTGGAAAACAAATTGGCCCAATTTCTGCACAATTCACTTGAATTGGTAAATATTGGATTAAAACGATTTTAACTGTACGTTTCATGTATTTGAGATGAAATCAATACTATTCAAAAGCATTCTTAGATTTCAGTATACTTTAATATGAATAAAGGCAAAACCGAAAAATCTTTGTTTTTTATGCCCCTGGAATAAAAGATTCGGGAGCATATAGTTTTTGGCCTGTCCGTCTGTCTGTTCGTCTGTCTGTTTTCCGAAAAACTTTAACATTGGGCATAACTTTGAAAGGAAGCTGGTGATAGTCTTAGAAGTTTCATATTTCACATGTGTATTCCTTGTGACAATACCTTTCCATCCATACCAAACTTTTGACCTCGTGACCATAACCTTGACCTTTGACGTACTTTTCAAAAACTTAAACATTGCGCATAACTTTTGATTAGTTAGTGATAGGGCTTTCATATTTTACATGTGTATTCCTTGTGACAAGATATTTCCATAGATACCAATATTACGCTGACCCTGACCTCTCACATACTTAACAGAAAATGGCGTTTATACTAACAAAGATGCCGCCGGGGGCATTCTCGTTTCACAAACACAGCCTGTCAGGCTTTAAAATTTCTGGCATGCTAGCTATCAATAATGAAAGGTATGGTCGTTCAGTTTTAAATAAACTTAATTTATGAAATCATTTCATTGTTTTATTCTTTTTCTGCTGCGCATTAAAGTGGGATTTTACAATATGATTTTATTTTTGATGTTGCATAATTGAACTATACTAGTTGGGCATATGACTTAAAAAAAGTTATTGTTTTGAAATGTGACTATTTTTTTAAAGGTTGTCTGAATAAAAAACTTCTCTGCATCCGGCAAAAATCTTTTTAGAAAGGTTGTGGGCTAAAATCCCGGTACTGGCACTATCAGTATTCAATAGCAGTATGTCAATTAGAGCGTGCATGGGTATCAGGTGAGCGTTGTGCCCCCTGGGGCTCTTGTTTAAATAAGACAAGCTATAGCTAGTTTGGCTTTGTGTACTTATTTTCATACTTCGAATTAACTTGGCCACATACGCTATCAAATATACGCTGAATTTATTTTTTAGATGTTGACTTTTTGACACTTAGGGATCACTTTGTCTGTTGTTCGTCTGTCCGTCCATCCGTCCCTCCGTCTGTCCGTCTGTCTGTCACACTTGGGTGTCACACCCCATAACTTTTGATTGGTAAGTGATAGGGCTTTGATATTTCACATGTGCATTCCTTGTGACAAGAACTTTATACACATATCATAATTTTTGACCTTTTGACCTTGACCTAGATATTTGACCTACTTTTCTAAAAATCTAATATTGGCTATATCTCTTGATTGATTAGTGATAGGGCTTTGATATTTCACATGTGTATTCCTTGTGATTAGACCTTTCTACACATATAATGTTTGACCTTGTGACCTTGATCTAGATATTTGACCTACTTTTCAAAAAATCTAAGATTGGCTATATCTTTTGATTGGTAAGTGATAGGGCTTTGATATTTCACATGTGTATTTCTTGTGACAAGCCCTTTTTTCACATACTATATTTTTTAACCTTATGACCTTGACCTAGATATTTGACCTACTTTTTAAAAAAAACCAAGATTGGTTATATCTATTGATTGGCAAGTGATAGGGCTTTGATATTTCTCTTGTGTTTTCCTTTTGACAATACCTTTCTACACATACCATAATTTTGACCTCGTGACCTTGACCTAGATATTTGACCTACTTTTCAAAAAAATTAAGATTTGCTATATCTTTTGATTGGTAAGTGATAGAGCTTTGATATTTCATATGTGTATTCCTTCTTGTGACAAGGCCTTTCTACACATATCATAACTTTTGACCTCATGACCAAGACCTAGATATTTGACCTACTTTTCAAAAAATCTTAGATTGGCTATTTCTTTTGATTGCTGAGTGATAGGCTTTGATATTTCACATGTGCATTCCATGTGACAAGACCTTTCTTCACATACCATCATTTTTAGCTCACCTCGACGAAGTTGAGTGAGCTTATGCTATAACCCCACGCGTCCGCGTATCTGACAAAGTACTGATGCTACAGTAACCAAACTGGCACAAGTGATTCATTTTAGGATGCTGAGGTAAACCCATGCATCGGATGCAGCATCTGACCTACATTTTCCGCTTGAGTGACTTGGTTAAGAAGTTTGGGGTAGCTAAGTATCTGACAAAGTACTGATGCTACAGTAACCAAACTTGCACAAGTGATTCATCTTTGGATGCTGAGGTGAACCCATGCATCGGATGCAGCATCTGACCTACATTTTCCGCTTGAATGATTTGGATAAGAAGTTTGGGGTAGCTTCATCTTTGGATGCCGAGATGGACCCATGCACCGGATGCAGCATCTGACCTACTTTTTCCACTTGAGTGATTTCGCTTTTAAAAGCCAATATTGAGCAGAGTATAAGTGCTACATGTACCAAACTTGCATATTGGATGTATCTTTGATCAAACTTTCATAAAATGACCTTGACCTACTTTTTCTGCTTGAGTGGTTTTGCCTTTAAAAGCCAATATACATGTACTAAGAAATATGTTTGAACTGAATTTTGCTGTCACGAGGTGAGCTTCGTAATCTGTGATTACCTATGTTTTACCTCGTGCACTTGCCCTATATATTTGACCTACTTTTCAACAAATCTATAATTTGCTATATCTTTTGAATGGTAAGTGATAGGGCTTTGATATTTCACATTTGTATTCCTTATGAAAAGACCTTTCTAAACATTCCATAATTTTTAACCTAGTGACCTTGCCCTTGATATTTGACCTAATTTCAATAAAAAAAATCCGCTACGCAGGCGACACAAGCATTCCTTGGATTGCTTTTTTTTCATACATGCATATTTCAGAACAATTTCCCTATTTAATGATTATTTTCTCTGTCTTATTACTGTATCTATGGTAAACATAGTCGCCATATATCTTGTGTTACAGATTTGATTGGTTCAATACCTCCTTGCCCCTTTAGTAGGGGTAACTACAGGAAATAAAAAGGTGCACACTAAAAATTTTGACTGACTTGAAATGCCTGGAAGTCTGTAAAATTGGTCTTTTTTGATTGCGAATCTTTTGCACGCATAAAAATGTAAAGAAAAAGGGGAGGGGGGTCATGCATGTCCTTTTTTCGCAAATTTCACTTTTTTTACAGGAACTCTGCGTCCTCATCGAAAATGTTCCGAATTTTTCATATTTTCAAACCTATCTGTAGATTGCATAAAAGACAAGATCAAGTTCGAAGTTAAATTTATCACGACTATTGATTCAATATGCTAAAAATACATTTCCAAGCACCGCATTTCAGCATATTTACCGAAAATAATTTGTCCAAGTGGCTTCACTGGGTCATGAGGTTTGATACACCGTACACTGCTGTTTGGAAAATAAATTGGCTCAATTTCTGCACAACTCACTTGAATTAATATTGTCCGCTAACAACTTGTCTGTGTTAATTGGATTAACACGATTTTGACTGTACGTTACATGTATTAAGATGAAATCCATACTATTCAAAAGCTCTCATTCATAGATTTCTGTATAATTTAATATGAATAAAGGCAAAACCGAAAAGTCTTTGTTTTTTATGCTTCCGGAATCAAAGATACGGGGGCATATAGTTTTTGGCCTGTCCGTCTGTCTGTTTGTCCGAAAAACTTTACATTGGGCATAACTTTTGATAGGAGGGTAATAGAGCTTTCATATTTCACATGTGTATTCCTTGTGACAATACCTTTCCATTGATACCAAAATTTTTGACCTCGTGACCTTGACCTTTGACCTACTTTTCAAAAACTTTAACATTGGGCATAACTTTTGAATGGTTAGTGATAGGGCTTTCATATTGTACATGTGTATTCTTTGTGACAAGATCTTTCCATTGATACCAACATTACTCTGACCCTGACCTCTCACATACTTAACAGAAAATGGTGTTTATACCAACAAAGATGCCACCGCGGGGCATTCGTGTTTCACAAACACAGGTTTTATTATTTTCTGGCATACTAGCTATTAATAATGAAAGGTTTGGTGTTCAATTTTAAATAAACTTAATTTATGAAATCATTTCATTGTTTTATTCTGTTTCTGTTGCATATTAATGTGGAATTTAACAAAATGATTTTATTTTTGATGTTGCATAATCGAACTATACTAGCTTGGCATATGATTTTGGATCGCATAATCCATCTTTTCAAATCAGTAAAAAAGTTGTTGTTTTGAAATGTGACTATTTTCTCTTGTTTGTACTTTTAAAGGTTGTCTGAAAAAAAAACTTGTCTGCATCCGGCAAAAATCTTTTTAGAAAGGTTGTTGGCTAAAATCCTGGTACTGGCACTATCAGTATTCAATGTCAGTATGTCAATTAGAGCGTGCATGGGTATCAGGTGAGCGTTGTGCCCCCTGGGGCTTTTGTCTTGTTTATCATATCACCATAAAAGACAGGTTGTGATATACCCATAGTAATGTACTCTGTTGTATGTATAGATCCGAATTTTAGAAGAAGTTGACTGTTATTTTTGTAAAATTTTCAGAAAGTCTTAACTAGTTTATGAAAGCGGAAACCTTGACCTAAAAGTTTTTTGGTAATTTGTAATTTCTACTGTGAAAATCCAAAATATCAGTACATGCTCTAGCGTACCGGATGAGCTGTGATATGTAAATGCCGTACGACGGTAATCTTGGAGCATCACCGTCAAGCCAGAGGAAATTTACTATGTTGAATCCAATATCATCCCTTTTGTCATATACACTTGTATGAATCTTTCCGTTTACAATTTTGATATTTAGGTCCAAAAACGGTGTTTCTGTATTTGAAAGGTTTGCCTTGTTAAGTGTTAATTCTTGTGGATAAATTTCATTCTTATATAATTCAAAAGCAGGATTGTCAATGGTTAGAATATAATCCAAATACCTAGAAGTATTATTGAAACATTTCAGATCATCAAATTTCCTTTACTTTTGAAGATTTTGGATAAATTCTTTTTCATAAGTGTATAAAAATAAATCTGCAACAAGAGGCGCACAGCTAGTACATACCCATAGGAATTCCTACAACCTGCTTGTATAGATCCTCACCAAATCTAACATAAATATTGTCCAAGAGGAAGGACAAGGCATTACACAGGTCACTACATGTCCATGATTTGTATGATTTGTAGTCTGTCGAGGAAAAGAAACCCTTCGATTCAGATGTACAAATGTTAGTTTTTCGCTCTCGATCAAAACACCTTTTAATGAGATTAGATAATCGATCATTAATTTTGTCATGATGAAGTGTGGTGTACATATTAGAGAAGTCGTATGAAGAAATCGTATATGCTTGGAAATTTCCAGATTTCTTTTGTCAATCACATCCCCTGAATTCTTAATAGACCAAAATAAATTTACATCGTTCCTGTTTAGAACCGTTTCACAATATTTAGTTATGTATTCTTTAATAGCAGTAAGTGCTGACGTCAGATTTCTAGACAAAATTGTAGTGGAGCAGTTACTAGAATAAATCGAAATTTGTAAGGAGACTTGTGCAGTTTCGGTATGCAATATAGTGTTGGGAGATCCAATTTAGAAATAGAGATATTGAATGAAGACAGTTCACTGTAATGTTTGCTTAAAATGTTAGATGCACTTTCATTGCTTTCGATATATATGTATTAGTAGACGAAACATAAGTTGATATGTAATAACATTTTCAAATGATAATGATGTTGTTGGCTGCTTTTTCAGCTGGTGCAAAGACATATTTTTCAAGTAATTTACTTAGTTTGTATTTGAAATATCTTTCTGATTTGGAACGTGGATTTTGAAAAAGATGAGGGTTTTTATCATGTTTATGGAAGTTATCTATTCGAATATCCGTTATATCTAAAATGAGGTTTTTCCAGTCATTCAGAGCATGCGGTTCGACTCCTTCTTATTTACACCATCTTTTCGTATAATTATCTAAGGCCTCCGTAAGCACCTCACGGCATTTGGCAAAATCTATCTTGGATGGGATTCTATACTTAGGTCCTTTTTTAAGAAGACCACGGAGCTGTCTGTCTTGAATAATTGAAAATCACCTGTACTAATATGGCCAGCTGGTTTGTAGAGATATTTAGAAGTTGCACATTCTCAAGAAGCAGGACACGATTCAAGTATGTCAGGATCCGATGTAACTTTATTATAGTTAAAAACAAAGTTTCGAATAGGTTTCTTGTACTTATAACAAAGAAGAGGTGGCTCTAAATTTTCAAAATATTGAGGAATGGTACTTTGTACGCGATGATCCCGAAAAATATTAGAGATGTTAAGAAGATCAAAACCTTTGTTAATAAACGGGATTTTTATGAATCGTCTTTTAGGTGAGGTGTTTTCACAATAGGATAAAGTTTATACTGTGCGAATGAGACAATGATATTAAGTTTGAATCAGTCAGTGTTTCTTAAGAATGCAACCTCTGCTTCATCCAAGATAGATTTCAATTGCATAACTGGTATTGACGACAGGGCATGTAACAGCTCATGTCTGCCGCCATTGCGTGCTATAGTAAGTAAATCGTTGAGAGAGCGGTAGATTCTGGATCGTTTTCTTTTTTGTCTGTTTCGTCTTTTCCCGTGCGACCTGTATTTCCTTTTAGTGTGTGGGCGAATTGAAAAGATGTTGAAAAGAAATGTTAAAGACGAATAAGATATCGGAAAAAGATGTTGAAAAGAAATGTTAAAGACGAATAAGATATCGGAAGAATAAAACTCGAGACAAGATGTTTTCTATTGTGAAATGTTGTTCCATGAATGGATCGAAATATTCTTTATTAATTTTGTTTTACTGTTTCCGTTTACAGGCGACGCCTATATGGTGGCTTCTGGCTTACCAAAGAGAATAGGAAAAAGGCACGTTGCTGAGATGGCTTGCCTTTCCTTAGACATGCTCAATACTGTCAACTCTTTGACAATTCCCCATTTACCCAACGAAAAACTACGTGTTCGGATAGGATTGAATTCAGGTACGGAACGACGAAGTATCAAAACACTTAAAGATGCTAAGAATTCTATGCTTTAGAGAAGAGAACAAAGAAATAAATAATTTTGAGATACCCTTATCAGTATCTCTATATAAGATCCCCAAAGGAATAATGTCTATAAATTCGAATATTTGACCAAACAGTCAATAGTTACATCAATACTGGCCCTGACGCAATCGCTCAAAAACTATTGACCAATAAACGTCTCATCTTTGTGAAGTCACGTCAATCGGTTCGTTGCTGCAGAATTGAGGTAAGGTAAAACAAAACAATTAATGACTCTGAATTCGGACAATATATGATTTGTTGGACCTTCAAACATGATATTTTATATTCAGGTCCAACAAATCATATATTGCCCCCATTCCAAAAAATAATAGTATAATATCTACCACATGTATTATTGTTGAAGTATTAGATTATTCGCTAAATAGAATAGCAGTATAGTGAAAGACTTTTTATATCAAAGCCTGAAACATTCTGTATACATGAACAGTACTGATGGTCTCCTTCCTTTTATGTATTGTCATTAATGTTTGATACTTTAGTACGTCTATTTCGATTGTTTTGTATGATGTTCTAGTTATTATAGTCGTGTATTTCTTGTGTTTTTTGTAGTTTGTCTGATGTCATTTACGTATCACCCTCTTGTGGGTTTGTTTAGCTAGGTGGGTGCAGGGTGGTCATGCTGGAGATCATTCCCTTTTGATTAACAGTTTTCTTGGAATAACCAATGTGAATGAAACAAAAGCTTAAGGGAAATCCGACAGTACTTTAACCTTGTATAAAGTCAAAGTTCTTATGGGTTAGGGGACGACTTTTTGATTAATCTGAGGGGGGTTGGCACTGTTTTGAATTAAATATTCTGACCCCGAAAATGTTGAAAATAACTTATCTGACCCTCTTGGTAGCAGATAATAAATATTCTGGTCCACATTTCTCAAAATACAAGTATTCTGCTCGATTCGCACGCCTAAGACAGAAAAATTTTCAGCTTCTTTATCTAAGGACACAACAAAAAATGCTAAGGCTAAATCATTACAATTACCATCAGAACGGCTGCGAACCTCGGAATGAATTACATTCCGAAGTGAGACAAGGTACCCGGGAGAGTCTGCTGATTGCATGCAACAACCGTCTTAACAGCTCCATGAATGACAAATATGGATAATGACCATATCCCTTTATACAGCACAAAATCGATAATTCAGAAAATCAGAAACCGAAGGCATACAAAATCAGGATAAAACAGGAACCAAAGCAAACAAACAAAAACGACCACAACATGAAAAGAAGCGGAATCCCGATATCAGAGTGAGACCAGGTGCCCAGGAAGAGTAAGCATCTCCTGCTTGCATGCAGCACCCGCCACTTCAATTCGGTAGAAATGTCACATCCGGTTAAACTTGTCAAATTCGGTGATTGTCTCTATGTAAATGTTGATGTACATCGCAATCCAGAATGTTACTGATCATTGTGGAAAAGGGGATCTGATGTGCTTTTATAATACCCCCGCAGCGACCGAAGAACTTCATCAATAATTATTTCAGCCGTTGTGTAAGACGTTTAACATTAGTACCACTTTGTGAGTGTCACTGCTGGTTGACTTCGGTTGATCGTCTCTTCAATGCATTCGAAAATTTCTGTTATCAAAATTTCTTGAAATTTCTAAAAAGTGGGTTCTGCAGCATCATATCCCACCCATCCTGCTACGTCTTTCGGTAAATGGTTGGACATAATTATTTTTACACTCTTTGGCAATATTACGTCGTTTAGACTGAGGATCACTGACGAGGGTTTAGTACGTGTGTTACTGAGTAAGTTTGTGTATATGTCTGTTTCTCTGTTTGTCTTGTTGTTGTTATTTTGTATCTTAATTGTCAGGATTGATAAAAGGTTGAAAATAAATATTATGACCTTGAATTACCGGAAAATAAATAATCCGGTCGGATCTACGTTGAAAATAAATGCAATAATCTTATTCGAAAATATTTGCCATCCCCTTTCAGAATCGAAATGTCGACCCTGTATATGGACAGGTAGGCCTGCTTGTGAAAGCATTTGTGTAACATATGAACATGATAGTTTGTAGACATTAATTTCTTATGAGCGAAGTATTATCACGGAAACTTATTTTCGATTAGACTGAAATTAATTCATTTTCTTTAGATTAAATTCTGAAATTAATTTTTTTTAATGTCAGACTGATATATATATTACTTTCTTTAATAATCATAACGAAAGCTATTTTACGATCATCCTAGGCCTGAAATAAAAGTCATTTTCTATCGCAAAAAATGTTATGAAACAGAATAATCTTAAAATAAGAAGAGCTGAGTTGTATTAACATGATTTATGTTTCTCAAAACAGGTTCAGTTGTAGCTGGTGTCGTGGGGAATACAATGCCGAGATATTGTTTGTTTGGGGACACAGTAAATGTTGCATCGAGGATGGAATCCTCTGGTGAACGTACGTTTTTAAGTATTCTTCTTAAAGCGTGAAGCTTTTGAAATAATTCCCCGCGACTGAGTACAGGAGAATTGTAAATTCGAAATATGGTACACTGAATGTTTTGTTCAAGAGGCTGCTCAGCGAACTTGAAATTCATGTTTGTTTCTTTATCATTGAATGGTCAATAATAATGAAATACTAGTAGTAAGTTTTATTTAAAAATACGTCCCCATTTTGATGAATTTTTAATCTGTTTAAGACAAATGCATGCATGTTTGCGACGATTATTCGAATTTCAAATTTTCATACAAAATTGTGAGGCTATAAGGCAAATTAAAGGCATTCTGGTGGATACACATAAAAGATGATACTTTTGATAAACAAAACCGGCGTTGGCTTAGCTTTATACTTAGTTATCAAAACATGATCATCCTGCAAGGACATTGTAAAAGTTGGCACCAAAAGAAAGGTGCTGCCAAGATCAACATAAAAAAGTAGTCATCAGTTAATCAGTCTCAAGGTCGAGAAAGCTAGGTGAAATATTTGAATTTTCATTGAAACATTTGCGAAACCCGGAATGAACAACATTCCAAAGTGAGACAAGGTGCCCGGATAGAGTCAGGGTCACCTGATTGCATGCGAGACCCGTGGCAGAAGTTCCATGAAAACTTGTTAGATTTGGTGATTGACTCGATGTACATATTGGTGTACACTGACGAAATATACACTTATCAATAATACACTCAAAAACTATATAATATCTATCATAAACCGAAGAAATCATTAATGATAATGATATGGAAGAGTTCCGACTCTATACCTTCCGATGAAATTTCCAAAACAATTCATTATGCATCGGACACGTGTTTCGGATATGAAATCTACATCATTGATGCTTCCATCCAAAGTTAGTTTTAGAAACAGCCAAGAATAATTTTAGTTGCGCCTTCTGGTTAACTTTTTTTGAAATTTAATTTGTGCAATTTGCAGAGAGTGGACGGCTCCAATTTTCTTGTTGGGTTGATTCAGTAGTGTATCCTAATAAAATTCAATATAGCATAGGAGGGATGGTGCTAAGATGTTAACCTGCTTTAATTTCGATTATATTTTGTATGAAATGACAAGTTTTCGAAATAGCATGAACGTCAAATTGATAATGTTCCAAAAGAAAGCTTCTTTCAGGAGACAAAGCTGGAAAGAAGTAATTAATACACTTAAGAAACATCCCTGTCACAGGGAACGAGTTTAACTGCTCCACACTGGTAATGATTATAAATTATCAATGATGTCTATACTATATCATTAACCGAAAAAAAAAATCTCTGCTAAGTTTCATAAAAGTTCCTTGATGACCAAGTTAAAGGGTTTTTTTATGAATTAAACGATCTTGACACTACTAGTATGAACACACTTGTAAAATATGGAAGCTATTATGCTATCACATACCATTCAAAGGTTATGACACATAATACTGTTGAGGACAAACATAAACAGACCACTTGATTAGCCAAAATAATTATGGTTTATTTTTCATCTTATTTCAAAGCATTATATTTCTTCTTATGTTTCAGCTTTGAAAATACAAATATCTGAAGCAACGAGAGAATGCCTTACCCTATTTCCGGGATTTATTACTACTCAGAGAGGAACGATCGAAGTTAAGGTAATAAATGCTTGAGTGCCAATGATCCATACTTGTCTAGTGGATGCTTAACTATTTTCTAAGAAGACAATTAGGGTTTTTCTATTATGATTTTATAGCGTTTCTTCACCAGTTTTTCAACAGAAACCTCCGATTCTGAAAATAAGTACACTGAAACAGATATTATTCAGACGTTAAACTTTTTGATCGACAACATTTTTGTGGTGTTTGGAGGAAAGGTCTTCCAGCAAATTGTCGGAATTCCAATGGGGACCAATTGTGCCCCACTCCTTGCCGACATTTTCCTTTACTCGTCCGAAGCTGAATTCATTCAATCTCTGGTCTCTGAAGGGAAAAGATACTTAGCTTCTGACTTAAACTTCACTTACAGATACATAGACGATGTGTTATCCATCAATAATCCAAAATTCGCGGATTATCTGAGCAGTATCTATCCTTCAGAGCTTGAAGTCAAAGAAACTACAGAGACAAATAATTCAGCATCCTATTTGGACATAATGTTGTCCTACGACACTGATGGTCACATGAACACCTCACTCTATGACAAACGTGACGACTTCAATTTCACCATTACAAACTTTCCCTTTCTGAGTAGCAACATCCCTTCATCGACAGCTTATGGTGTGTTCATATCTTAGTTGATACGCTATGCCAGAGCAAGTACCAAATATACGGATTTTAATCTGAGAGCTAGGCGTCTTTCAGATAAGCTTCTCAGTCAGGGATATGTTTGTGACCGACTAACATCGTCACTGAGGAAGTTCTACGGTCGATATGGGGAACTCGTCATACACTATGATGTCCCACTCTCCAGAATGGTGGATGATATTCTGTCATAGACCATTTGAACCATCCAGCCAAAGATTGTACTCTATGTCTTCCGAAATGGAAGAAACCGGATGTGACATTTCTGCCGAATTGAAGCGGCGGGTGTTGCATGCAAGCAGGAGATGCTTACTCTTTCTGGGCACCTGGTCTCACTCCCATATCGGGAGTTCGCTTCTTTTTATATGGTGGAGGTTTTTGTTTGTTTGCTTTGGTTCCTGTTTTATCCTGATTTTGTATGCCTTAGGTTTCTGATTTTCTGAATGTATTGATTTTGTGCTGTATACAGGGATATGGTCATTATCCATATTTGTCATTTATGGGTCCATTTTTTATCGAATTCCTCAGCAGACTCTGCAATTAGTGGGAGATACTTAATACCATTCACATTCTGTCATGACGTTCACATTGTGATGGTTGAGACGACGTGATGAAGGGAAAGTCATGAAATGACAAATATGGATAATGACCATATCCCTGTATACAGCACAAAATCGCTAATTCAGAAAAGGTAGACAGAACTACCATCAAAATCGTGTTAGAATTATCAAATGACTTTTGTATCATGAACTAATCCTTCTGCCACCAGACACTTGGCTTGGTACTGGACCAATCTACAGCCTTAAACCAGTAAACATCAAAGAAAACTGTGGTCATTATTTTCTGCTTAAAAAGAAAGTGGCTTTGCTTGCAAATGATGACGATTTTTAGAAATCTATAGAAATGATAAATTGGGACAAATGAGTTAAAGAAGATCCTGACGATAATCTCAATAGAGCACAAAATTGAGCATTTACGGACCCCTAGCAACTTAGCTAGAGGTGGGACCAGGTGCTCGGAAAAGGTAAGCATCCCCTGTTGGCTGGCCGCACCCGCCGTAGATGTTCATGCACGAAAATGAAAAATAGTATTTAAAATGCATGCACTGTCTGAGGTTATGTCTTTATAGAAAGTGTCATGGCGACAATGTCAGGGAAAATATTCAAAACACTTACTGTCCAACCCCTCGCCGACCATATCCCAATACAGAGAACAAAATGGAAAATTCAGTAACCGAAGGGCGTAGAAAATCATGATAAAACAGGAACGAAGGCAAAATATCCCACCATCTGAACAGAAGCGAAGTCACAATTAGGGAATGAGACCACACACAGGTGTTGGATCTTCTTTAACATGGTCTTCTTCATCTCATATGAGACCACAAATAAACACAACAAACAAAAGACTACACACAAACCAACAAGAAGTAGCATATATACGGATGATCTATCCAAACCACACGTCTAGTGATAAAGAAGATGTTTTGAAGAGGAGTTTCTTGTGTTTACCAAGTTTTTACTCTGAAACAATATGGCATATGTTTTACAGACATCAATATCATCTTTTAAAGATAGATTATCATCCCCTGGCAACATAGATATATGTTTATGTGGCATAGTTGTAGGGGATATAGTTCATGTGAAGGTGAGTATTTGCGTCACAAATTCCTTCTATACAGCGTACATGATGCAGTTCCGGTCGGTTCCTAACCAAACTTCTAAACTGATTGCTAATTACAAGAGAAAGAACCTTATTGATTTTCAAAGGTCAAGGTGACAGGTTGGAAATAGTCAAAATCCTTGTATACAACCCAAAGGATGCAGATTTTGGATCTTTACTAAACGTCATACACTGATTGCTTTTTACATGAGGAAGAACTGTATTGATTCTCAAGGTCAATGGTCAAGGTCACTGATTGGAAATGATCAAACAATTTTTTTACAGCCTTGGGGTTGCAGTTTTGATTGTTTATGACAAGAGGGAAATCCTATCTATTTTTAAGGTCAAAGTTAAAATGTCAATGTCACAGATTTGAAATGAAATGATCAAAAACCTTGCCTTGGGGTTTCAGATTTAATAGGATCTTAAGCAAACTTCATACACTTATTGCTAATGACTAAAGAAAAGACCTTACTGATTTTCCTTGTATACAGCCTAAAAAGCACATTGGTTTTCCTGTCGTGCGAGGGTATGATACGCTTTGCGTTGCCTAGGTTATATGAGTTAAGAAATACAGGTGATATTTCCAAATGAACCGTGTAGCTTATCTCTGTTCAAAGTTATACTTTTTTTTAACTTCCTTTCTTTTGAAAAAACAATAATGATACGTTTTGACTCCAAGGAAATTATTAAAACATATACTTCAAAGATATCTTAAATAGAAATTTCCGATAAAGTTTCAAATATGGAAACGTGGGATCATATTTCTTGCTGCCGTTTGTCTGCCTCTTCGTCTGTCTGTTAGTCAAATTGAATAGATGGTCAACCACTAAAGATCCGATGTTACTTGTCCTGTTCTTTAACACTACACCATTTAGTTTTAAATTGAAGGTTAATGTATGTTTCTGATCAGTATTACTATGAGAAACGCAAATGATACCTTATGCAACATAATTTTCGATGAATTGAGTATAAGCAAAATCGTTCATACAATTTAATTACATGGTTAGAATAGCGGCGGGTGTTGCATGCAAGCAGGAGATGCTTACTCTTCCTGGGCACCTGGTCTCACTCCCATATGGTGGAGGTTTTTGTTTGTTTGCTTTGGTTCCTGTTTTATCCCGATTCTGTATGTGTATGCCTTCGGTTTCTGATTTTCTGAATTATCGATTGTGTGCTGTATACAGTTATATGGTCATTATCCATATTTGTCACCCTATATTAACTGTATTTTTGCTTTGGTATTTTTCAGGGGAAAGGAGACATGACCACATTCTGGCTGTTAGGAACTGAGCCTGGATTTGTTTATATTCCAAAACAAGGGAATCTTTCCTGTATGAACGAAAAGAAATCATCATGTTGACATTCAGTGTCTTAAATCTTTGTGTGATTATTATGAAAACTTAATGGTTTTCAGTTTTGTTGATGAATTACGAGAATGGTGCTATTGTGCACCGCTAGGTTGAAAAACGTGATGAGACTGTTTGAAAGAACAAATAAAACATCAAATAATCAAAATAAGATAATGCAAGAGTAAATGAGTATGAGTACATTGGTTTTCGTCCCGAAGTTTTTTTTTTCCTGAAAGGTACCCTCCTGTCAGGCACGAAAACACTCAACCCATTATCAATATGAAGGCACATGGAAAGGATGACTGAAATCAAAAAGTGATGCGGATAATTCTTACTTTATTTAAAGAAAAATAACGATTATTACCTTATATTAATGACTGTATAGGCATTTAATGGTATTCAAGATCACTAACTGATGTACTTTACACGTTTGTATGTGGTTTTATTCTGAGAGATTCTCATTAAAGGTAAGGTACCCGCCCGCGGACGTAAAACAAAATATTGAATTACTATATTTGGCCTTACATGAAAGTATACACGATATTTTTATGTAGAATGCTTGATAATTAGTTATTTCATTGACAATATTGTCTGTAAAGATTGTATTCATAGAAATAAATGTGGTTGATTTTTTTAATGTCACTTGTTTGATAAATTTGATCTGTTGACAATTCTTGGGGTTTTCTGTATCTATATTTTGTTCATCTCATCCTAACGTTATGAAGCTTCCCGAAGACATATACATTATACAAAAAAAACAACGCAGCATATTTCATGTGAATTCTAAAACATGGAAAATGGAAAACATGAAAAAAGAATTTTTAATGAGAATGGTATCAGACGCCTAGGGAGAGTAAGATAAGGGAGATAACTCCAACATTGAACTCCACTATTCTCTACGTCTAATGTGCGTTTTTTTCTTTTCTCATGAGGAAGTTCTGTTGTTTATATTTTTATGAATTTGTGAGCCTTTCGATTATGATTTTTGAAATCTCTGATTTCGGGGTTTGTATGTGAGTTAAAACAGATCCTGTGTGACTGTTTGTATATGAGTTAAAGAAGATCCTATGAGTTAAAGAAGATCAATCAAATTTCTTCAAATATCCAAATCAGCATCATAAACACTTTTAGAATTGAAACAACGTAGAGAGGTGTTCTTTTCCAGCTACGCTGCAGTGGTAACGTCAAACAATGCACGCATGCGTTTGAGGAAACAAAAAACCAAGGCTGATCAGAATTGACCACATGTGCCTTCCACCAGCATTGACACTCACCAAGAGGTACAAACGTCACAGGTCTTCAAATTTATAGCTTCGTTTGAGAACAGATAAATTTGCAGCATGGGCCCGTCATGGATGTTTAGGGTACTTAACCCTCGTCAGTGATCCTCAATCTAAAGGTAGTATGGCCAAAGAGACGAAATTACAACAAACAACAACCGCCTCGTACAACAAACCCACTCACAATCAACCTATTTCAACGAAACAAACGAGAACACTCTTAATGATCTACATACAAATAATCCAGCAAAACGATAAAATATAAAATAATACAATTTTTCATCCAGAGCCGACTTTGTTTTTGGTAATATTCATGACGAATGGTAAAACTATTCGAATTACATGATCAAAATCATCCCCTTCACCAGGATACTTAGTGGATACATGGTGGTCCCTCAAGCCGCAGTTATCTTTAGTCTCCTACCCGCAACACTGAAGGGGACTCTAAGTTTCCTTACGATCTGTCTGCCCGTCTGTCCGTCAGTCCAGTTTTCAGTTTTCCGGACTTTCTGTCTGCAACACATACATATATTCAAGGGAAATTTGATACAAAGCTTGGTCGTGGATAGTTACAGAGCAAGTTCGACTGTTGTAGTGCTGGACCTAGTTTTCGAGGATTTGTGCCCTTTGATTACTTGCAAAATTCATTAATGTCCCTCGATGACTTGCAATATTCATATTTTGTCAGTTTTCCTAACTTTTTTTCTGCGAAAAGAGATATACAAGTAAAATTTGATACACGGCTTAGTCTTGGAAAGTTCAAAGAAAGTTTGACTTTCGTCACGTTTAAATTCTTTTTCGAGGAGTTATGTCCCTTGATAACATCAAAAATTCAGTTTTCTCTTTTTGTAACACATACAAATATTCACGACTTGGTCTTGGATAATCACAGAGCAAGTTCAACTTTCGTCACGCTTGACCTATTTTCCGAGGAGTAACACCTCTTGAAGACTTGCAAAATTCCTTACTTGCAAAATTCAGTTTTCCGAACTTTTCTTCTGCAAATAATAAGATATTCCGAAGAAATGTCATTTTATACCTTGGTCTTGGATAGTTGGTGAGTACGTTTGACACACATGACCTTTTTTGAGGATATATACCCCTGATGCAAAAAACAGGTTTCCGGACTTCTGTCTGCAACACATAGAGTTTGATAGATAGCATGGCCTTGTATAGTTTCAGAGCAAGTTCGACTTATGTTACGCTAAAAGAAACATAGAAAACTCCCCATCTAAAACCTTTTTTTTTTACTGTCAGCATTCTATTGGCTGTACAGACATATAGCTTAAATCGTTATTTACGAGAGTTCGAAATCTAGCATTATGATTTTTTTCTGAAGAAGTCAGACAAAGGAGATAAGACACAGATGTGGGAAAAAAACATATCCCTATCAAAAATTACAAAATCGTTAACTTATCGAAAATCATCTAACCAAGGGCATATAAAAATAGGATAAAACCAGAACTAAGACAAAGGAATCTACCACATGAAGAGAAGTGAACTCCCATTCGAAGGAAGCTTTGAAAATTCTCTCCTTTTTTTATAATGAGATACACGGACAGTAAGGTTACATTTATATCTAACTTATTATAACAAGTATTCAAGGAGAAGTTGTAGGACATATATTTATGCGGGTAGGGGACAAATATCGCTAAGCTATCATGATTTGATTGAAATATTGAAAAGGAACAAGCGGGCCTATTATGTTCATTTTGTTAAAGAGTGCAGAGGAGGGGTCGAAAATGCGTCTTTTTCATCTTTTTATTTTTTGTTTTATTCTCATAAATACAGCAAGTGCATTGTAGGTAAATAATTTCAATGCATAACACATGTATAGGATGCATGTTGGTTAAGATGGAGAACTTGTCTTGTCTCTTACAATAAATTATAATTTATGTAATCTTTTAAGTACAATAACCAAACTAATAATAAGATAATATGATTATTTGGTTGTCATCTTATTTCTATATTAATTGGGGAAAACAAAATGTTTATAGTGCTGAAGTTCTCCCGTACCGTCAATTTTCGGATAATTCTGTGCAGCTTGAATAGAGAGGATATATGAAGCAGAAGATGTGTCATCGAATCAAATCTATAGGTTGCAGCATTGTGTGATGGCTCAGATGAAAAACAAAACATCCTTGGTAGAGATCATTAGGAATATTAATTCGTCAAGGTGCGTGAAAATTTATGCAATTTTTGAAAAAAAATAAAAATGTGAAACGTTAATGATGAACGACAACAGAGAACGGATGTTTCCGTATACCTCTTGCTCCCTTAATCTTCGCTGAGGCTTTTTAGCTCACCTGCGCGAAGCTCAAGTGAGCTTTTGTCATAGCGCAGCGTCCGTCGTCTGTCGCCCGTCGTCCGTCGTCTGTCGCCCGTCGTCCGTCCGTCGTTAACTTTCTAACATTTTCCACTTCTCCTCTGCAACCGCTGCACGGAATTTCACGAAACCTTACAGGAAGCAAGAACTCAAGGTTTTCTGCCAAGTCTGTGTTTTTCGTGCCGATCGGTTAACAAATATGGCCGCCAGGGGCTCTGATTGGCCGACACATTTTCGACTTCTCCTCTGAAACCACTGCACAGAATTTCAGGAAACTTCACAGGAAGCAAGTACTCAATGTTCTCTACAAGTTTGTGTTTTTCGAGCCAAGATGGCCGCCATAAGCTCTGATTGGCCGACACATTTTCGACTTCTCTGAAACCGCTTCAGAGAATCTCTTGAAACTTCTCAGGAAGCAAGAACTCAATGCCCTCTACCAAGTTTGTGTTTTTTGAGCCGATCGGAAATCCAAGATGGCTTACACAGGCTCCGATTTACTGACGCATTTTCGACTTCTCCACTGAGACCGTTGTACAGAATTTCATGAAACTTCACAGGAAGCAAGAACTCAATGCCTTCTCCTAAGTTTGTGTTTATCGTGCCGACCGGAAATCCAAGATGGCAGCCACATACTCTCATTGGCTGACACATTTTCAACTTCCTTTCTGCAACCGCTGCACAGAATTTCACGAACCTTCACAAGCAGCAAATACTCAATGCCCTCTACCAAGTTTGCCTTTTTTGAGCCGATTTGAAATCCAAGATGGCTGCCACAAGCTGTGATTGGCTGACACATTTTTCGACTTCTCCTCTGAAACATAGATCTGCACAGAATCTCCCGAAACTTCACAGGATGCAAGAACCCAATTCCAATTACCGTGTTTGTGTTTTTCGAGCCGACCAGAAATCCAAGATGGCTGCCAAAGGCTCCGATTGGCCAAGGCATTTTCGACTTCTTCTCTGAAACCGCTGTACAGAATTTCATGAAACTTCACAGGAAGCAAGTACTCATTGCCCTATACTAAGTTTGTATTTATCGTGCCGACCGAAAATCCAAGATGGCCACCCAGACTCTAAATGGCTGACACATTTTTGACTTCTCCTCTGCAATCGCTGCACAGAATTTCAAGAAACTTCACAGGACGCAAATACTAAATTCCCCTCTACCAAGTTTGTCTATTTGGAGCCGATTGGAAATCAAAGATGGCTGCCACAAGTTTTGATTGGATGACACATTTTCGGCCTCTCCTCTGAAACCGCTGCACAGAATTTCACGAATCTTCACAGAAAGCAAATACTCAATGCCGTTTACCAAGATTCTGTTTTTCGATCTGATTGGAAATAAAAGATGACCGCCACGGGCTTTGATTGGCTGACGCATTTTCGACTTCTCCTCTGAAAACGCTGCACAGAATTTTATGAAATTTCACAGGAAGCAAGTAATCAATGCCCTCTTCCAAGTTTGTGTTTTTTGAGCTGATCGGAAATCCAAGATGGCCACCAGAGGCTCTTATTGGCTGACATATTTTCGACTTCTCCTCTGAAACCGCTGCACAGAATCTCTCGAAACTTCACTGGAAGCAAGTAATAAATGCCCTCTTCCAAGTTTGCGTTTTTTCACCCGATCAGAAATCCAAGATGGCCGACACAAGCCCTTTTTGGCTAATACTTTTTCGACTTCTCCTCTGAAACCTCTGCACAGAATTTCTTGAAACTTCACAGGAAGCAAGTAATTAATGCCCTCTAATAAGTTTGTGTTTTTCGAGCCGATCGGAAATCCAAGATGGCCGCCAGAGGCTCTTATTGGCTGACACATTTTCGACCTCTCCTCTGCAACCGCTGCACAGAATTTCACGAAACTTCACAGGAAACAAATGCTCAGTTCCCTCTACCAAGATTGTGTTTTTTGAGCCGATTGGAAATCCAAGATGGCCGCCACGGCCCCTGATTGGCTGACGCATTTTTGACTTCTCCTCTGAAACCGCTGCACATAATTTTATGAAACTTCACAGGAAGCAAGAACTTAATGCCCTCTACTAAGTTTGTGTTTGTCGAGCCGATCGGAAATCCAAGATGGCCGCCAGAGGCTCTTATTGGCTGACACATTTTCGAGCTCTCCTCTGCAACCGCTGCACGGTATTTCACGAAACTTCACAGGAAGCAAATGCTCCATACCCTCTACCAAGCTTGTTTTCTTTGAGCCGATCGGAAATCCAGGATGGCCGCCACAGGCTCTGATTGACTGACACATTTTCGACTTCTCCTCTGAAACCTCTGCCCAGGATTTCACAAAATTTCACAGGAAGCAAGTAATCAATGTCCTCTTCCATGTGTGTGAACGGAAATTGGCTGACACATTTTCGACTTCTCCTCTGAAACATCTTTACAGAATCTCTCGAAACTTCACAGGATGCAAGAACTCAATGCCCTCTACCAAGTTTGTGTTTTTCGAGCCGATTGGAAATCCAAAATAGCTGCCACAAGCTCTGATTGGCTGACACATGTCCTCTACCAAGTTTGTGTTTTTCGAGCCGATTGGAAATCAAAGATGGCCGCCATGGGCCCTGATTGGATGACGCATTTTAGACTTCTCCGCAGAAATCGCTGCACAGAATTTTATGAAACTGAACAGGAAGCAAGTAATTAATTACCTCTACCAAGTTTGTGTTCTTTGAGCCGAACGGAAATCCAAGATGGCCGACACTGGCTCTGATTGGCTGACACATTTTCGACTTCTCCTCTGAAACCTCTGCACAGAATTTCAGGAAACTTCACAGGAAGCAAGTAATCAATATCCTCTACCAAGTTTGTGTTATTTGAGTTGATCGGATATCCAAGATGGCCACCAAAGGCTCTTATTGGCTGACACATTTTCGACTTCTCCTCTGAAACCTCTGCACAGAATCTCTCGAAACTTCACTGGAAGCAAGTTATCAATGCCCTCTACTAAATTTGTATTTTCCCACCCGATCAGAAATCCAAGATTGCAGACACTTACTCTGATTGGCTAATACACTTTTGATTTCTCCTCTGAAACCTCTGCACAGAATTTCATGAAACTTCACAGGAAGCAATGCCCTCTACCAAGTTTGTGTTTTTCGAACCGTTGGGAAATCCAAGATGGCTGCCACAAGCTCTGATAAGCTGACACATTTTCGACTTCTCCTCTGAAACCGCTGCAAAGAATTTCACGAAACTGTTCAGGAAGCAAGTACTCATTGCCCTCTACCAAGTTTGTGTTTTTCGAGCTGATCGGAAATCCAAGATGTCCTTCATAGGCTATATTTGGATGACACATTTTTGACTTATCCTTTTACACTACTGCACAGAATGTCACCAAATCTAATAGGATGTAAGTGAACATAGTCCTTCTCAAAGCTTCACTAAAAGCAATTTCCTTCAGGTCTTATACTGACTTTGATTAAAACATAAATACAGTCTCCTCAGGTGAGCGATGTGACCCCCTTGGGCCTCTTGTTTAATCGTCTCCTTGGTCAACTTTGTGTAGGTGTCCTCTTTTGACTCGTAATCTCTAGTTTTTATGTTTATTTTGTTATGTGATCTATGGGTTTGGGGTGGTATTGTGGGTGTTTGTTCCGCTGTGGTGGTATTGAAAAATCTCTTGTCATTTTTGGAATTTCTACGCAACATATGGTACCATTCCTTTGGATGGAACTCTTTTGTTTCGATAGATTAAGAAAGCCTTAATAAAAATATGTTTGGGTTTATGGCAAACGACATACATGTTGTTGTCGGAATTGCTCATTTTGCAGTAGAAAGTAGAAAAAAGGTGTAATGTCGTCCTAATTTATCATCGTTGATATTTTAGACGATTTTCATAAACACCGCTTGCCACTAAAATAACAAGACATCGCATGGATATATTATGCAATCTTATCCACATAAATTTATAATGACTGCATTAATTTACATTTCATGGCGGAAAGTATCATGCAGCTTCCGAACTAAAAAAAGTGTATTCATTTAGTTGGTTTTAAGGTCAGATATTCGATAAGAAATTAATATGTTTTACAGGCTTTTGGATGAATAAAAATTGCATTTTTGAACTATAGTGTACATATTATTTCTTGATTTAATTCAAATAAGCGTCACTTTCTGGTATGGTGCAATGAAATTGGTAGTCTGTTGGATTATATTTGGTGTCTGGTGCATCATCATTGGTATCTGGTGCATTAGAATAAGTGTTTGGTCGTTAAAACTGGTATCTTGCGGATAAAAATTGGTGTTTGGTGCATTAAAATTCTGTTTGGTGCATTAAAATTGGTGTCTGGTGCATTAAAACTGGTATCTGGCGCATAAAAATTGGTGTTTGGTGCATTAAAATTGATGTTTGGTGCAATAAAATTGGTTTCTGGTGCATTAAAATTGGTATCTGGCGCAGAAAAATTGGCGTTTGGTGCATTAAAATTGGTGTTTGGTGCATTAAAACTTGTATCTGGCGCATTAAAATTGGTGTTTGGTGCATTAAAATTGGTGTTTGGTGCATTAAAATTGGTGTCTGGTGCATTAAAATTGGTGTCTGGTGCATTAAAATTAGTGTTTGGTGCATTAAAACTGGTATCTGGCGCATAAAAATTGGTGTTTTGTGCATTGAAATTGGTTTTTGGTGCATTAAAATTGGTCTCTGGTGCATTAAAATTGGTATCTGTCGCATAAAAATTGGTGTTTGGTACATTAAAATTGGTCTTTGGTGCAATATAACTGATATCTGGCGCATAAAAATTGGTGTTTGGTGCATTAAAATTGGTGTCTGGTGCATTAAAATTGGTGTCTGGTGCATTAAATTAAGATTGGTTCGTTTAGATAAAGTTGTCCTTCCTGTTACTATTGTGCTGTGTTATTGTCTCCGTCTGTCTGTCCATTTTTCTTCTATGATTGTCCTATAATTCAGTTCTCGTGAGAACGTTCTGCTTTATATTTTATTTTTCAAGAATTGGCAAGCCTTTTGATTTAGGGTTTTAATCACTTTCATTTACTGATTTTTCATTTCTGAATTTCATATGAAGGAACATGAAACATCTAGATATACTAAGCTCAGGTTCAATTAAGTCTTATTTGTGAAATATTTATTCCGAACAAACCCTTATGTAAAATTAAACATCGTTGATACGGAAGATCGGAAATACTTCTAACCAAGACTATACGAATGTTCTCGCGCATTCTTCGATTGTTCTCCATTGTTATGATGTCATCAATTTACTTGGCAGAAAAGGTGCCTAAGTTTTGAACAATGGTAGGTAACTAAATGAAAAATTAGAACGGACACGCTGCATGCGCTGTATTTGCGATCTTGCGTATCAGCAGGAGAATTCTGGGGAAAAATACCAGTACAAATTTGTCTTAAAAGACTGCTTCTGTAAAATTCCCCTAATTAAAGAGCATCTTATTTTTCCTAATGAAGATACAAAAACGAAGGATCCGTAATTATCAGTTTTTGAGTTTTATATAACAAATTAGTTTTCTTACCTGTTGACTTGCGTTTTTGATATCTCTGTTAATCAATAACGTTACTTAGAATTTGAAAACTGTGTCAAGAAAAGAAATATTGAGAGAAAATCAGTGTGTACAATGTAGTTTTAAAAAGACAAGTAGCGCTTTATACATGTAATGAGATAAAGAAGATCCTGACGATAATCTCAACAGCACTCACAAAAGAGAACAAAATTGAACAACGACGTACCCCTAAGCAATCCAGAGGTCGGACCAGGTGCCCGGGAGGAGTAAGCATCCCCTGTTGGCTATCCGCACCCGCCGTCGATGTTTAAGCACGAAAATGAAAACAATATATAAACTTCATGCACTGTCTGACGTAATGTCTATAAAGAAAGTGTAATGGCGACAATGTCAGGGAATTATATTCAAAACACTTACATTCAAACCCATCGTACTATGAGCATGACAAAAAGCAATATTCGTTTTCTATCTCTTGAACGAAAAGTATACGAACCTCCGCAGTATAAAACATACAATTTTTGATTCTATGAAGATAGCAAGTGTAGACTTAATATGAAGGTAGCAGACATTATAAAGATAAAAAAGATTGATTAAGAATTAAATCAAGTATTTGTCAAGTTGAAAAGTATTCAGGGACCCAAAAAGAACGTGTAAACAGAAGCTTCAATAAATCACTGGCATGTTAGACTATGGATATTTGCTCCTCTTTAAACAACGGGGAAAAAGTCTGAATCTGCTTATGAATCAAACATCATTTTACTCTTAACGTTAAATCTAAGTTGATAAATAATCAGCTCTTGTGCATTTTTTCATTATAAGGGAAAGGATGGGTTCTGCAAAACAGAGTACACAATCATAGTCAAAGTACACAATCATAGTCAAGTACGTGAAGGGACAAGGAACTCTAATTCCAAACACGACATAAAAGCATTTGGACTACAAATAATCAAGCGAGACTGTTGAGCAATCGGTGCTGACTTAGGACGGCCATGTGTCATGCCAAATACAAATGGTGTGATTATGCGGATCACCTTCGCACACCATTCCCACTTAACTCAGCCTTTTAAACTTTTTTTTCGTAAGTTTTTAATTTCATTTAATTTTCAATTAATTGATTTCAGCTGATAGTGACAAGAGTACTATATTGATTGGTCATTATCGTAAGGTTCTGAAATCGATGTCGCTAATTTTAACATCGGCGATTAACAGCAAAAATAATCATATTTATATTTCTTCTTCTTGGGGAAATTTGGACACCATTTGATCATAATCGCTAGAACTACCAGGGAAATAGCATTAAGGGATTCATTTTTAACATGCCCTAAAAATCCGATTTCCGATAATTAACTGAATATCTATATTAAAATGTTAGAGTCAGAACACAGAACAAGTTAATGATAATTATGCTTTGTCAGTATCTTTTTTCTGTATAAGAATTCAACAACAACAACAAAAAACTTCATGCAAACTACAAATTTTCAGAAGATACTGTATCTAATAATGCTGTATTTATATTGCGTTCAAGCAATCGACGTGTCCAATCGGACAGACATCTGTACACATGGGAGCAATGAAACAGGTAAGGTTCATTTTAAATATAAACGATGTACAATTTCTGATATACCTTCTTCAAGTGGCATCAGAAAATGTTTTTTACCATAGTTAGTTTAATTCTATGAATAGTTTGTGCTTAGCATAATTTAATGTTTTCATAGAAATGGTCTCCTTCGCAATATGTGTCCATCTGTAACATTGTTTAAAGGTTCCAAGAAGAAATTAAATTCCACAATGAATTATCATATTTGGAGGTCTTAAGGATAAATGAAATTGCATTTATCAATTTTAGTGACACCTATTTCTTAATCAAATCAATTGAGGGTGCTGATACTTACTTTTACTATCATGTGGCCTAGCAGAGATAATGGATAGCAATGAGACAGGGATTGGGCTGGTCTGCTGGCTTACATTTCGGTACTTCATGCTTGAATATTATACTTGCATTAGACAAGTGATATTTTGTAATAATTACATGTAGTACGACGCGTTTTCACAGGCCTAGGGCCACCTGCATTGTATTCTACAATGCCTTCCGCACTTGTACTGGAGATGATTCATTAGCTAAAGTGTACTTCGTGTTTCTGTTGGGCGTGTGTCGCTGTTTCCGTCTGTTTCTCCTATTTTCTTTTGGCGGCGGGAGGCTCTGCTTTGTTTTTTTCCAAAATTCGTAAGCCTTTCGTTTGTGTGTGTGTGTGTGTTTTTTTTTTTTTGTTTTTTTTTTTTTGTTTTTTTTTTTTTGGAATATGATTAATGATTTTCTGTTTGACTTTCATTCACTGATTAAGTGAATAAAATGCAAACACAAAACCCAAAATTGTACACGTTCCAAAATCAGAAGGATAACAAATTCAAAACAAAAATTGAGAGAACTGAAAAATCAGCAGAAGAAACGGATGCAATACGAAGGACAACTTAATCTAATGAACAATCTCAAGAGTCAAGTGCAAATGAGTTAAAGAAGATCCTGACAATAATCTCAACAGCACTTACAAATGCAAAAGCAAATGAAAGTACAGAATGCACTGTAGGTGGTGGCGGTGTTAAAATTTACCAACAATCATTGTAAGTGGAGACTTCTCGAATAAATTCAATGCAAAAATACAATGCAGATGTTCATTTTAATTCACAAATACAATTCCAATTATCCAAATGTCTGACAAAAATAATTAGACTGATGAATTTAGCATTATCATGACATAGAAGTATAAAGAACGCTGAGAACCACCATTCATACAGAAATATAGAAAATATTTCCATTACAAATGACCAATCAACTTTAACGTTATGAAAAGAAACAAAAGTATAAATCCCTCACTGAGATGAGATCAGTTGCCAGAGATGGTTAGAATCTTGTCTGCTAACAACAACCGTCGCCGCTTAGGCCGTTTAGAAAAAAAGTAATCTTAGTTACCTCTATAACGGAAGCATTATTTCAACTGTACAACATGAAATATGTTTTGTTTAAATATGTATATAAGGAAGAAGGGAGGGGACACCCATTAGTTTTGTTATCAGATTTTCTTGATACCTCATGGTACAAATATACACACAATCTAAACATAAAAAATCAAACGTACATTTATATATTTTTTTCAGGTCCACCAAAACTGTCCGACAACGATGAAGCAGCGAATGTTGAGAAAGTGATCCCAATTTATTCCAGCGTAAATCAAACATGGACTATCTACAGTAACCTTGAGGCAAATCTTACATTTGCTTATCAGCGACAAGAAAATGCAGTTCTAAGGAGTATAAATGAAACATTTGGTCTGACCATTGAAAGAGGAAAAATTTGGAATTGTACATCATTTACGCTGAAAATTCCAAATGTAACGGAAAATCATTTTGGCAAATACTACGCTGCGATGAAGAATGGCAAGGGAAGACTTCGAATAACTTTACTTCTCAAACCATCAGGTATGTTACAGAACGAAGGCACAAACATCAACAAAAACAAAACTCATACATGTAAGACCAAACAACTTCAAAAGCAACCCTGAACAACGAGTCAAAACAACATTCGCACTAAATAGGCTAGTCAAAGCAGACACACTAAAATATGACAATTGATTAATTGAGAGAGACCAATGGCACCCTGTGCAATATGAAAATGACAACCAATTAATTGAGAGAGACCAATGGCACCCTGTGCAATATGAAAATGACAACCAATTAATTGAGAGAGAGTAATGGCACCCTGTGCAATATGAAAATGACAACCAATTAATTGAGAGAGACCAATGACACCCTGTGCAATATGAAAATGACAACAAATTAATTGAGAGAGAGTAATGGCACCCTGTGCAATATGAAAATGACAACAAATTAATTGAGAGAGAGTAATGGCACCCTGTGCAATATGAAAATGACAACCAATTAATTGAGAGAGACCAATGACACCCTGTGCAATATGAAAATGACAACCAATTATTTGAGAGAGACCAATGACACCCTGTGCAATATGAAAATGACAACAAATTAATTGAGAGAGAGTAATGACACCCTGTGCAATTTGAAAATGACAACAAATTAATTGAAAGAGAGTAATGACACCCTGTGCAATATGAAAATGACAACAAATTAATTGAGAGAGACCAATGACACCCTGTGCAATATGAAAATGACAACCAATTAATTGAGAGAGACCAATGACACCCTGTGCAATATGAAAATGACAACCAATTAATTGAGAGAGACCAATGACACCCTGTGCAATATGAAAATGACAACCAATTAATTGAGAGAGACCAATGGCACCCTGTGCAATATGAAAATGACAACCAATTAATTGAGAGAGACCAATGACACCCTGTGCAATATGAAAATGACAACCAATTAATTGAGAGAGACCAATGGCACCCTGTGCAATATGAAAATGACAACCAATTAATTGAGAGAGACCAATGACACCCTGTGCAATATGAAAATGACAACCAATTAATTGAGAGAGACCAATGACACCCTGTGCAATATGAAAATGACAACCAATTAATTGAGAGAGACCAATGACACCCTGTGCAATATGAAAATGACAACAAATTAATTGAGAGAGACCAATGACACCCTGTGCAATATGAAAATGACAACAAATTAATTGAGAGAGACCAATGACACCCTGTGCAATATGAAAATGACAACAAATTAATTGAGAGAGAGTAATGACACCCTGTGCAATATGAAAATGACAACCAATTAATTGAGAGAGACCAATGACACCCTGTGCAATATGAAAATGACAACCAATTATTTGAGAGAGACCAATGACACCCTGTGCAATATGAAAATGACAACAAATTAATTGAGAGAGAGTAATGACACCCTGTGCAATATGAAAATGACAACCAATTAATTGAGAGAGACCAATGACACCCTGTGCAATATGAAAATGACAACCAATTATTTGAGAGAGACCAATGACACCCTGTGCAATATGAAAATGACAACAAATTAATTGAGAGAGAGAGTAATGACACCCTGTGCAATATGAAAATGACAACCAATTAATTGAGAGAGACCAATGACACCCTGTGCAATATGAAAATGACAACCAATTAATTGAGAGAGACCAATGACACCCTGTGCAATATGAAAATGACAACAAATTAATTGAGAGAGAGAGTAATGACACCCTGTGCAATATGAAAATGACAACCAATTAATTGAGAGAGACCAATGACACCCTGTGCAATATGAAAATGACAACAAATTCATTGAGAGAGAGTAATGACACCCTGTGCAATATGAAAATGACAACCAATTAATTGAGAGAGACCAATGACACCCTGTGCAATATGAAAATGACAACCAATTATTTGAGAGAGACCAATGACACCCTGTGCAATATGAAAATGACAACAAATTAATTGAGAGAGAGAGTAATGACACCCTGTGCAATATGAAAATGACAACCAATTAATTGAGAGAGACCAATGACACCCTGTGCAATATGAAAATGACAACCAATTAATTGAGAGAGACCAATGGCACCCTGTGCAATATGAAAATGACAACCAATTAATTGAGAGAGACCAATGACACCCTGTGCAATATGAAAATGACAACAAATTAATTGAGAGAGACCAATGCCACCCTGTGCAATATGAAAATGACAACAAATTAATTGAGAGAGAGTAATGACACCCTGTGCAATATGAAAATGACAACAAATTAATTGAGAGAGAGTAATGACACCCTGTGCAATATGAAAATGACAACCAATTAATTGAGAAAGACCAATGACACCCTGTGCAATATGAAAATGACAACAAATTAATTGAGAGAGAGTAATGACACCCTGTGCAATATGAAAATGACAACCAATTAATTGAGAGAGACCAATGACACCCTGTGCAATATGAAAATGACAACAAATTCATTGAGAGAGAGTAATGACACCCTGTGCAATATGAAAATGACAACCAATTAATTGAGAGAGACCAATGACACCCTGTGCAATATGAAAATGACAACCAATTATTTGAGAGAGACCAATGACACCCTGTGCAATATGAAAATGACAACAAATTAATTGAGAGAGAGAGTAATGACACCCTGTGCAATATGAAAATGACAACCAATTAATTGAGAGAGACCAATGACACCCTGTGCAATATGAAAATGACAACCAATTAATTGAGAGAGACCAATGGCACCCTGTGCAATATGAAAATGACAACCAATTAATTGAGAGAGACCAATGACACCCTGTGCAATATGAAAATGACAACAAATTAATTGAGAGATACCAATGCCACCCTGTGCAATATGAAAATGACAAAAAATTAATTGAGAGACACCAATGACATCCTGTGCAATATGAAAATGACAACCAATTAATTGAGAGAGACCAATGACAACCTGTGCAATATGAAAATGACAACAAATTAATTGAGAGAGACCAATGACACCCTGTGCCAACTTTTGATGACTGATACAGCTAATTGTATGGTTATCTGGATGACCTCCTCACAAACTTTCCAGTTATCGGGACACGAGGAGGTATTATCAGACACAGAGCTATTGTATTAACAAAAAACCCAAATGTCTCATTGAAAGGAGGCATTACCAAAAAATAAAGAATAAACATAACACAATCCAGGGAATACATACCCCATTTACATAAAAATTTGAACAAATTGTGCCTACGGACAACAGTCCGTACTGCTTTGCTTATTGAAACAAGCTTATCTTCCATTTTTCAATTTAGAAATTTATAATATGTCTTTTTGTGAGAGCAATGACTGGAGGATTCCAACCCAGTGTTCGGTCAATCGGTGTTGCATTTATAACAGATATTGCGAATTGTTGGACACTAGCAACCCGGGAAACAAAATGATAATTCTTACGTGAATATGTTGGGGGGGGGTTGCCCAGGATGACGAAGATTAATCATTTTTGCACTTTACTTTTTAAGCCCTCAGGTATGTGATAGATGGTGAGTATAGGAGAACGGTTTTTAACATGATAAATGTATTCTCTTATCGTTAAACGAATTTATTCAAGTGTTTGGATACTTTATGTTGAAAATTAGTTTTTAAAGATGGAAGCGGTTTCAATAACGTTTAATCTAAATATTTTCATGTTTTATAGGACCATTACCTCCAAGAGATTTCAAAGTTGATTGCTACCCTGGTACTCAATTTGCTACAGTCTACTGGAAATCTGGATCATATGATCGGTTAAACACTAAATTCAATGTTTACTACCGTCAACGAGATAAGAGAAATTGGACTGCAGCACACACAAACATTCTCGGAAAACTTAAGTATTCTGTAAAACGACATACATACATAGAGCAGTTGAAACGAGGAAGCTATGAATTCCGACTTAGTTCAATCAAACTTGGAGAAGAAGTTTTTTCGTTAGAGACAAAAGCTTGCAACATTACAGGCAAAGGTAATTTTTTTCTCTAGATCTTATAATACGGTGTTTAGGGGGGAACAGACTATCCTACTTTATAATTTTTGGGTCTTTGAAGAAATTGGGTGAGATGATTTCATTTCGTTTTGTGATCTATTTGTTTCTCACAGTCGTCAGATATCGATACGAATTATACAATTTTCAAACAGTACTTCCATTTCTCAACATTGGGTGTTTTTGGGTTTTGCTGTTCTCTACAGTTCTCTACATTGGTGTTTTCCTGTTCTCTACAGTTCTCTACATTGGGTGTTTTTGGGTTTTGCTGTGGGTGCTGCAACCTGGTGTTGTTGGAGATCCCCTCCTGTGTTATATATCTACACTTATTTCGTGTTGCAGTGTGGAGTTGGTAATACAATGTTTGAAGTGTTTTGGGTTTTGCTGTGGGTGCTGCAACCTGGTGTTGTTGGAGATTCCCTCCTTTGTTCCATATTAAATTATATAACCTCTTTGTCTTATCATCATTTTAAGAGATATTTCAGGTGGGGTACCAGATTTGTTTCCATCCGATTTATCTATTTTTAAAAACTTTAAAACATTTTTTACATGTACATGAATTTTCGTGCCAGATATTTTGATAGATGAACTAGAGAAGTAATCTGTATTATTGAACTCGTAAATTCACATGATTCTTACCTGTATTTTTTCATTCTGTATTTTCAGATAACCGAGGAAACAAAGCATCCTTAAATTCGCGTATCTCAGTTTCTGTTTCATTTTTACTTCCGCTTTTACATTTCTTTATTAGTTATTAGTTTGAACTTTTTTGCAAATCGACTAAAGGATTGGTCAGATACATTTCTTTGAGATTGCATTGAACTTTATGCATTCTAAATATATTACATAGAAAAGAAAAACAAAATTCATTTTTATTCATAAGTTTTAAGGATATTTTCCGGGTTATTGTATAGATTTTTTTCATTAAATTTTGTTGAGATCAGATCTCAGGTCACAGACAACAGCAGAAAGCACATTCAGGGTGCAAGGAACAATATAGGAGAACGATTCATTAAGCAAATCCGCACATAATGGTCCAACATTTTCGAAATTTACGATCTTATCATTTTGATTTCGCTTTTGCTTTTGAATATAAAATATACATATAGCACATTAGTATCCCCTCTCGACATTGTTGTGAACGTCATCGTTCGTGTGTAAAAGAAGGTTGTATAGTGTATAAGTCACATTTTTGTATACAGCCACCAGGACACATTTTTATTCGGATCTTGACCACACTTATTCCACCTGGCAAGAGGAATAACTGTATTAATATTCAAGGTCAAAGGTGAAGGTCAAGATCTGAAACAGTAAAAATCATTGTATATAGCTTGAATGAGTTCATCAATTTACGCTTTGTGCTGCCTAGGTTTTATTTTTTTTATGACTGATTGGTATTAAAAGGAGAGCAAAGTGACGTCAACATGTTTTGAGTTATACACTGACAAATATGGATAATGACAATATCCCAATACATTGTACAAAATCGATAATTCAGAAAATCAATTCGATGGCATACACAATTAGGATAAACCAAGAACCAAAGCAAACAAAGAAAAACCTCCATCATATGAAAAAGATGCGAGCTCCCAATATGGGAGTGAGACCAGGTGCCAAGGAAGAGTCAGCATCTCCTGCTTGCATGCGACACCTGTCACTCAAATTCGGTAGAATTGTCACATCCGGTTTTATCCATTTCGGAAGATAAGAGTATATTCGGTGGTAATGTAGAAATAGATGTAGAATAATCAGGAAGAGGTTCATGTAGAAATGTTTAACGTCTTCATATTAATTGGTATCATCTTAGAGCAGATAAATTTACAGCATAGACCAGACATGCAGTCTGTAGAAGTATAGCGAGGATAAATTATGTGTTATTCATCAGTTTTGTTTTGGAAAATGAAAAAAAAACTGAAGTCTTCGGGCTAACAATAGTGGAAGTCTTAAAGAATTTCTTTCTTTGATTAGCGATAACTTGGTTGGTATTTCCTTCGATTCTGTATGCGTATTGTAAAAGAAAGAAGGGCGTCTATTTCGAAAACTTGTCATTCCATTCAAAACCAACACCGAAATTAAAGGAGATTAACATCTTAGCACAATCTCTCCTGTGCTATTTTGAACATATATTTTATTTGGATATCTCTATTTCTGTCATCAGTATAACAAAAGATAATGGACAAACGGCGATAATAACTGCTCGGCGATAGCTACTTCCCGACCAGTACTAATCCAAGTTACGGAATTTACAGATAAAGCAGCCAACCAAACCATATTACTAGTAATCATTTGAGAACGTTACTACATATCAACTTTAGTTCCGGAAGTTTTGCCATGAGTTAAAGAAGATCCTGACGATAATCTCAACAACACTCACAATAGAGTACCAAATTGAGTATCGACGGACCCCTAGCAAGCTAGAGGTGGGATCAGGTGCCCGGGAGAAGTAAGCATCCCCTGTTTGCTAGCTGCATCCGCCGTCGATAACAGTCATGTTTCGTCATTCAACATCACTATTTCTAAATTTATCTCCCCACAATATGTTACATACATTTGTACCAAAACTTCTCAAGTATACATGTAATTACAAATTTCGATACATTACTTATTCTAGCAAATGCTGAACTACAATTTGTCTAGAAATCTGACGTCAACACGCACGGCGATAAATGATCACGTTGTTAAATATTTTAAATCTGTTATGAACAGGGATGGTGTTAAACCTTTCTTTGGTCTATGAAAAATTCAGGGGATCAGATTGACAAGATGAAATCTAGAAATTTTCAAACCAAAGCGATTTCTTCATACAACTTTTCTTATATGTGCACCAAGCTTCCGCACAACAAAATTAATGATCGATTGTCCAAACTCATTAAATAGTGTTCTGATCGAGAGGGGGAAAACTTATATTTGTACATTTGAATCAAAAGGTTTCTTTTCCGCTGCAAAATACAAATCATACAAATCATGAACATCAAGTGAGTAGTGTATTGCATTGTCCTTCCTCTTTGACAACATTTATGTAAGATTTTGTGAGAAATTCTAAAAGCAGGTTGTAGAGTGATATGACCTCGCTACAGCCGACAGAGCACGGACTGTGCGGTATTTCGTATGCCTTAAGTTTTTGTATTTATTTATATATCCATTTGTGTGTTTCGTGGACCTCTGCGTTATGCTGTCTGTTTGTATATTCATCTTACAGTGAGGAGGTTATTGAACACCATGATTGGTGCTTTTTTCGAGACCTTTGGTAATCGGAAATATAGAGGCTTGTGCGCACGTAATCCGTATAACAACACCGCCTGCTACTTTCGTTGCAAATGGTCATCCTAAGTCGTCATCGGTTGCCCATTGGTCTCGTTTTCTATGCGTGGTCTTTTGTGTTTGATGTTTCTATGGTGTGAGTTGTTGTTCCTTGTCTCTTTTACGTCTCATTCTGTGCGTTATTGTTATGTGTTTTGCATTGGGTGTTTTGGAGTTTTGTTGTGGGTGCTGCAACACAGTGCTGTTGGAGATCCCCTCTTTCTTTTGAAATTTCTTATTTCGGGTTTTGATTTTGCCCATTATTTACCGCTGGTGTTTTTTAATTGTCTGCTTGGTCAATTTGGTGTAGATGTCCTGGTTTTTCTCGTCGTCTTTAGTTTTATGGTTTTTCTGCGTTTCACGGGGGTTTTGGCGGTATTTTGGGTATCTGCAGTGTTGAATTGCTGGAGAATTATTTCTTTTTAATTGGTATTAAATAACATCTAGTCATCATTCGATTCAATTTCTGCACAACTTATAGTACCATTCCTCTGGATGTTTGTTTCGATAGAATAATGACCATGTTAGAAAGTCTTATTAGACATTTTTCGAGTTGACGTACTTCGGACTTCGTGCTTTGGGGGTCATATAAAAGAAATCAGGAACATTTAGAACATTTAAATCTGACGACTGAATGGACGAAATTATACTGGAGGGTTTTTAATATGTATTTTCAGAATCAAAAGAAAGTATTCTACGTTCATTGGAATAAAATCAACGTTAGTCCCTTCCAAGTCCAAAGTCCGCGAACATGAAAAATATCAAATAGAAATTAGAAAAAAAAAATATTTACTTAATTGTCGTAATCAATCAATCTGCAGTAGGTAGTCGAAAAAAAAGTTTAATTTCTTAATTTATCATTGTTGAAATGCTTGTTAGACGATTATAATAAATAACGCTCGCCATCTAATTTTAAATAAGAGGACATGTCATGGATATATTATGCAATGTAATCCACCAAAGTGAAGCATCCGAAAGAAAATAGATAATAATTTTGTTAGTTCTTATGTCTAATACCTCAAAAAGTATGCAACATTTCCACCAAATAAAGAAAAGGCTTAAACTTGGTGTCTGGTGCAATAAAATCTGGTGTCTGGTGCATTACAATATGGTGTCTGGTGAATTAAAATTTGGTGTCTGGTGCATTACAATATGGTGTCTGGTGAATTAAAATTTGGTGTCTGGTGCATTACAATATTGTGTCTGTCTGATGGATTAAAATCTGGTGTCTGGTGCATTAAGATTGGTGTCTGGTGCATTAAAAGCTGGTGTCTGGTGCTTTACAAAATGGTGTCTGGTGCATTAAAATCTGGTGTCTGCGCATTAAAATATGGTGCCTGGTGCATTAAAATATCGTGTCTGGTGCATTAAAATTTCGTTTCTGGTGCATTAAAATTGGCTAGAAATTTTCTCCGAGGAGGTACAGAGTTGGTAGACTTCCGTATCATCAATGTGCGAACCCCTTTGTCTTTAACATTTTTTAAGCGAGAAAGATTTGAATAAGGTTAAAGTTTCCTTTTCAGTCCTACTTACTAAGGTAATATAACTTGCATTATACATGTGATAAATTCATGTGATTTTTGAATATTTTTACACGTTGTTTAACAGTGCCACTTCGATAGATTCTGTACTTGGGCTGGAAGTATTCCAACTCTTTACCTTTTTGAAGAAAATCTCAAAAATCTCAAACCAATTTTAATGCTCCAAACATGTGTTAAGGATATTAAATCCTAATTGGTGAGGCTAGCAAAACTAGGGATGCTTACTCCTCTCGGGCACCTGGTCGCACCTCTAGCTTGTTGCTAGGGGTCCGTCCATGCTCAATTTGGTGCTGTTGAGATTGTCGTCAGGTCTTCTTTATCTTGTAAAATGCCGATGTGATTTTCTGACAGTCAAATGTATCTTAGTAGCACCCTATGCTTTTATGTTTTTTTAAATCATTTTGTGCATTTAATTTGAAGGATGTATGCCACTCCAAATTTTGTGTAGGGTCGATTCAGTAGTGTAGTTAAATAAAATCTATAGCCAAAGTAGCAATGGAGGGATAGTGCTAAGATGCTAACCTCCTTTAATGTCGATGATTTTAAGGATGAAATGAACAATCCCATGAACAGTTCCCGAAATAGAAAAATAATATATATGATGACAAATTGATAAAGGGCCAAAAGAAAACTGCTTTCAGGTGACAGATGAAAAGAAGAAATTAGTGACAAATATGGATCATGACCATATTCCAAGTCACAGTACAAATCGATAATTTAGAAGTCACTAACCAAAGGCATAAAAATTCAGGATAAAACAGGAACCAAAGCAACAAAGCAAACAAAAAACCTCTACCACATGAAAAGAAGTGAACTCCCAATATGGGAGTGAGACAAGGTGCACAGGACGAGTCAGCATCTCCTGCTTGCATGCAACATCCGTCTCTTCAATTCGGCAGACATATCACAACCTGTTTCTTCTATTTCAGGAGATTCAAGTAGAGCCTTGTGGTTGAATGGTTCATATGGTCCACCATTCTGGACAATTGGACATCATCGTGTATGACGAGTTCTCCGTATCGACATAATACACTTCAAACATCAAGTCACGGGGAACAAGTTTAACTGTTGTCTATTATGATACATTGTGCTGTGTTATTATCTCCATCTATTTTCCCGATCTTTCATTTTTAAATCATTCAATTTCCATTGTCATTAAAAAAAACCGAAAATTCTGATTGCCTGAGAAATTTTGTTGATACATCGATCAACACAATTTTTCACGGAAGTCTATTTATAGCACTATTTTTAGAACCGGGGTTTCCCTCAAACACGAATGAATTCGATGCTGAAAATACAATTTGTTGATGTTTGCTTATCATTTCAACGGTACCATTTCTTTTCAACTTACTGAAAAATAACTGTGCACGCAGAATTTGCTCAAACTGGTCCTTATTCGGAAGATATAAAGAGACGATCGTTCGCTGTTTGAATAATGGTGGCTGCCATAACTTGTTTTGGCAGACGTATCACTGCCAAACCCTCAGAACTTACGAAATATAGTGCAGTGATTGATTGTTTTTAGATCCAAAAGAAGGGAGGGGATCTCCAACAAGACCATGTTGCAGCACCAACAGCAAAACACGAAAACACCCGATACGAAAACACTAAAGACGAGCATACCAAGAGACGGAAAAGAGACACACGACATTTTAACATAAAACACAAAAGACTATACATAAACAGACGAGACCAAGGGGTTACCGGTGCCGACTTTGGACGGCCATTTGCAACGCAAGTAGCAAATGGTGTGGTTATCCTGGATTACATGCGCACAACCCTCTCACTTCTCCAATTACCAGAGGTCTCGAAGAACGTACAAGAAACAGTAGATGATAATAAAATGATAAGATATGAATCTTACATTTTTTCTGTTGATGCAGGTATCACCCGAAAAATTGGACAGAAAACTTTTGCATTAACGCGCTACGCGCATTGATGCAGTTTTCTGTCCAACTGTATCTATGTATGCATTGATTTTATTTTTCATTCCATTCGCGTAGTAATTAACCTACAAATGTATAATTTTGATCGGTAGAATACGTAAATCGTAAAGTGATCAGATGTTTTCTTGCTCACGTTGAGTCAATTAAGTCTTATTTGTGAAATTTTTATTCCGAATAAACCCTTATTTAAAAATAAACATCGTTAATCAGCAGGAGAATTCCCGGAAAAAATTACAAGTACAAAATTTGTCCTAAAAGACGGCTTCTGTAAAATTCTGCTAATTAAAGATCATCTTATTTTTCTTAATGAAGATACAAAAACGGAAAATCTTGACTCTGTTAAGATCAGTTTTTTAGTTTTATATTAACAATTTAGTTTTCTTGCCTGTTGACTTACGTTTTTGATATCTCTGTTAATCAACAGCGTTACTTAGAAATCGTTTTCAATCAAAGGAATATTGATAGGAAATGAGTGTGTATGATGTACTAAAAAACCAATGAGATGAAGACGATCCTGACGAAAATCTCAACAGCACTCACAATAGAGCACCAAATTAAGCATCGACGGGCCCCTAGCAAGCTGGAGATGGGTTCAGGTGTCCGGGAGGAAACCCTTCGCGGGGAACTGTTTTTAAAAGCTCCTCATTGCAAAGGGAATAAGTGCGCTACAAATAAGATAAAGAAGATGGTGACAAAAATCTCAACAGCACTCACAATAGAGCACCAAAATGAGCATCGACGGACCCCTAGCAAGCTAGAGATGGCATCATGTGCCCGAGTGGATTAAGCATCCCCTGTTTTGCTAGACATGAGGCGCTATATACATGTATACACTGAGCACTTTGAGCATGACAAAAAGCAATATTCAAATTTCTATGTCAAGTTAACAAAAGTATACAGACCTCCGCTGTTTCATTGTTCTAAAGAATGCAATAATTTTTTACTCTATGACCATAGCAGGTGTAGACTGAATATGAATGTAGCGTACATTATAAAGATAGAAAGAATAATATTAAAACAAATGAGGTATTTGTATAGTTTAAAAGTATTCAGGGACCCTAAAAGAGCGCGTAAAAACAAGTTTCAAATGATATAAAGAAGATACAGACGACGATTTCAACGGCACTCAGAACAGAGCACCAAATTGAGCATCAACGGACCTCAAGCAAGCTAGAGATGGGACCATTTCTGACATCGATGTCGCTGACATCGGCGATTTAAAAGGCAAAAATTATAGTATACATTTCTTCTCTTTGGGGAAATTATGATAGAATGTTATCCTATTCAATAGAATTACCAGGGAAATAGCATTAAGGGATTCATTTTTAACAAGCCCTCATGATCCGATTTCCGATTATTTACTGAATATTTATATGATAATGTTGAAATTGGAATACAGAACAAGTTAACTATTATTCTTTGTTAGTATCTTTTTTCGATATAGAAATTCAACAAAAATAACTATGCAAACTGCAAAATTTCAGGTGATACTGTATGTTATCATTCTGTATTTATATTGCGTTCAAGCAGTCGACGTGTCCAATGAGACAGACATCTGTACATATGGGAGTAATGAGACAGGTAAGGTTCATTTTAAAGATATAAAAGGTGTACAATATCTGATATATCTTCGACAAGTGACACTAGAAAATGAATTTTTCAAAAGTTAGTTTAAAGTCATGAAGAGTTTGTACTTGGCTTGTAGTATGATTATGATTATTTCCTTGAGACTCTTTTTGCATGTTTTTGTCTTCATAAATGTTGTCAGTTATCTCTTTGATAATTGGTTTGAAACGGAGATATGTATCTTTGAATCAAGCAGGAGATGCTGTCTCTTCCTGGGCACTTGGTCTCACTCCCATATTGGGAGTTTGCGTCTATGGTGGATGGTTATTTTTACTTTGGTTCCTGTTTTATCCTTATATTTTATTCCTTCGGTTTGTGATTTTCTGAATTATCGATTTTGTGCTGTGTGTTGGGATATTGTCATTATCCATATTTGTCATTACATATATATGCAAAACCAATTTAATTCCCTGAGGTGAAGCTATTGAAAGGAACGTGCTAGTACTTCGCATGAAACAGTGCATAAGTTATAAAGAGACATGCCACGATGGCAGTTCCAACCTGCGAACTGAACCCGTGGTGGGCTGAATATTAACGTTGCCTTGTTTCCTAGATTAACGCAATTTCAGATAACAAGAATGAAACAGACAACTCTACGTGGTACATAAACTTGTCGGTTTATGTGTACTCTTTTGTGTTTGATGTTTACATGTCCTATGTCTTTTTTCGTCTCATACTATGCTCGTCTTTTGTGTTTTTGCGTTGGGTGTATTGGTGTTTTGCTGTTGATGCTGCAACAGGGTTTTGTTGGAGATCCCCCTTCTTTTTTTTCTTAAATATATAGAACAAATGTCACAATTTGTGTTTTGTTACGGGTATGGAGCACACAGCAAGTGCTAACCCGCATTACATGTACGATGTACATGCTGTGTGTTACATACCCGTAACAAAAAGCAAATCAAGACACTTAATATTCTCTATGTATCACTAAAGAGAATTCATTATCCAACGCATGTTCATAGGATTTAATCTTATTATGTCCAGAGGGTTTCTCTCTTTCGACAGAGATGGAACCCTTCTTTTTTCTTTTTCTTTTCGTAGTGAAAATTTATCAATTCATCAATTTATTCCATTTTGATATACTGTTTATGGTTAGGGCTGCGACTACAGGGGGATAACTCTATTTTTATATCACGTAATATTTGAAACCGACATGGACGATAAATGGTATAAGCTCAGTTTGTTGCATTATTTCAGAAAAAATAATACTCCATGAAATTTTCATTGCTGAATGGGTATTTTGGGGAAAATGCAAATTTTTCCGAAAATAAGAAAAAAAAATGTCATTTTCGCATGAGTTCTGCTTCTAAAGATTCAAACATCAGAATATATCCTATTCTTTATACTCTTTAAAAATAAGATTTTTTGCACAAATTATTGTGCTATTTAAAGAAACAGTCATTTTACTCAAAAACGAATTCGGGTACATATTACTTTGACTGCTTTAGGATAAAGCAATACCAAAGCTCTATACTTAGAAAAAATTTTGTGTACCTGGCTACCTTCTAGCTATTAATGAAATAACGAGTTGTTGCCATGGCAACCAGCAAAATCCTATTTATAAGAAAAAACACTCCTTAGAACTGTTTATTTTATCAGAATGTTTCAAAATAGGCTTTAATTCAGACACTATCAGCTGATAAGAATCCAGAAAAATAAGGGTATATATGACCTTTTCAATTTTCATGCACTGCAGAGGTATGTAAAGTTCTTATGTGGTATTCTCTAAAATGACGACAATGTTAAAATGGGCCAAAAATTGACGTTTATAGCAAAAATAAAAACGAGACGGGCAAATTTTGATTTTTTGGTCTGAATAGTTTGAGGAGATGTTCCTCTACATGAGGACATATCCATCTTTCTTCTACCTCATTTCTATCAAAAGTCGCCACCCTGACCTTAACATTATGGCAAAAGAATACGATAGAAAAATATAGTTTAAACTGAAACGGTTCAGATAGATAACAGCTTAAATCAATCTAGAGTTTGTGCATGTTTTTGCCAATGAAAGTCAATATTTTCATAGAAATGGTATCCTTTGGAATCTGTGTATATCTGTGACATTTTTAACGGTACCAAGAAGAAATTTAGATTCAACAAGGAAATATCAAGTTTTGTGGGCTTAACGATCAATGAAATTGCATTTATCAGGTTACAATAGCATAAAGGTTATACCTCAAAAACTAGTGTTCTACACCCAAAACTGACTTCATTTACTTACTAAAGATAAATGGCTTATATAGAAAGTAAAATATCAAAAGAAAGATCATTTCCTGTAGATTTTATTGGTACTAAATGATATATATAAATTTCCGATACCATTGTTACTCTGAAAACGAAAGGGAAAGTAGGGAAATGTTGACATGTCATTCAGATGGCTTTGGTCCCATTTTGACCATTGTTTCAGATATTTTCTTGACATTAAATAAACATTAAAGAATAACCAATAAGTTTTTCGGTCTCAAAGTCGAGAAGACAAGGCCAAATCATCAGATTTTCCATAGGAAAGGTTGCTAACCTCGGGATGAATAAAATTCCGAAGTGAGAATATTGTCTCTGACCGGGGAGAGTCAGCATCACCTGATTGCATGCAACACCCGTCGCAACAGCTCCATGGAAACTTGTCAAATTCGGTGACTGTCTCGATGTATATATTGGTATATTGGTGTACACATCAGGTATCAGTTTAGTATTGCGCCGGAAATCAACTCTACACTGTGACTCCTTCCAGCCTGATTTATATATACATATCCAAAAATAGAACCCATTAAAATCTTACAAGAATCTAACAGAATCTAATGATACCTTACAACTTGCTTACATCTTAATTTCTATACACACTTTAGCGATATCAGTCATTGTTTAAGGTTAGGGTACCAAATGTCAATGTCATTTTGTGGCTGAAAATAACAAGGTTTTTTGTAAATTTATAATTTGACAATTCATTTCAGTACTATTTTTGATTCAAACTTTGTACACCTGAAGAACAGCACATGTTCCTTCATATTTCTTACAGTTTTCCTCTTTTTTAGAGGGTCGCATAATTGAGAAATTATGTGTAAAGGTAGTCATTTTGAGACTAAAACTGACATTATTGCATTCACAAAAGTATTGATGAGAAATAAATACCCCGACAAGCGTATCTTGCAGCGTTGGCGTTGCTATTTTTGTTCCTTCTTGTTAGAATACTATACTTGCATTAGATATGTTACATGTTTCATGTGATATATCTTGACACGTTTTTACAGTGCCACTTACAGTGCATTCTACAATGCCTTCCGCACTTACGCTGGAGATGCTCCATTAGATAAGTTGTCCTTCGATTTTTTTGTAGGGCGTGTGTCGTTGTCTCCGTCTGTTTGTCCAATTTCTTTTCGCGTCGGGGAGTTCTGTTTCGTATTTTTTCAATAATTCGTCAGCTTTTCGATTGTGCTTTTTAGGAATTTGAGTTAGGCTTTTGTGTTTTACTTCATTTACTGATTAATTGAATGAAAGTCAAACACAAAAGCCGAAATTATACTTCAAAAATCAGGATGTCAATTTCTTTAAAAAAAAGTACGAGATTCAAAATCGGACAAACAAACGAAGACAATACATGTAACACTGCTCTGCAGAAGCACGAAGGTAAACTTTATCTAATGAATATTTTCAAATGAGTTAAAGAAGATCCTGGCGACAATCTCAACAACACTCACAATAGAGCACCAAATTAAGCATAGACGGATCCCTAGCAAGCTAGAGGTGGGACCAGGTGCCCGGGAGGAGTAAGCATCCCCTGTTGGCTAGCCGCACCCACCGTCGATGTTTAAGCACGAAAATGAAAACAATAAATAAACTTCATGCACTGTCTGACGTTATGTCTATATATAAAGTGTTATGGCGACAATGTCAGGGAAATATATTCAGAATATTTTCAAGAGTCAAGTGCAAGTACAGAATGCATTGTAGGTGGTCGTGTTAAAACTTACGATAAATCATTGTAAGTTGAGCCTTACTAAATAAATTCAATGCTGAAATAAGAGGTACAATGACAAATATGGACAATGACCATGTCCCAATACACAGTACAAAATCGATTCAGGAAATCACAAACCAAAGGTATACGAAATCAGGAATAAAACAGGAACCAAAGCAAAAAAAAACCAAAAACCTCCACCACATGAAAAGAATCGAACTACCAATTAGAAGTAAGTTTAGGTGCCCAGGAAGAGTAAGCATCTCCTACTTGCATGCAACTCCCGCCGCTTCAATTCGGTAGAACTGTCACATCCGGTAACTTCCATCTCGGAAGACATAGAGTACAATCTTTGGTTGGATGGTCCAAATGGTCTATGACAGAATATCATCCACCATTCTGGAGAGTGGGACATCATAGTGTATGACGAGTTCCCCATATCGACCGTAGAACTTCCTCAGTGACGATGTTAGTCGGTCACAAACATATCCCTGACTGAGAAGCTTATCTGAAAGACGCCTAGCTCTCAGAACAAAATCCGTATATTTCGTACTTGCTCTGGCATAGCGTATCAACTGAGGTATGAACACGCCATAAGCAGGCTATGAAGGGATGTTGCTACTCAGAAAAGGAAAGTTTGTAACATAACGAGCACTGAAGTCCACCCTACAGACAAAAATAAAGAAACTTAGAAAATAATTCCACTATAAATAATGAACATCTGATAAGTTTTATAAAGGAGCAAAAGTAAATCCCAACTTGAGATGAGAGGAGGGTAAGAATCTTCTATTTGTTAACAGCATCCGTCGCTTAGGCCGTGTTAAGAAAATGTATCTTAGTCACGACAATCACAAAAGTATTATTTTAACTGTACAACATGAAATATATTTATTATGTATATAAGGGAGACACTCATAAGTTTTGTCATCAACTTTTCTTGATATCTCTTGGTACACAATTTAAACATAAACATACTGCGAGAATCCAACGTACATATATATATATATATATATATATATATATTTATATAATTTCAGATAAACCAATACTTTCCGGCGACGATAAAACAGCGCATATTGTGAAAGTAATCCCAATTTACTCTAGCGTGAATCATACATGGACTTTCTACAGTAACTCCGAGGCAAATCTTACACTTACTTATAAGCGACAAGAAGATGCAGCTCAAACGGAGATAAACGAAGCATTTGGTTTCAGCATTCAATTTAGCAATATTTCAAAATGTCAATCATTAACTCTGAAAATTTCAAATGTAACGGAAGATCGCTTTGGCAAATACAACGCTGAGATGAAGAATGATATGGGAAAACTTCAATTGACGTTACTTCTTAAAAAATCAGGTATGTTACAGAACGAAGGCTACACACATCAACAAAAGCAATGTACATAAGACAAAATAATTTCAAAAGCAACACTGAACAACACGACACACTACAACATTCGCATTAAATGATCTGCATTAAGTCAAAGAGGAAACACTTAAATATTAATATGACAACAAATTAATTGAGAATGACCAATGACACCCTGTGTCATTTTTCATATCATGGATTATTATATGTATTGATCATGATTACCTCCTCACCACCTTCCCGTTATACGAACACTGCGGGGTATTAACAGACAGAGAGCTATTGTATAAAACAAAGGAGGGAATCTCCAACAACACCAGGTTGTAGCACCCACAGCAAAAACCCAAAACACCCAATGCAAAAACACAAAGCAGACAAGCACAAAAAGAGACGCGTAAGGGACAAGGAACTTTAACGCACAACACAGAAACATCAAACACAAAGGACTACACATAAACCAACGAGACCAATGGGCAACCGGTGCCGACTTAAGACGGCCATAAATAAACAAAAACATGTCTCATTGGAAAAGGTGGGGATCTCAAACCAGACTTTGTTGAAATACCAACAGCAAAGAACCAAAATACCTTATGCGAAAACACAGTGAAGACAAGAAGAGTTACATACTAAAAACAGCCATACAAAATAGAAACATGAAACAAAAAAGACTTCACATAAACCAACGAGACAAATCGGCAATCGGTGCTGCCTTAAAATAACCATTTGTCACGCAAGTAGCAATTATGTCACGCAAGTAGCAAGTGTGGTTATCTGAATCATGTGCGCTCAACCCTCCCAATTTTCCGGTTACCCAAATGTCTGGAAGAACGGATAATTTGTAGCGCAAAATAACCTCCTCACTGTAAGTTGACCACACAAACAAGACGGCAAAATGCGTGGGCCCAAGCAACACAGATGAATATTTAAATGAATGTAAAAAGGGGACGTACAAAATACAGTCCTTGCTCTGCCGGATGTAGCAAGCTCACGAGGTGTCTAATCGACATTTACATAATGTTCCTATACGGTTATTTTTATGTCAGAGGGGTTCAATTCCTTCCCATACACTGCTGTAGCGCAAGCCGATCGTGTATCACAATCGCATATCATAGTGCAATGGCAAGATAAATAGTGAATATTATAATGAAAACCACCAAGGATAATGAACTCTTGTGTCAAAATATACCTTAGTAGCAAAGATTTCAGCTAACATATCGGGAAAATGTCTAATATAATCCACGCTCTACAATTATTTTGAAAATCTTGCTGAAAAAAAAAACGTCCGGTAAAGTATATATTTATCGCCGAGAATCGGATGCAGGCGGGGAAATTTACCGTTATGAAGGCAGAAATTGTCAGTTTGAATTATGTATACATCACCATCTTTACATCATACGCTTACATGCAATTGTGATACACAATCGGCTTGCGCCAGAGCAGAATATTGGAAGGAATTGAAGCTCTCTCACACACAAAAATAACCGAATAAGAACAACGTATGAGATGGGTGAAACATTTAAGCTAATATCATGATGCCTGCAAGGCTTATCTCGTTTTCTTTCCTTTTGTTCAAAAATGTCTTCCCTTTGACGCTTCATTTAGGGCTTTGGCTATATTTAATTGTTCAGATTGAGGATCACTGACGAGGTTTAAATACCCGAAACGTGCATGTCTGGTTCATGCTGTAAATCTATCTGCTTAAAAATGATGCTTATGAATTTGAAGACGTTAAACATTTGTACCACTTGGTGAGTGTCACTGCTGGTGGACCAGGAGTCGCCGAGGGCACTTAAGCCAAGTTCGATCAATTTTGGTTTGTCGTTTATTTAAACGCATTTGAAAATTTATGTTTCTCAAATGTCTAAATCCTGGGTCCTGTAGCATCATATCCCAGCAAACTTGCTTCGTCTTTTGGTATATTTAGAGCATAATTTTCACAGATTTTGGCTATATTACATACAAGATTGATGATCACTGACGAGGGTTAAATACCCGAAACGTGCATGTCTAGTCCATGCTGTAAATTTATCTGCTTTAAAATGATGCTCATGAATTTGAAGACATTAAACATTTGTACCTCTTGGTGAGTGCCAGTGCTGGTGGACCAGGTGTCCCCTAGGGCACATGTAGCCAAGTTCGATCAATTTTGGTTGGTTGTTTTTTTTTTTCAAACGCAATTCTAAATTTCTGTTTACTAAAGTTTCTCAATTTTCTAAAACCTAGGTCATGTAGAATCATATCCCAGCCATCTTGCTTCGTCTTTTGGTATATCTAGGGGTATAATTTTCACAGATTTTGGCTATATTACTTTGTATTTGAAGACGTTTAACATTGTTTAGATTGAGGATTACTGAGGAGGGTTAAATATCCGAAGCGTGAATGTCTGGTCCATACCGTAAATTTATCTGCTTTAAAATGATGCTAATGAATTTGAAGACTTTAAACATTTGTACCACTTGGTGAGTTCGATCAAATCTGGTTGATCGTTCCTTCACACACATTTGAAAATTTCTGTTTACGAAATTTTCTCAAATTTCTTAAACCTGGGTCCTGTAGCATCATATCCCAGCCATCTTTATTTAGGGCATAATTTTCACAGATTTTGGCTATATTGCATTGTTTAGATTGATGATCACTGACGAGGGTTTAATAACCGAAACATGCATGTCTGGTCCATGCTATAAATGTATCTGCTTTAAGATGATGCTAATGAATTTGAAGACGTTAAACATTTGTACCACTTGATGAGTGTCACTGCTGGTGGACAAGGAGTCACCGAAGGCAAATGTAGCCAAGTTCGATCAATTTTGGGTGGTCGTCTTTTCAAATGCATTTGTAAATTTCTGTTTAGAAATTTTATTCAAATTTCTAAAACCAGGGTCCTGTAGCATCATATCCCAGCCATCTTGCTTCGTATTTTGGTATATTTAGGGCATAATTTTCACAGATTTTGGCTATATTACATTGTTTAGATTGAGGATCACTGACAAGGGTTAAATAACCGAAGCGTGCATGTCTGGTACATGCTGTAAATTAATCTGCTCTCAAATGATGCTAATGAATTTGAAGACGTTAAACAGTACAATGAAAAGGGAGTATCTCCATCATGACCACTCTGCATTCACCTAGCGAAATAAACCCACAAGAAAGTGACACATAAATGACATCATACTGTACAAAACCACAAATCGTGGAAAGAAACAACAATATTCACTTGAACATCATACATAACAAACGTAACAGACGTGAAGAAACGTCAAACATTAATGACAACACATAAAAGAAATGTTCATCCGGCGCCGACTTTGGACGGCAATCTACTATTAGCAAATGGTGTGGTTATCCGGATTACGTAAGCACGCAAAACCTTCCCACTTATCTCTACAATGAATTTGGTATTTTTCACGTTTATGAAAAGGAAAAATATCAAAACTCTGACAATAAGGGAACTTTAAACATCTCAAATTCTTAACTGGAATGTGACTCTATATTTCGATGAGATTTTCATCAAATGCTCTATATAAACTTAAGGAGATAACTATCAAAACACTGAACAGCCTAAGGAATGACCATAAACATGATAAACATATTCTATTATCAAATTTATTTAATTACTTGGATAGTTTATGTTGGAGAGTATTTTATAGATAGAGGCGATTTCAATTACGTTTGATTTGAATTAGATTTTCGATTTTCATAGGATCGCCGTTGCCACCGAGAGATTTCAGAGTTGATTGCGATTCTAACGCGAAATCAGCTAAAGTATACTGGAAACCAGGGTCTTATGGACGGTTAAACAAAACATTCAATGTTTACTATCGACAGCAAGATGAACGAAATTGGACAACGGCACACCAGGCAATATCCGGGAAAATAAAGCAAGAATGGAACGGAGATGTAAAAGTGTATAAAGTAGAACGAGATGTAACCATTTGGGAGTTGAAAGGAGGAAGCTATGAATTCCGACTGAGTTCTATCAAAACGGGAGAAGAAGAAATCTATTCGTCAGAGACAAAAGCTTGCAACATTACATACGAAGGTAAAAATTCTCGAGATTTCATAATGCAAATCTGACGAGGGAATGTTAAACGTCTTTAAATTCGATAGCATCATTTAAAACCTGATAAATTTACAGCATGGACCAGACATGCACGTTTCGGGTATTAAACCCTCGTCAGTGATCCTCAGTCTAAACAATGTAATATGACCAAAAAGTATGAAAATTATTATGTCCAAAAATGTACCAAAAGACGTTGCATGATGAGTGGGATATGATGCTATAGGACCCACGTTTTAGAAATTTCAAGCAATTTTGTAACAGAAAATTTCAAATGCGTTGAAGACACAGACGATCAACCGAAGTAATATACATAAACCAACGAGACCAATGGACAATCATTGTCGACTGAGAACGCCCATCTGACACGCAAGTAGCAGATGGTGTGGTTATCCTGGATTACATGCGAACAACCTTCCCACTTATCCGATTACCCAGAGGTCTCGAAGAAAGTTCAATTGTGGTGTAAAACAACCTGCAACAATTGGAAAAGGTCTACTGTCCTGTTCACTGATATTCAGAGCACCCTGTTTCCCCGGTTTTCTCCAAAACATAATATTGTCATCTTCTTAAAAGATATCAATTGTATAGTACTCCTTTATTCGTAACAGAAAATACCATTGTTTTTGCTGTACGTCAATTAAGTTAGAAATTTCACGGAAAATAAAAAGTCTACAGGGATTTTCTATCATAAAATCCCTGGAAATTTGTGACGTTGGACACTTTGACGGCGACGGCTTGAAATTAACATGGAAATTTCCAGTAGACAATTTATTTTTCGTATTGTGGTTTGAATGCAGTAGATAGGATCAATTGAAGTCAATTTCCAATTACGACTAAAGGGGGTCAATTCTCGGAAACAATAATTAATAGGACAATTCTTCAGACGACAGAATAAATCACCAAAACAGGGTGCTCTGTATTTGCATGTACTATTTAGTGAACAGGACAGTAAATGGCCTCATTACATTTGGTAATCTATTGTTCTAATCTCAAACAATATTTCAATATAATATAACCTTTCTTATTCTTGTCAAGTATTTTGTTTTCATTAAGTAACTATCCCTTCATCTTTACTTTATTTAAGGAAGGAGACTAGATTTGATTTTTCCAATTTACAATGAAAATTAAGTGTATTTTTATGAATGTGCGATTTTTTTAATTCGTGAAAAAAATTATTTTTATTATTGAACTACTTTTTTTCATTCTGTATTTTTCAGATACCGGAAACAAAGCATCCGTGAATTCACGTATCACAGTTTATGTTTCATTTCTCCTGCCAATTTTCTATTTATTGAGTTTGGAATGAAACTACGTTATCGTGTAAGTTTTCGCATGAGGTACTTTTTTGCGCATTTCACGAATCAAGTTTTATCGAGAACCCCCCCCCCCCCCGCCCCCGCAAAAATAACCCTGCTTCGTTCATACAAAGGCAGAAACGTTAATATCCCGAATATTTACCCACGTGTAATGTCTAGAAATCCCCGGCGAAAATAACCACGTTTACAGTATGTAATTTCATGTATTATATTTACTCTACGATAAACGCATAGGAATGTCTTGTTTTTGTACGATTATATGATATTTTTCGAGTTATATTGTAAAATATATTGAATATAGAAGAGATTTCCTGCAAGGTACCACTGTACTGACAACAGCGGAGAACACACTCAGGCATTTAACAAAAAACGGAAGTGTTACCTTCATGAATTAATCTTCAAACCAAATCTTCAAACCAATTTTAATGCACCAGAGAAAAAGATCTTCAGACACTTACACATTGTGATTGAATGGCATCACCGAACGAGACATACCTACCTAATCTGTACATTTGTTCATCAAATTGTACATCGAGACAATCACCGAATTTGACAGGTTTCCATGGAGCTGTTGCGATGGATGTTGCGTGCAATCAGGAGATGCTTACTCTCCCCGGGCAGCTAGTCACTCTTCGGAATGTTGTTCATTCCGGGGTTCGTTACCGTTCCGATTGGAATTCTCCCTTGCCTTCTCGACTTTGAGATTGAAAAACTGTTAGGTACTTCTTTGATGTTTATCAATAGCGCCCTGTAGTTTTTTTTTATTTGTACATTTACTTTGAGAAGAGTGCGTGGATGAATGTTGTTTGTAGTAGCATAGTTAAATGAAATATATGACCTAAATGACATTGTAGGTATGGTGTTAGGATGCTTATCTACAGAACAGTTAAACAAACGAAAAATTAGTAATCTTATTTCTTTTTCAACTATATAATATACATGTTGTATAATATCTTATTTATGACTGATGCATATTAAAATGAAGTCAAAGTGTTGTCAACATATTTTGAGAAATACTAATGTAGAATAATCAGCTTCAAGTTCAGATTGCCAAGACATCAGCACTTGTACAAAAAAGATAAACTGAAACAGTCATTCGGGATGAAAGGAGTAATACTCCATGTATTGTTCATCTTTGACCATTTGAACCATCCAACCAAAGATTGTACTCTGTCTTACAAAATGGAAGTAACCGGATGTGACAATTCTACCGAACTGAATCGGTGGGTGTTGCATACAAGCAGGAGATTCTTACTCTTCCTGAGCACCTGGTCTCACTCCCATATCGAGAGTTCGCTTTTTTCATATGGTTGAGGTTTTTGTTTGCTTGCTTTGGTTCCTGTTTGTTTAATCCTGATTTTGTATGCCTTCGGTTTCTGATTTTCTGAATTATCGATTTTGTGCTGCATACAGGGATATGGTCATTATCCATATTTGTCATTTGTATTGGCAGTATTGTTTTAAAAAAAGAAGCCTTCGGGCTAATAATTCATTCTCTTCCCAGAGTTATCGCTCCTTAACATTTAAGCTTATATTTCAGTCAACTCTTGAATATACAACCTCTGTTGATCGTTTCTTCACCGCATTCGAAAATTACCGTTATCAAAATTTCTTGAAGTTCCTGTATCATTCTATCCCACCCAACTTGCTACGTCCGTCATTCGGTATATTTTTGGACATACTATCTTTAACACGTTTTTGGCCATATTACATTGTTCAGATTGAGGATCACTGACGAGGGTTAAAAGAAGGGAGGAGATCTCAAACAAGACCCCGTTGCAGCATCAACAGCAAAACACCAAAACACCCGATGTAAAAACACAAAAGACGAGTACAGCACAAGACGGAAAAGAGACACACGACATGTAAACATCAAATACAAAAGACTACACATAAACCGACGAGACCAATGGGCAACCGGTGCCGACTTTGGACGGCCATTTGTCACGCAAGTAGCAAATTTTGTGGTTATCCTGGATTACGTGCGCACAACCCTCTCACTTCTCCAATTACCCAGAGGCCTCGAAGAACGTACAATTGTGGTGTAAAACAACCTCCACACTGTAAGATGACCTCATACAAACAAGACTGCAAAACGTAGAGGCCCCAGAAACACAGATTAATTATGTTAATGGATATAAAAAGAGGGCGTACGTAATACAGTCCGTGCTCTGCCGGCTGTAGGAGTCCGACTGACATTCAGAGAGGACAGGTGGTCGGGGTCCTGTCTTCTCTAAAGAGGTTTGGACAGGGTCCGACATGGAGTCCCGTCGTCACAGTCAGTCAGAGTGCAAGTCTCAAGGATGCGCTTGTGCAAGACTGTAGATTGGTCAAGTACCAAGCCTAGTGTTCGTCTGATGACATTGGGATCATATCCACGGTATAAAAGGCGTTTGATGATTCTGACGCATTTACGGTGATTATGCTGCCTACCTTTGATCCTTCTAATTTTGTTTATCATATCACCATAAAAGACAGGTTGTGTAATACCCAAAGTAATGTACTCTGTTGCTAGTATAGATCCGAAATTTAAAAGAAGTTGACTGTAATTTTTGTAAAATTTCCAGAAAGTCTTAACTAGTTTATGAAAGCGGAAACCTTGACCTAAAAGTTTTTTGGTAATCTGAAAATTTCTACTGTGAAAATCCAAAATATCAGTACATGCTCTAGCGTACCGAATGAGCTGTGATATGTAAATGCCGTATGACGGTAATCTTGGAACATCACCGTAAAGCCAGGGGAAATTTACTATGTTGAATCCAAAATCATACATTTTGTCATATACACTTGTATGAATCTTTCCGTTTACAATTTTGATATTTAGGTCCAAAAACGGTGTTTCTGTATTTGTAACGTTTGTCTTGTTATGTTAATTTTTTGTTGATAAATTTCATTCTTATATAATTCAAAAGCAGGATTGTCAATAGTAAGAATATCATTCAGATACCTAGAAGTATTATTGAAACATTTCAGATCATAAAATTTTCTTTGCTTTTGAAGATGTGAGATAAATTCTTTTTCATAAATGTATAAAAACAAATCTGCAACAAGAGGCGCGCAGTAAGTACCCATAGGAATTCCTACAACCTGCTTGTATAGATCCTCACCAAATCTAACATTAATATTGTCTAAGAGGAAGGACAAGGCATTACACATGTCACTACATGTCCATGATTTGTATGATTTGTAGTCTGTCGAGGAAAAGAAACCCTTCGATTCAGATGTACAAATGTAAGTTTCCCACTCTCGATCAAAACACCATTAAATGAGTTTAGATAATCGATCATTAATTTTGTCATGAGGAAGTGTGGTATACATACAAGTCGTATGAAGAAATCGTATTGGCTTGGAAATTTCCAGATTTCATTTTGTCAATCACATCCCCTGAATTCTTAATAGACCAAAATAAATTTACATCGTTCCTGTTTAGAACGGTTTCACAATATCTAGTTACGCGTTTCTTAATAGCTGTAAGTGCTGACGTCAGATTTCTAGACAAAATAGTAGTGGAGCAGTTACTAGAATTAGCAATAAATCGAAATCTGTAAGGAGACTTGTGCAGTTTCGGTATGCAATATAGTGTTGGGAGATCCAATTTAGAAATAGAGATATTGAATGAAGACAGTTCACTGTTATGCTTGTTTAAAATGTTAGATGCACTTTCATTGCTTTTGATATAAGTATTAGTAGATTTACCTTTGACTGTCCAATATTTAATCTAGGTCGCGGTTTTTTTTTCTAATTAACGCGACCTAGATTTGATATTGGACAGTCAAAGGTAAATTTCGGACTGTTCGAACAAAGGCATGACGTCACATCAATTGTCATTTGAAACCTGATAAATTAACAATATGGACCAGACATGCACGTTTCGGGTACTAAACCCTCGTCAGTGATCCTTAGTCTAAACTATGTAATATGGCCAAAAAGTATGAAAATTATTATGTCCAAAAATGTATCAAAAGACGTAGCAGAATGGGTGGGATATGATGGTACAGGACCCACGTTTTAGAAATTTCAAGAAATTTTGTGACAGAAAATTTCAAATGCGTTGAATAGACAGACGATCAACCGAAGTTGATCGAACTTGGCTACATGTGCCCTCGGGGACTCTTGGTCCACCAGCAGTGACACTCACCAAGTAGTTCAAATGTTACACGTCTTTAAATTCAATAGCATCATTAAAACCTGATAAATTAACAATATGGACCAGACATGCACGTTTGGGGTACTAAACCCTCGTCAGTGATCCTTAGTCTAAACTATGTAATATGGCCAAAAAGTATGAAAATTATTATGTCCAAAAATGTATCAAAAGACGTAGCAGAATGGGTGGGATATGATGCTACAGGACCCACGTTTTAGAAATTTCAAGAAATTTTGTAACAGAAAATTTCAAATGCGTTGAATAGACAGACGATCAACCGAAGTTGATCGAACTTGGCTACATGTGCCCTCGTGGACTCTTGGTCGACCAGCAGTGACACTGACCAAGTAGTTCAAATGTTACACGTCTTTAAATTCAATAGCATCATTTAAAACCTGATAAATTAACAATATGGACCAGACATGCACGTTTTGGGGTACTAAACCCTCGTCAGTGATCCTTAGTCTAAACTATGTAATATGGCCAAAAAGTATGAAAATTATTATGTCCAAAAATGTATCAAAAGACGTAGCAGAATGGGTGGGATATGATGCTACAGGACCCACGTTTTAGAAATTTCAAGAAATTTTGTAACAGAAAATTTCAAATGCGTTGAATAGACAGACGATCAACCGAAGTTGATCGAACTTGGCTACATGTGCCCTCGTGGACTCTTGGTCCACCAGCAGTATTAAATGAGGTTATTGTCATTAAATGAGGTTATTAAATGAGGTTATTGTTATTAAATGTATTAAATGAGGTTATTGTCCTGTTCACTAATTCTAGAGCACCCTGTTTTCCCGATTTTCCCTAAAATATGCTAATATCATCTTCCAAAAAGATATCAATTTTTTAGTACTCATTTAGTTGTAACAGAAAATACCATTGTTTATGCTGTGCGTCATTTAAGTGAGAAATAGGACGGAAAATAAAAAGTATACGGAAATTTTCTATAGTAAAATCGCTGAAAATGTGTGACGTCGGAGACTTTGACGTCACTGTTTACAATTGTTGACACGGAGAACAATATGGCGGCGGTTAGAAATTAACATGGGAATTTCCCGTAGACATTTTATTTTTCATATTGCAGGTTGAAAGCAGCCGATAGGCCTGGTAAGTTGAAGTTAATTTCCCGTTACGTCTAAAGGAGGTCAATTCTCGGAAACAATAATTTATAGCAAAGTTCTTCAGACGACAGAATAAATCGCCAAAACAAGGTGCTCTCGATTTAGTGAACAGGACAGTAGTAAATTTCATATGTGAATCGAGCTTCGCTCCCGTCCCATATAAGATTTAATAACCCCATATATTCTATATCAGGTAAACAACACACTATGTAACTTATAATATTTGATAGCGAAACGAACAAATAAAGTCGGATACAGCATTTAACATCAAAATACAGGAAAATAGGGATTTTAATTTATCTCATTTAAAACTTCCGAGTATAAAGGAAAGATAGATCGGTATTTGTTCCGACCGATCCCTATTAAACGGATGATCGCACGTATTGTATGAATAGGATTTGTTCAGCATTTTTCACATTTACCAGAATTACCAAAATATGTACAAATAATTTGCTGCACATATAGTAATTTCCTTTGACAATTTTTCATGAAGCTGTTGCGACGGAATTTGCATGCAAAGAGGAGATGTTGACTTTCTCCCGACACTTCTGAATATTATTCACTCTGAGGTTCGCAACTGCTCCTCTGGAAATTCTTAAGATTTTGTTTTACAAGTTTTCGACTTTGAGACAGTATAACTGATAGGTACTTCTTTGATGTTTATCTAAATAGCGCACTTACACTTTGAATGTTGCTTTCATTCATATACATCACCTTGACCCTATTAATTCGTTGGCTCCCCCTGTTTGTTCAATTTTTTCCTTCAATGAGGATATGTCCAACTCTTGCTACTGTTGCAGAAATCTTTATTTTTTCAAGGTGTTGTATGTATATTGATTGTTTGGTGGGGGAGTGGAAGGGGGAATTCTGATTTTGAATACGACTTTCACCAACTGATCATTTAAGTTATATCGTTACTTCTTCGTTTACATTGAAGCACAAACAATATGCTATCAGCTTTTCTTGAATGTTCATAAAAATGTACCTAAATCAGAGAGAACTCAGATTTTTTTTTCTGGTATTGTTTGATAAAGAAATCAAATGCGATTGTCAATTCCATGTTCTACATGTATCATAGCAGGATAATTGATCTATTTGAGGACGATGCACCATGACTGTAGTTCTAAATCTAAAAAAGTTTTTTTTTTAACTCTCAGTCTCAATGAACAACATTTCAAAACATTATTTTACATTAATGCATAGTAAATCCCCACCAGCGATACTTTTCTGCCAAAGTGATTTTCAGACACGGTCAAGTTTGTGTAAGTAGCGCTTTCTATTCACCATTTTCTATGTGTGTGCTATTTATCATAGAGTTTTAATGAAATTATAGGCAGTCAATTTGACAGAACAAAAATCAATCAGAATTCATTTTTGTAAAAGTGACAGAGATCTCCCCTATACTGACCACAGCAGAACACACCAGGAAGCTGCAACGAACTTCAGAAAGAACGGATTACAGTGAGACAGAGATAATCCACACACAACGGTCAGACATACAATCACCACTGTTGTAAAGCAGATGCACGTATCGTCGGTTCCCTACCCCCCCCCCCCCCACACACACACCCCCCCCCCCCCTTAATCATGGCGACGGGCGATGCCGTTTCGTATGTTTACACCCTTCAATATCAAATTATTTACACAGTTCGTATTGAATTTGTACAGTCACTGTAAAGATAATGTTTAGATAAAGATATGGTATTACGCATATGTGATCATAAAAATCGAGTAAAAAACTATTTTTCGACCGAATTAAAATGACGATGATGTCGATACCGGGTATTCTTTGATATAGGTATACGTACCACAAATGTTAAACGTCTTTAAATTCAATAGCATCATTTCAAACCTCATAAATTTTCAGCATGGACCAGACATGCACGTTTCGGGTACTAAACCCTCGTCAGTGATCCTCAGTCTAAACAATGTAATATGACCAAACAGTATGAAAATTATTATGTTTAAATAATGTACCAAAAGACGTAGAAGAATGAGTGAGATGTGATGATACAGGACACACGTTTTAGAAATTTCAAGAAATTTTGTAACAGAAAATTCCAAATGCATCGAAGAGACAGACGATCAACCGAAGTTGATCGAACTTGGCTACATGTGCCCTCGGGGACTCTTGGTCCACCACAAGTGACACTCACTAAGTAGTTCAAATGTTAAACGTCTTTAAATTCAATAGCATCATTTCAAACCTGATACATTTTCAGTATGGACCAGACATGCACGTTTGGGGTACTAAACCCTCGTCAGTGATCCTCAGTCTAAACAATGTAATATGGCCAAAAAGTATGAAAATTATTATTTCCTTGTCATTTTCATAATCTCAAGAAACACTGTATATTTTACAATCAATTATGAAATTAAGTAATTTTCAGCATTTATCAATACATAATCGTCACGTTGAGTGTACAAATCCAGCATGAACTGTATTACTTATTGATATTGAAGGCTGTAAACCTACGAATCGGCTTCGCCAGTCGCCATGACGGGATGTTGCTCTATTGTGAGTGCTGTTGAGATTGTCGTCAGGTTCTTCTTTAACTCATGTATACCAATAAAGCAATTGTTGTATGAAAAACAAGTGGTCGGGTGGATTGGGAACCATTCCGTTATTATTACGAATATTAGAGAATTTATGCAAAAAATGAGAAGTTTTAGTCCTACAGCGTACACAATTAGTCATATTTTTTCGCCAACATACATGGAGTGACTTACTGATTATAACCCCTGATTAGAAAATTGAAAATTCCAACTAGTAACCCTCTTTATCAACAAAGCGAACCAATTCTAATGCAGATACAGATGTTCAGATGACAAATATGGACAATGATCATATCCCAATACTCAGTACAAAATCGATAGTTCAGGAAATCACAAACCAAAGGCATATGGAATCAGGATAAAAGAGGAACCAAAGCAAGAAAACAAAAACATCCACCACTTGAAAAGAAGCAAACTCCCAATTAGGAGTGAGACAAATTGCCCATGAAGAGTCAGCAATTCTTGCTTGCATCCAACACCCGTCGCTTCAATTCGGCAGAAATATCACATCCGGATACTTCCATTTCAGAAGATATGTAAGTACATGTAGTCTGTGGTTGGATGTCTCAAATGGTCTAAGACAGAATACCATTCACCACTCTGGACAGTGGGACATCATAGTGCAAGACGAGTTCCCCTATCGACCGTAGAACTTCCTCAGTGACGATGTCAGCCGATCACAACACACAGCAGAATTAAATTTGGACATAATAACTTTCACACTCTTTGGTCATATCAAATTGTTTAGATTGAGGATCACTGACGAGGGTTAAGTACCCGAAACGTGGATGTCTGGTCAATGCTGCAAATTGATCTGTTCTTAGTAATACAAAAGTGTTCCAACTCTGTACCCTCTGAAAATTTTCAAACCAATTTTCATGCACCAGACACGTGTTTCGAAAATCAAATTCTCATCAGTGACGGTTCCGGCCAAAGTCCTTTTCATACCCCCCCCCCCCCTTTCGTTTCACTTATTTTTAGAATTTAAATTTCTGCATTAACTTAACAGAGAGTGTGCGACTCCACATTTCCTGTAGGGTCGATACAGTAGCATATCAAAATAAAATCTATATGTTCAAAATAACATTCAATTTGGACGGATGGTGCTAAAATGTCAACCACCTTTAATTTCGATTATATTTTAAGATTAACTGGCAAGTTTCCGAAAAGGCAAAACTATTTATGATGCCAAATTGATAAAGGGCCAAAGCAAAGCTTCTTTCAGGCGACAAAGCTGGAAAGAAGTATTTAACACACTTAACAAACATCAAGTCACGAGGAACAATTCTAACTACCCCACACTACTACAAGAAATAAGTGTTTATATCAATAATACGGAAGTGTTCCAAATCTATACCTTCTCGAAGAAAATTTCAAGCCAATTTCTATGCACCAAACACGTGTTTCGAATATTAAAATTTCAACAGTGATGGTTCCAGCCAAAGTGCTTTTTATACGCCGCCAAAATTCATTTCACTAGTGCCTTCTGGTTTTATTTTTAGATGATGTTATTGATAACATAAGTAGAACCCTCTAGTTTTGCTTTTTTTAATTTTGTGTAATTAATAATGTTGGAGAACATGTATGTAAGATTTGGTGAGAAACCCTACAAGCACGTTGAAGGAATTCCCATAGGTAATAATTGTACGCCTCTTTTTGCAGATTTCTTTTTATACACGTATGAAAAAGAATTTATCCAAGATCTTCAAATGCAAAGAAAACACGATGATGCAAAAATTTTCATGGGTACCTCTAGGTACCTGGATGATATTCTCACTATCGACAATACTGTTATTGAAAAGTATAAAATATTATTTATCCACAAGAATTCATATAAGTTTGTATAACAAAAGAGATGATTTTGGATTCAACATAGTAAATTTCCACTCGCCTGACGGTGATGTTCCAAGATTTCTGCCCTATGGTATCTACATTTCACATCTCATCCGGTGTGCTAGAGCATGTTCTGATATTTTGGATTTGGCAACAATTTGAATTGTGACGTCATATTTCATCGCAGTGTCTTTATGCTCAGTCGTGTTTTCTATTTTCACGTCACAGTGAAAATACCGCCAAATTTTGTGATGTCTGGTGTCTGTCCGCTCAATAGTCAGCCACACATGCAAACAATTGAGTTATTTTGATAACATTGTTGACACAAGAAAGAAGAATCGGAAAGCAAAAACATTTCGCCATGATAAATAGGTTACTGACGGTCGCTTTGCGTCAGGAAGGTTATCCGAAATTGTTTCTTTTCCTCGACAGACTACAAATCATACAAATCATGGACATGTAGTGACCTGTTTAATGCCTTGTCCTTCCTCTTGGACAATATTTATATTAGATTTGGTGAGGATCTATACAAGCAGGTTGTAGGAATTCCTATGGGTACTAACTGTGCGCCTCTTGTTGCAGATTTATTTTTAAACACTTATGAAAAATAATTTATCCAAAATCTTCAAAAGCAAAGGACATTTGATGAGCTGAAATGTTTTAATAATACTTCTTGGTATCTGGATGATATTCTAACCATTGACAATCCTGCTTTTGAATTATATAAGAATGAAATTTATCCACAAGAATTAATCCTTAACAAGGCAAACCTTTCAAATACAGAAACACCCTTTTTGGACCTAAATATCAAAATTGTAAACGGAAAGATACATACAAGTGTATATGACAAAAGGGATGATTTTGGATTCAACATAGTAAATTTCCCTTGGCTTGACGGTGATGTTCCAAGATTACCGTCATACGGCATTTACATATCACAGCTCATTCGGTACGCTAGAGCATGTACTGATATTTTGGATTTTCACAGTAGAAATTTACAAATTACCAAAAAACTTTTAGGTCAAGGTTTCCGCTTTCATAAACTAGTTAAGACTTTCTGGAAATTTTACAAAAATTACAGTCAACTTCTTTTAAAATTCGGATCTATACATGCAACAGAGTACATTACTATGGGTATTACACAACCTGTCTTTTATGGTGATATGATAAACAAAATAAAAAGGATCAAAGGTAGGCAGCATAACCATCGAAAATGCGTCAGAATCATCAAACGCCTTTTATACCGTGGATATGTTTCTAATGTCACCAGACGGACACTAGGCTTGGTACTTGACCAATCTACAGTCTTGTACAGGCGCATCCTTGAGACTTGCACTCTGACTGACTGTGACGACGGGACTCCATGACGGACCCTGTCCAAACCTCTTTAGAGAAGACAGGGCCCCGACCACCTGTCCTCTCTGAATGTCAGTCGGACTCCTCGGGTGATTACATACATGAGCTCGCTACAGCCGGCAGAGCACGGACTATATTACGCATGCCCTCTTTTTATATCCATTTACATATTCATCTGTGTCTCTGGGGCCTCTGCGTTTTGCGGTCTTGTTTGTGTGATGTCATCTTACAGTGAGGAGGTTGTTTTACACCACAATTGTACGTTCTTCGAGACCTCTTGGTAATTGGAGAAGTGAGAGGGTTGTGCGCACGTAATCCAGGATAACCACACCATTTGCTACTTGCGTGTCAGATGGCCGTCCAAAGTCGGCACCGGTTACCCATTGGTCTCGTCGGTTTATGTGTAGTCTTTTGTGTTTGATGTTTACATGTCGTGTGTCTCTTTTCCGTCTCGTGCTGTACTCGTCTTTTGTGTTTTTGCATCGGGTGTTTTGGTGTTTTACTGTTGATGCTGAAACGGGGTCGTGTTGGAGATCTCCTCCCTTCTTTTTCTTGATGAAATAAACCATAAAGGCATTGTGCCAAACTACATCTTTCATCTTGAGGACTGTGGATCGTTGTTACATATAATTTACGTGCAAATCAAATCAAGGCCGTTATAATGTTTATTTGATCACGAAAAAGGTGTTAGACTTCATTAGTGGCCAATAATTTTTTAAGACTTCATTTAACGCAAATATGAAGCAAATTAGCATCGCAAAATTTCTTGATAATTAAAGATACGAGCTAGCAACCATGGGTGAACAAAAATTACATTTGTACTTTGAAGAACACCAGCTTTGTTTTGCCCTCTATCAGTTATGAGTTAGACTATATGTACCTGACAGGTGTCATCGGGAACAACTGTCTAAGCTTTTTTTTATATTGACGAATTCTTCAATTCATTTTTCTTTTTTCGGAAAAACTTTCTTACTCCTGTATTAGCATCGTTCAATGAAGTATGCGGTTCAAGGAGTCGTATACAGTTCAAACGACTATGCTATATATTAATAGACTTTTTTCATCGTGACGAACTTCGCACTTCGTACTTCGAACATTATGATAGAAAGTTTTATATGTGGGGTGCCAGTAGTACATGAAGTCCTATATACCAATTTCATTGAGTACATGTATACTAATGGAAATATAGATGACTCCGCTTATGAGTTTATAATTGAGCGGCAGCTACGCCAATGATTATTCAGTGTTCGAAGTGCAAAGTACGAAGTTCGAAGTCCGTCACGGGGTAAAGTCTAATTTGAATAACAGCAATGCTCAAGCATCGTATATGTTAGCGTATGTAAGTGGGGGGTCCAATACATGTATCATGTGCATATCATGTTCTCAAATGATCATATAATGGGCCTTATCAATACATACATATATATGGATAAATAAATGATTTTGAAATGATAAATAAATACATCTTTGTCCAGACTAGATACCAGATAATTAGTAAATTCCGAAGCCGTTCTGAGATACTTCATGTTTTCTCAGTAATACATTTTATATTCAATAGCCACAACGTTTACTTGAGAACATCATCGAAATCAAAGAAGCTTAAAACATTGAAACCATCCCTCCAAAGCTATTCTGAACTATTCTGAGAGGGCGCTACTGAAATTAATTTTGGCAACTCCTTAAAGAACTTTGGCTGGAAGCATCACTGATGAGAATTTGATATTCTAACGACATCTACGTTGGCAGGACAAATTTCATGGTTCGTTTTCAAATATTCAGAAAATTGGTCTCTACATTAAAGCTGAAGTAAGTTACTCTACAGTAAAGCTAAAGTAAGTTACTTGAAACGTCTATTTACTTTGACCATTCCACTAAGCAATCCTCTTGATCAATACTAAAGGAAGCCTTAAATAACTATACCAAACGATGGTGTAAATCAGACATAATGACATTCGAAAATCCTCATCATTTTGAAAATCCAAGTTCTAAATCTAAGAGATTTTTAATCCAAATTACGTAATTTACATGAAAAATTTGTCTCCGCTCCTGCAGATAAATCAGCAAACAACACTATAATCATATGAAAACGTTACTATATATCAACTTAAGTTTCGGAGCTTTCGTCTACAAATACTTATATCAAAAGCAATCATTTTGAGCAAACATGACAGAGAAATTCAACATACCTATTTCTAAATTAGATCTTCCTACAATATACTGCATACCAAAACTGCACAAATATCCTTACAAATTTCGAAACATTGTTAATTCTAGCAACTGCTCAACTACAATTTTGTCAAGAAATCTGACGTCAGCACTCACGCCGATAAAGGAACACGTAGCAAATTATTGTGAAACTGTTCTAAACAAAAATGATGTAAATCTCTTTTGATATATTAAAAATTCAGGGGTGTGATTGACAAAATGAAATCTAGACATTTTTAAGCCAATACAATTTTTTCTTACACGACTTTTCAAATATGTACACCACGCTTCATCACTACAAGATTAATGATCAATTGTCCAAACTATTGCCTTGTCCTTCCACTTGGACAACATTTATGCAAGCTTTGGTGAGAATTTCTACAAGCAAGTTGTAGGGATCCCTATGGGTACTAATGGCATGTCTCTTGTTGCAGATTTATTTTTATGTACTTTATGTACGTATGAAAAAGAATTTATCCAAAATCTTCAAAAACAAAGAAAACATGATGATGTGAAATCCCTCATTGGTACTTCTAGGTACTTGGATATTCTTACTGTCTTCAGTCCTGTTTTTGAAAAGTATAAAAATGTTATTTATCCACAAGAATTGATTCTGAACAAGGTAAACATTACAAACACAGAAACACCATTTTTTGACCTAAATATCAAAATCGTTAATGGAGAGATTCATACAAGTGTGTATGACATAATACATGATTTAAGATTCAACATAGTAAGTTTTCCCTGGCGTGACGGTGATGTTCCTAGATTACCGCCATACGGTATCTACATTTCACAGCTCATCTGGTACATGTATGCTAGAGCATGTTCTGATGTTTTGGAAATTAATAAATTACGAAGAAAAATTTAGGTCAAGGTTTTCGCTTTCAGAAACTAGTAAAGACTTTCTGGAAATTTACAAAAAATATTGTCAACTTCTTTTGAAATTCGGACCCATACAAGTGACAGAGTATATTACTTTGGGTATTTTACAACCTGCATTTTATGTTGATATGATTAACAAAATAAGAAGGATCAAAGGTAGACAGCATAACCATCCAAAATGTGTCAGAATCATTAAATGCCTTTTATACCGTGGATATGATCCTAATGTCACGAGACGGACACTAGGCTTGGTACTTGACCAATCTAGTCTTGTAACAGCGCATTCTTAAGACTTGCACACTGACTCTGACGACGGGACTCCATGACGAGCCCTGTCCAAACCTCTTTAGAGAAGACAGGGTCCCGATCACTTGTCCTCTCTGAATGTCAGTCGGACTCCTCGGGTGATGTATGCCCTCTTTTTGATATCCATCTGTGTTGCTTGGACCCCTGAGTGTTGCAGCCTTGTTTGTGTGTGGTCATCAAACAGTGAGGAGGTAATTGTATGTTCTTTGAGACCTTTGGTTAATTGGAAAGCTTGTGAGCATCATCTGCTAATGACGTAACAGATGGCCGTCCTAAGTCGGCACCGATTACCAATTGGTCTCGTTGGTTTATGTGAAGTCATTTATGTTCGATGTTTCTATGTGATTTGGTGTCCATTTTACCATTTCCGTCTAATTTTGTGCTTGTATGCTTTGTGTTTTCGCAGTGGGTGTTTTGCTGTTGGTGCTGCAACCGAGTGTTGTTGGAGATCCCTTTCTTTCTTTAGGTCTGCCTTGATTGATACGTCCCGACAGTCTGGTTAATACACGATATATGTTGACTATACCATACAGACATTGAACAGAAAGACAGACGGATTCTGGACTGACAAACCTTTTGCTGCTTTGCTTTGTCCATGCTGTTAATTTATCTGCTCTAAAATGATGCTAATGAATTTGAAGGCTTTTAACATTGGAACCACTCGGTGAGTGTCACTGCTGGTGGACCAAGAGTTCCCGAGGGCACATGTAGCCAAGTTCGATCAATTTCGGTTGGTCGTTTCTTCAAACGCATTTGAAAATTTCTGTTTACAAAATTCTCTCGAATTTCTTAAACCTGGGTCCTGTAGCATCATATCCCAGCCATTTTGCTTTTGGTATATTTAGGACATAATTTTTACAGATTTTGGTCATATAACATTGTTTAGATTGAGGATCACTGACGAGGGTTTATTACCCGAAACGTGCATGTCTGGTCCATGCTGTTAATTTATCTGCTCTAAAATGATGCTAATGAATTTGAAGACGTTAAACAATTGTATGTGACTTGCCAAGTACATGTAGTTTGATAAACAAAATTCGACACATCCAAATCTTACTTTTTATTTTATTCATCTTCATACATTAAAAGAGACATAAAACTGCATTTTGACTTTTGAAAATGTCTGACGCAAATGAAACGAAGTAAAATCATGATTTTAGTTTAGACCAAAAAAAAAAAAACAATACATGTACATACTTAAAACATGATCATAGATAGTGAGACAATTAAACGTATTGTCATTTTCACTTACAGTATAGATTTTGAACCATATAGCTGTGTCCAAAAGTGTAGAAAATGCCTAAAACAAACCACAGTTCTCAAGAACTATTGCCGTTCACTTAAACCTATCATTATTCTAATTACAATGAAATGAGAAGTGAGAAGACATACGATCATTATAAATTTTATTCTATGAGACTGACATATAACATTCATAAATTCGAGGATTTTTCTACTTTCCACAAACCAACCAATTTCATCTTAGTTTACTTTAATTCAATATATCTCTTTTTTCACACAATCACGAATAATGTTTCTTGTTTCTCATCCAAACATGGTAATCATAGATTTGCACGGTTTCCAATACATGAGACGATCCTTTTAAATAACTTGATGACTACTAACAAGTAGTTAAAGGAAGAACCGAGTAATTTCCAACAGTTATTTTCTTTGTTAACTGGGGGATCACTAAATAAGTTACAAAAAGATTGCAATTACAAAAATCCTCTGTTTAGCAAAATTCACAAAATTAAATTAATTGTCAAAGTATGTATATTCAAAATGAAACACATCAAAGAAATGGTAACTGATTATCAGCAAACAGTTTGTTTGTTGTTGTTTTTTCAATTCAAAGAAAATTTCTGTAATTTACGTTAAAGACTAGAAAATTATATGAATAATTTGCATGTACACTGATAAGTCTGCAAATTACAGAATTTCGATGCAGTGCAGCATATACTCAGATGAGAATCATTATTTTCTTTGAAATGCCTACACTTGTCAATTTGCAAAATAATTGTATGTTATTTTGCTCAAACATCGAGGTCAAGGTCACAAGGTCCCAGACCTTGGTAACTATGCAAAGGTTTTGACAATTGCTTAATATTCAAAATTTATGACCAAAATATATATAAAGTTTTTTGTCAACAAACAAATAAACAAGATTAAATCTATATGTCCCCAAATAGGGTATCTCAATGAAGAAAAAAAAAAACAAATGACTACCTTATATAGTGTAATTATGTTATCATTATAAAAACATTCAAAAATTGTCAAGAAAAAATTTATACAAGACAAATATTCAAAAACAAAAATTATGTTCAAACTCATTCTTTTCTTTTAAGTAAAGACCTTATTTAAACCAATTCTTTTCTTTTTCTTTTTTGTCCGATTCTTTACTTCTATATTCATGACTTTAAAAGGGTGTGGTCAGAGAGGCAATTATCATAATTTCTCCAATGACCAGTTGAAAAGCTAGGATCCCAGCGCACAAATAATGCCACTAAACGCATCATCTACAACCTTGGCTTATAATTATAATGATGCATTATATTGTCAATGTCATCAATAATTCACAGTAAGTTTAATAAAACACCGCTAAAGACGGTATGGCCGGATTGCAAAGTAAGTTTTTGTCACCAACTGGGTCTAGGTCACTAAGTCAAATATTACAGCATACATTGAGAGGTCTTGTCAGAGGCAACCTACATGTATAATATAAAGTTTCTACTGTATACAGTTCCTTAGATTTTGCTTAAACCAGGAACTTTAACCAAAGTCTTTAACTAGGTCAAAGTCCAAGGTCAAGGTCACTAGGTCCAATGTTACGGCATAAATTGAAAGGTCTCATCATGGGCAACCTAAATGTATAATATAAGGTTTCTACTGCATACAGTTCCTTAGATTTTGCTTAAACCAAGAACTTTAATCAAAATCTTTAACTAGGTCAAAGTTCAAGGTCACTGGGTCACTGGGTCAAATGTTACGGCATAAATTGAAAGGTCTCATCATGGGCAACCTACATGTATGATATAAAGTTTCTATTGCATACAGTTCCTTAGATTTTGCTTAAACCAGAAACTTTAACCAAAATCTTTCACTAGGTCAAAGTCCAAGGTCAAAGTCACTAGGTCCAATGTTACGGCATAAATTCAAAGGTCTCATCATGGGCAACCTAAATGTATAATATAAGGTTTCTACTGCATACAGTTCCTTAGATTTTGCTTAAACCAGAAACTTTAACCAAAATATTTAACTAGGTCAAAGTCCAAGGTCAAGGTCTCTAGGTCCAATGTTACGGCATAAATCGAAAGGTCTCGTCATGGGCAATCTAAATGTATAATATAAGGTTTCTACTGCATACAGTTCCTTAGATTTTGCTTAAACCAGAAACTTTAACCAAAATCTTTAACTAGGTCAAAGTTCAAGGTCAAGGTCACTGGGTCAAATGTTACGGCATAAATTGAAAGGTCTCATCATGGGCAACCTACATGTATAATATAAAGTTTCTTCTGCATACCGTTCCTTAGATTTTGCTTAAACAAGAAACTTTAACCAAAATATTTAACTAGGTCAAAGTCCAAGGTCAAAGTCACTAGGTCCAATGTTACGGCATAAATTGAAAGGTCTCATCATGGGCAACCTAAATGTATAATATAAGGTTTCTACTGCATACAGTTCCTTAGATTTTGCTTAAACCAGGAACTTTAACCAAAATCTTTAACTAGGTCAAAGCCCAAGGTCAAGGTCACTAGGTCAAATGTTACGGCATAAATTGAAAGGTCTTGTCATGGGCAACCTTCATGTATAATATAAAGTTTCTACTGCATATAGTTCCTTAGATTTTGCCTCAACCAGAAACTTTAACCAAAATGTTGATGGCAGACGGACAGACGGACGGACAGACGGACGGACGGACATCGTCAATCTATAGACCGGAATTGCTTTGCAATCCGGCCAAAAATTTAAGCTAAATGTTCAAGCAAGCTGAATAAAATAGTATGACTAGTATGATTATAATCAGGGCTCTTGATCAGCCTGATTTAGGGCCGATATTCTGCCCCATTCCCTATGCAAAATAGTATCTTTTTTTCCCAATTCATTTACCTTTTTTTCCAATCTGACACCTCACGGAAAAATTTGAAAAAAAAGTGAAAAATAAAGTGAAAAAGCATCAAAATCTTTTGATATTATTTCCCATTTTTTAGAAAATGCTGCTATTTTTTCCCCAGTTTCAAAGGTTCCAGTCCCCAAAAAGCAAAAACGGGTGTTAGAGCCCTGATATTACAGACAAAGTCATGACTGTATGTTAACCATATCTTGAGTATCACCTATCATACAAATCATATCTATTAATGCATCAGATCAGTCAAATAATCTTAAATTGCCCTATTCCATCATTTTTATAAACAGAGTTACCTCCCAGTAAGGGCGGAGCCTGACTTAACGCTTTTTGACTTATTTTAATTTCACATAGAAACAATGTATTTTAATTACCTTTTGAGTTCCCTGAATTTTACACCGATTTCCTTAGAATTTGATGACATCACAAATTGTCTACGACAGATACTGTGCCAAATGGGAGGTAACTCTGTATATTGAACATACCGAATATTGAGAATTACTTCGAATATTATTTCAATTTTTTGTTAGCAGTAAATTACCGAATAGAACCTTATTTTTGTATGCTTAAGATACTGTATATGTGGTTATGTTCACTAGGGAAAAAAATTCACGATTATAACATCAATATAAATGTTCAAGATAGAAATGTCTTTCCCACTGTAGGAATACAGGGGGGGGGGGGGGGGGGGGGTTCGTGTGGGGAAAAGTTTGTTCTATTGTCACTTGTATTAAATAATCATATACACTTGATGTCTCAGATAACTAATCCTAATTTACATGTAGATGGGCATAAATAAAGAATATTTCATTGAATATTTCATCAGATTTCTACTTTCATTATGCATATAACTACCGTATAACCAGAAATTTTCGTGAGTATCAAATTTCGCGATTTAATGGTAAAAAGGGGTGTCTTTATTTTCACGAGTACAATTTTTCGTGATTCTGAACTTACAAATAGATTTGTACATATGACTTCACTTTTTTGTACCTTCCATTATTGAAGTGTCTGTTATTTTTATCTTAAGAATACACTTGACTTACTTCGCATTATCTTTAACCGGAATATGTGAAGAATGACACATGTACAGTAAAACCAAATTGGCACTAATATACCAATTTAAGTTATATCATATCAAGCACAATTTTTCGCGAGGATAATTTTTCGCGATTCCAAATCACTCGCGAATATAGCGAAAATTAGTATCTCGCGAAAATTTCTGGTTATACGGTATTCAAGCTCAACATACTTCTACAAAATTATTCATTATGAGAAAAAATCTCAGGAATACCTTACATGTAATGCTGAAATGTCATAAAATTATCTATTGCCATAGAAATGTAGCACATTATAATGTAAATTTAAGCAATAATCATTCTTAATTCAACTTGAAAATTTAGTATTTTAAACATGTTAAAATTCATGTTTCTTGTAGTGTGTGACACAATTGATTTATAGCCATGATCATTATTCCACTATTCATTAAGTTTTAACCCAATTTATAGAGCTAAAATGAACATAAGAAGAAAAATGTGATGTTTATTAGGCGACAACAATTTAATTTTTAGTTTTACAGATTTTACTTTTTCAAAATAGGGTCGGAGGAGGGAATACAATTAAAATAAAAATCAGTAAATTTCAACATTTCATGTTTTGTGCCACGATCACGATCTTAATTCAGCTTGTTTTCAAGACTGCATTCTCTAAAACGCTTGCCGATAAAGATTAAAGATTAAGTTAGAATGTAAAGTAATAACCAGTAATTTGGATGAGCAAAAGAAAAAAATATACAATCAGTTCATTTTATTTTTTTTCCAATTGTGGTAAAATTGGTGTCGGCTGATTCGTTAAACTAAGAATTAAATTTCTGTCACCTTATTACAACGTTCATTATATTCTCATATACATAAACCTACTTAAGACTAATATTTTCAAAAAATTTCATGGAAATTGACTGCAGCATATTTTCTCTACAACTTACCGATAACAGTATGATATATGATGCATGTCGATTGCTATATAACAGCAAACTTAAACAATTTAAAGACATTCTAACTCTGCATACAAACAGAGTGACCAATCACATAGAGAATATTGAGGTTATATTGATAATTAGCTTTGCTAATTAAGGACCACACAGACGTGTCAGGATTACAGTTACATGTAGTGACTGTGAATACATGTGTATAAGAGGACTGAGTATTTACAACATAATGTGTACACATACACTGGAACCTATGTACAAGTTTATATTTATGAGATACACAAGCATAGAAAGAATGATCTACATCCCTAAGTTCATTAAAATTGGACCCAATTATCACTGGAGCTGAAATAGAAAGAAAAATTGAATTAAATACAACTTTTGTGAGAATATTAAATTTCATAATCATTATGCATGTTTAAGATATAGACAAGACAAGACAATGTTTATTTACTAACTCAGGCACACAAAGGTGCTACAAGAGCAATAAACAATACAATTGCAGCAAACGTTAAGGCAAACAAAAAGTAAATATTACAACATATAGGAGAAGACAGAATTACATGTATTTATCTTTTTCGATTGTAGTACATATGTATAAATAAACAAAGACTATTAAGTCTACAAGTGACACAATATACCTAAGTTAAACTTAGGGTAATCAAAGATTACATAGCTCGCCTATACAGGTTTTTGTCAGAAACCAGGTTAAAGTTTTTGAAAGGTAGGTCAAAGTTCAAGGTCAAGGTCACTAGGTCAAAGGTCATAGTCTCAAATGAAAGGTCTCGTTACAAGGTATCTACATGTGAAATATCAAAGCCCTACCCCTTATAGTTCAAGAGATATAGCTGAGGTTAAAGTTTTGTCTACGGACGACAACGCCAACGACGCCGAGGGTATGGCATTAGCTCTCCAGACTTTTTCGTCCCGGCGAGCTAAAAACTCTTTTTAATCTGTGACATTGACCTTTAACCTCTGACTTAAATCATCAATAGGTTCAAAGATCAAGGATCATCATGCATAGATACAATGTAGATGCCAAGATTGCATACATGTCATCTCTACCTCTTTTGGAGAGTGACTTCATCTCCCTCCTTGGCATTCCTCCCACAAGGGAGACCAAAATCTAGATCTTTTTGGCTCAATCACTTTTGGCATATTTACCAAAGAAAAATAACTCTTCATGGCCACATTAAGAGCATTCATGACAAAATGCAAGAAGAAATGTATAGTATGCAATAAATTATTGATACAATTGTCATGTTCAATCGTTTATAAATTTTTTGCATGGAAATGTCAACACAATGAAATATGGAGCTGATAAGATAAGACGTAAAATCTGCCCTAAAAAGTGGAATTTTGAAAATGGAAATTTTAAGAAAAATCGTCAAATTAATACAAATACAGTATCCCATCAAACATTGAAGTTATTTTAGACCTACTATGCATAATATTGCTAATATTTGGGTCAAAACTTGTCTTTTTCCCATAGAAATCAAAAGAAAACGGCAAAGTTTTTTTTTAACATTGTTCCCCCCCCCCCCCCCCCCCCCCCCCCCCCCCCCCCGAGATACAGAACGCCACTAATACTGGAGGTGTATATCCATGATACAAATTTTCTGGAAAAGTGGGATTCTGTATCTCCGGGGGGAACACTAACCCAGAGACGAAAAACCAAAAAAGGAAGGGGGGTGCATTTGTTAAAGAATCGATCTTTATGATCATCAAATATGGAAAATTTGACTATATTTCCTCCTTAATCCATCAAAAAATGTGGTCTTAATACGATCGAATGAAATGTACAACAATTAGGAACGAAATAAGCAAGAGCGATGTGGATTTCTCCGCTAATGTGTATTTCGCGCTAAAAAGCTTCTATTATAGCCATTACATACAAAATAAGACCGTATTTTAAGTTCTGGATTTCATTATTTACCGATTAGAGGAAATAGAACTTTTGAAATGTATTTCTGATGTACAATGTAGATGTATTTGATATCTTTTAGTTAATATTTATCCATTTCAGGCAAAATATTCTAAAATTTCTACGTATTTGGTCAAAATTATCAGTTTTATTACCCGAGCACCCCCTACCTCTTTGGACTTTCATTTTAGAATCTTGGGAGTACTTCATCGAAAAGTAAACCATACAAAAATTTTTCAAATACATTTTATTTCAATAATGATTATCTTTTGTCTGCATAGGTACCGTCATGTGGAAGAAATACGGCACTAGATTTAGGGCTAAAAACGGCCCTTATCTTATCAGCTCCTTTGAAAAATGGATATTGCCCAAAGTGTTGCCATTCATTAAAAATGTAGCAAAATGGGTTCACTGGCAATCTCCTTCTTTTTCAAGTGCAAAGAAGGGAGATCTTGCTCTTCTTAAGATTTCAAACTTGACAGGTATGAGACTGACGATGCCATAGGGAACATCTTTTATCAAATGTATAATTTAACTATGATGACTGAAATAATCAATAAATTTATTTCTATGAGTATTAAATTTGCTCATACATGTTATTCGTAATGATCACATTCCATTTTTTAGAATTTCAGATTAAGGGTCAACTACAAGTAGGTCTAAGTATAGCAAATTTTGGAGAATTCCTCTGAAAGGGAGCAAGGAAAAGGGGGAAAATTTGCATGGATACCATAGAAAATACAGTCATGCTGTGTAAACAAGTACATGTACACATATACATTTATTTCAAGGCTGCTTGGAGAACAGTTAGGTTATTGAGGCCTGTACCAGAATATAGTGTGACTGTCATAAGAAATGTGTATGTGGGGAAGAGGTTAAATTAACATCAAACACCAAAATCCAACTTTCAATTCTAAAAAAAAGTCTAAATGAAATGATAAAATACACAATTTAATTTAAATGAATGATAATTCAGATAAAAAGTTGGTTTCTGGCTCTTTCTCTCACTCTCTCATATAAGGAAGGAATGAAAAAGAAGAAACAAGTGATATCACCTGACCAGATTCATGCCATCTTAAGCAGATTAGTTTCTGTAGCAAAGATAAATATTCAAAACAGAGAAAATCAGTATTTGCAAGATCATATAGAAGTACACTGATAGATTACACAGAGATTACACAGAGAATATTCTGTCTTTCTGATATTATAGAGAGTTACTTCCCTTAATATTGGTATCTGATGAAAATACACTATAACGTAATGAAAGTCCTAAAGAAACATTGTTTTTGAAACGTGTTTTCACTGAATTTTATGCTGGTTTCTATAGAATTCAATGATGTCACAATTACATGTAGTTGAGGTCAAATATCGTCCCAAAGTTGAAGTAACTCTGCTTATCAAAAAGACTGAATCACACACAGAATACCAGTAGGTGTACAGATAATATTACAGAATGAGAATTGTAAGTCTGGGAAAGTTAGTATATCAAACTTTTTGAACATTTAGCAGAACTAACTAAGTCAGTTGAAGAAGCAATCACATACAGTAACATTTATGATTACACGCTGAATTTGTATTTGATTTTTTGGCCTTAAGAGTTACCTACCTTGCTCCTGTAAACTCTCCCCAGGGGTCGTTACTAGTCTGTGACGCTTGTAGCGGTACATTTGCACTATTACTTGAGGAAGCTGACGACGACGTATCAAAATCAAAGTTCAACAGATCAACGTTACTATTGTTCTGACCATTATTTGAGACAGTTTGTTGCACGGGAAATGATTGTAAGTTTCCGCCACTAGATGGCGCTTGAAATGATGGTAAAGGAGCTCCCCCTGGTGGTGGTGGAAGTTTAGAACTGCCCCCTGGTGGTGGGGGTAAGATTCCACCTATACTACTGGCTGGTTTTGGTCTAGGCTTGGATCCCTCTTTCTTTGCCTGAAAAAATAAATAAACATTTAATTCAGTTTTCAAAAGACCGTTGGATATTTTCATCTATTCCTGGCTGTGGTGGTCATTTGGTAAGATGTGGTTTACATTTTATTGATGTGTCCAAAAAACCCATCCCCCACGCTAACTTTCTTGTTGGTAAAGGAGCAGGTTCGGTAACATGGAAAATCGGCCCTAATTTTAGAATGTTTTAGATTTTGATTGTATTTCGTAAAAGGGAGGTCAAATGTGTGGTTGTTTGAAATACAAAACAAATATTTTTATTAGCGTGCAGTACACAGAAAGATATGACTTCCAAATCAGCAAAGTCGTAAAATGCTTAAAATCGTAATGCATAATTCTGGTCAGACTTTATGAAATTAAGTAGGGCGCCAGCCCTTGCCCAAAAAAATGTTCATATAAAACGTTAAATTTGCAATTTATTTTTCGCTCCAAATAAAATTTATGTTTGGTGAAGGTTGGTGCCTATACTAATTTTAAAGATTTATGCCAAAAATATGGCGAGTTTCCTTCATTTTCCGTCATGCAGAGCAAATGACGTCAAAATGTGACGTCATAACTAATGCATGATTGTGATGTTTTGACAATGAAAAATATTTACTTTCTATTTTGGCTAGATAAATATAAGAGATGCTGAATCAATATTTTCATAAAATAATTTTTCACAAAAATCTAGGGCCAATTTTGGGAGTTAGTGAACCTACCCCTTTTAAGTTTTCCTGAGATGCCAGTTCAAATGTAACCTTAGATTGGCAACATTGAGCAAGTTGCTCTACCCTGCACTTCACTTTCTCTACCCAAGAACAGTGATTGGAAAGGAAATTTTGTGAACGTCCATTTTTCATGATTGTCTACAACTTGGACCATTTCTTAAGGGGATTCGAGTATCGTTATTTTGACACTGTTTGGATGGTCAAACTAACTTTATTTTTTCTCTAAACTAAAAATCTATCTTCAAATATTCTAAAATGTATAAAATATATGCATCGTGCAGGGTGTCTTTAGGGTCTAATACTTGAACAAAGTCTGGCACTATTTGTGGAAAATCATATTTGGCCCAAATTTTGGGTATATCCAAGGAAAACTGAATAAAAATGAATATAAGGTATTTACAAATGTATAGTCAAATTTCTAATAAAAAAGACTTGTTTAACAACTGCAGGTACTTATTATTAGCAGTAGAACACAAAACAAATGTAATATTTTGAGAAATAGCAATGAAATGGTAAAAAATGTCACAATTTGCGGGCTAATATTTGATGTCAAAATATGCCAGAGACTATATTCATATGCCCTTTAATTAAAGGAAACCCCCTGTAAGGTACCTTTTTTGTCATTTACATGTTTTAAGGGTGAAACAATTTATAAGTATACCAAATTCTAAGGAGTTTTGACCATAACTTTTAAAGATATTGTAAATTTAAATACAAAAATGCTATATTTCAAGCCAAAAATGCGTAAAAAATCTGTATGAAAAACAAAAAAGTTCTAGAAATTGAAGGATTTATTATTGAAACATGATTAAATATTTGTTAAACAAACTATTTTAAACATCTGCAATTAATTAAGGCAATACAACGTTATTCTTACATATTTTGGAAATAAGTTATGACGTCACGCGATACCTGATCCACCTTAAGAAAGTACACAAACTTCAAACGGCCATCTTTTAAATTAATGGAACTATTGCACATAGCCCATTCTTCTCAATCGGCGCAAGATTCTATTTTTCTTTTTTTTTTTGTGCTTATTATAATTAGGGTACTTTCACTCAAAGTTCTATATGTATGTTCTATATTTCAAATTTTGTCAATTTTCCTTCAGTTTTGAATTCAGCCCTTAAAGAAAAATATAATTTCATCGTCTCCTTTAAAAGATACATTATTTCCTCCCTCTGGGTCTTAAATTTTGTCATAATTTTAATACCCCTCCGGATGTAAGAGTCATATAGAATCTCATTGTATCCATTTTCATACTGACAGGATATTAGCATAATCAAAAATGCTTTAATCGACCATTCTAGGGATGGTTAATTGTCACACTCAGTTTCTAACTAAGATTCTCATATGTCTCAACTTGTCAGTTTTGAATTGACAACAAAGGTCACAGCTAAATATGTGAAAGTGTGATAGATTATCGTCAGGATCTTCTTTAACTCATTCTAGACATATGAAGTGACAGACAGACAGACACTGTTACATCAAATCCCTACAGGACAGCCTTGTGTTGCAATGTCATAAAAAAAGATGGACGTACCCCTGCGATATTTATTTTGATGGTTTGGCCTTCCTTAAATCCCAGATCTAACTTTGGTCCTTTTGACAATTCTGCCGTGGCTTTTTTAGCATCATCTTCATTCTTTAACCACCTAGAAATATTGAGTGAAAGAATTAAATTTCTCAATTTAAAATTATAATCTATTCACTAATTCTTTATCTACATGACATTGTTGTCTTGTATTTCCCTTCAGATAAATGTAAGCAGTTCAACTACTGTAAATGTGGGGGAAAATTGCGTAATTATAACATCATGACGTTAAGCCTGGGGGAAATATTCGCGATAAAAATGTCTTAAAGTTTCATATTGTAAGAATGCAGAAGGGATATTTTCGCGATGTCCATAGTTTGCGAAAAACATGAAAATTGCCCCCACGCGAAAATTTCCACGTTTACAACACTTTAGAATTGTACACAAAACAGATATCAACATACAATTCAATGTACCATTATTTTTGTAATTATACATGCAAATAATGTACATGTAATATAAACTAAGCATTCATAAATGTACTTTATGCATTAGGTACATTTATATTCTTATAATCTGAGAAACCTCAATTTTTTTTTTCATTTCTATAATCATATATTTCATAATCATGATAATAGTACTACATAATTAGGATACTAGATGTATTTTTTTTTTTTACAATTTTATGATTTCTATTTTCTCAACCAAAACTGACAGATTTATAAAATCATAATTCATACATTGAGTGTCTACCTTCAAAAGAAATACATTATCTCGAGAGTTTTCAGATAACCTACAGAAAATTACATGAAATAAATTACTTGAAGTGATCCTGTAATGCTACATTGAGATCAAATGAGTCCCCTCTGTCTTCAAAGCCAATACCTATAAAAGCACTGCGACCTGTAAAACATAAATACGTGTTATACATGTACATTGTTCATAAACCTATAGTGTGTTCCCATATAGCCATATATTTCCTCCAAATATAGAGATATAGTTGAGTTTAAATTTTGAAAAGTATACCAAAGTTTAAAGGTCAAGGCTGCACTAGGTCAAAAGTCAAGGTTTCATTTAAAGCTCTTGTCGTAAGGAATATTTAAGGAGGGTTTGAGCACAAAGATGGCGGCGGCATTATTTCTTTTCTCGCTTCCTAGGAAAAGTACAGTATTAACTCCCTTAAAACATTTGATACTTTGATTGATATACACATTTGAGTATCTTGATGAAGTTTGAATAATTTCAGGCGTCATTTGAAGAAAATATGGCGATTTTCGAAATTTAGGACTTGGGGAGTTTTATCCATGAGCAAATCACGACGTCATTTCGACGTTATCGGGAAAAATGGTGTCACAAACCTTCGTATTCAAAATGCAATAAAAACATTATTACAAAACGTATTGCATTGAAACTTAGCATGTATAAAATAGAAAATTAAATCTTCATCACAGTGTATTCATTGACAAATTTACGTTACAGGAAAGCGGATGTCACTTCGTTGATAATGAACAATTTTGGAAGAAAAAAATGGAAAATATAAAGCCTTGTAATATTTTAATCCTATATTCAATTTTCCCCATTTAAGCATGAAATTATCTCTGAACATGCTTGTTACTTTTGATAGTTTTTGACAAAGATTCATCCACAGGATTCCTAATAATTAACTAGCAACTACTGTAAATTGGCTCGAAATTGCAACTTTTTAGCGACAGTGTCATCTTTTATTCAAGTATCCTGCCTGTGTTTAAAACACAATTCATTCATCTAATGCTAAACACAAATTCAGAACTTTCTATCTCATGGTCAAATGTCAAGGTCAAGGTGAAAATTTGTAGCTGTGTTTGAATCGTCTCATCATGGTCTAACACCATGCCAAGTGAAAAGTTGCTGCTCCGAACAGTTTTCTCGAAACCTTAAACAGTTTAAACGAAATTTCGAGGCACTGACAGGCTGATGGACGAATGGACAGACGGACGGCCTTCACCACTTCATACATGTAGACCAGATTTTGCTTCACAATCCGGAGAATGAATAATGGAAATGAAAATGATCCTTAACATTTCTCTAATATTTTGATCCAGACTGAGGTAACCAAACGCATCAATCTGTTTTGACATCATGAAGAACGTTCACAACTCTTCCCATTTGAGACAGTATCCAACCTAAAGCCAATATGACATCATGAAATTGATATCATATTATCAATTTTGTACTGTCATTTCCAAGAGTTTTCAGAAGATTTACAGAATCTTATGATGTCACGATTAGTCTCAGTCAGATACCATCCCAAATGGGCAGTAACTCTTCTTTTATCCAGTAACAATAAAGCGACTACAGAATAAAAAAGGAAATTCTTTCTTGTCCTTTTTCTGGGTTTCATTCTTTTTTTCTTCCAAATGAACCCTTAAAGCAGGCAATTTTGAAGAATTTTGTAGTAACATTACTACAACTAATATACGGGAACAAAAACAATAAAAGTCAAAATTTAATGAAAAACAACGAATTAACATTCATGTGTAAAGACTTCACATCAGTGTACTATTATGTATTAGTCAGTATTTAATAATACATCCATATGTACATGTAGTAACATTACTACATGTCTGAAGCTTTTTCTAAAAATATGAAGAAAGTACTATAACAACAAATCACACAACAAGACCATGTAGTAACATTACTACAAGTAGATACATGTATATAAAGACATGTACATACTTTCTAAATAACAATAAAGTAACTTTCAGACTCTCGTAGTAATGTTACTACAAGGCTGTAATACAGAAAACAAGACCATGTAGTAACATTACTACAAGTAGATATATACAGACATGTACATACTTTCTAAATTACAATAAAGTAACTTTCAGACTCTCGTAGTAATGTTACTACAAGGCTATAATACAGAAAACAAGACCATGTAGTAACATTACTACAAGAAGATACATTTGTATTTACAAAGATACTTTCCAAATTACAATAAAGGAACTTTCAAACTCTCGTAGTAATGTTACTACAAGGCTATATTACAGAAAACAAGACCATGTAGTAACATTACTACAAGTAGATATTTACAAACATACTTTAAAAATTACAATAAAGGAACTTTCATACTCTCGTAGTAATGTTACTACAAGGCTATAATACAGAAAACAAGACAATGTAGTAACATTACTACAAGTATATATATACAAACATACTTCCCAAATTACAATAAACGGACTTTCAAACTCTCGTTGTAATGTAACTACAAGGCTATAATACAGAAAGAAATTACTACAGGTTTATATAGGTATATAAACATACTTTCCAAATTAGAATCAAGTAACTTTCATACTCTCGTAGTAATGTTACTACAAGGCATACAGAAAACAGGACCATGTAGTAACATTACTACAAGTAGATATATACATACATATATCCAAATTACACAATAAAGGAACATTCAAACTCTCGTAGTAATTTTACTAAAAGAATATAATACAGAAAACAGACAATGAAGTAAAAATTATACATAATAACAATAAAGGAACTTTCATACTCGTAGTAATGTTACTACAAGGCTATAATACAGAAAACAAGACACTGAAGGAACATTTACATATAATTACAATAAGAAACTGTCATGCTCGTAGTAATGTTACTACAAGGCTATAATACAGAAAACAAGACAATGAAGTAACATTTATACATAATTACAATAAAGGAACTTTCATACTCGTAGTAATGTTACTACAAGGCTATAACACAGAAAACAAGACAATGTAGTAACATTACTACAAGTAGATATATACATACATACTTTTCAAATTACAATAAAGGAACTTTCAATCTATCAAAGCAATGTTACTACAAAGCTATATTGCAGAAAGAAGACCATGTAGTAACATTACTACAAGTAGATATATACATACATACTTTCCAAATTAAAATAAAGGAAATTTTAATCTCTCAAAGCAATGTTACTACAAGGCTATATTACAGAAAACAAGACCATGTAGTAACATTACCACAAGTAGATATTTACCTACATCAATGATACTTTCCACATCACAATAAACATGAAAAAAATATAAAAAGTACATATGGCAAATAAAGTATGAGAACTTTGGAAGATTATTCTCCAAGAAATAACAAAAGTTTACTTTTATTAAACTTAAATAATCGTTTGAAAAATACACATGACAAATGAATTAATAAGAAAATTGAAAGAGCATTTCGATCAGAAATAACAAAATGATTCTATTATGGAACTTTCCCTAGAAATGATCATTTGAAAAATACAACATACATGTGACAAACGAAGTGTGAGAAACTTCGAGTAACATTCTCCGAATATATCAAAGTGATTCTTGTATGGAACATGGGTGACCATTCCCCTAGAAATTTTGGCTTTGAAACATAATGAACCAGACTTGTCAGAATGACAACATAGCTCGCCGGTGGCAACCATATGTAAATTGCAACAACAACAAAAAGTAGGTAAAATTTCAAGGTCAAGGTCACTAGGTCAAAATTTATGGTACGGCATGAAAGGTCTTATCACAAGGAATGCACATGTGAAATATCAAAGCCCTATCACTTACCATTCAAAAAATATGGCCCAAGTTAAAGTTTTTGAAAAGTAGGTAAAATTTCAAGGTCAAGGTCACTAGGTCAAAATTTATGGTACGGCATGAAAGGTCTTATCACAAGGAATGCACATGTGAAATATCAAAGCCCTATCACTTACCAATCAAAAAATATGGCCAAGGTTAAAGTTTTTCAAAAGTAGGTCAATCATCTCCAAGGTCAAGGTCACAAGGTCAAAAATGTTGGTATCCATGGAAAGGTCTTGTCACAAGGAATACACATGTGAAATATCAAAGCCCTATCATTTACCATTCAAAAAATATGGCCAAGGTTAAAGTTTTTCAAAAGTAGGTCAATCTCCAAGGTCAAGGTCACAAGGTCAAAAATTTTGGTATCCATGGAAAGGTCTTGTCACAAGGAATACACATGTGAAATATTAAAGCCCTATTACTTACCATTCAAAAAATATGGCCAAGGTTAAAGTTTTTCAAAAGTAGGTCAATCTCCAAGGTCAAGGTCACAAGGTCAAAAATTTTGGTATCCATGGAAAGGTCTTGTCACAAGGAATACACATGTGGAATATCAAAGCCCTATCACTTACCATTCAAAAAATATGGCCAAGGTTAAAGTTTTTCAAAAGTAGGTCAATCTCCATGGTCAAGGTCACAAGGTCAAAAATTTTGGTATCCATGGAAAGTTCTTGTCACAAGGAATGCACATGTGAAATATGAAAGCCCAATCTGTATTGGTTTAAAAGTTATAAGCAAGGTTAAAGTTTTTGTGCACGCGCACGCAGACGCAGACGCCAACGCCAACGCCGACACCGGGGGTATGACAATAGCTCTCCGGACTTTCGTCCCGGCGAGCTAAAAATATACATCACAGCTATAGTATTATAATATTTGGAGGAGATGATGCTTTTATGAAACTTAAGGGAACATTCCCTTTGAAGTGATTGTTTTGAAAATATGAAATACACATGACAAATGGAATATGGAGAAATTTGGAGGAAAATTATCCCAGAAGTTTCAATCTGATACTTTTAATAATTTCATGGGAATATTCCCCTATATTTGTTGTTTTCAAAACTTCATGACTGTAACAAATTACAAAATACTTCACAGATGCTGTTAGGTAAAACCTCGAGGAATATTACTAAATAAAGCCTGTGATTGTGAAACACGAATGCCCCCGGTGGCATCTTTGTTAGCAAAAACCTCATTTTCTGTTAAGTATGTGAAAGGTCGACAATTTTGGTATCAATGGAAAGGTCTTGTCACAAGGAATACACATATGAAATATGAAAGCCCTATCACTTAGCATTCAAAAGTTATGCCCAATGTTAAATGTTTTGAAAAGTAGGTCAAAGGTCAAGGTCATGAGGTCAAAACTTTTAGTATCAGTGGAAAGGTTTTGTCACATGGAATACACATGTGAAATATGAAAGTCCTATCACTTACTATTACAATGTTATTCCCAATATTAAAGTTTTTGAAAAGTAGGTCAAAGGTCAAGGTCAAGAGGTCAAATTTTTTGGTATCGTGGAAAGGTCTTGTCACAAGGAACACACATGAGAAATATGAAAGCCGTATCACTTTCGATTCAAAAGTTATGTCCAATGTGAAAGTTTTTGAAAAGTAGCTCCAAGGTCAAGGTCATGAGGTAAAAAAATATGTGGTATCAATGGAAAGGTCTTGTCACAATGAATACACATGTGAAATATGAAAGCTCTATCACCTTCCATTCAAAAGTTATGCCCAATGTTAAAGTTTTTGAAAAGTAGGGCAAATGTCAAGGGCAAGGTCATGAGGTCACATATTTTGGTATCAATGGAAAGGTCTTGTCACAAGGAATACACATGTGAAATATGAATGCTCCATCACCTTCCATTCAATAGATATGCCCAATAATAAAGTTTTTTTCAGACAAACAGACTAACTGACTAACAGACTTACAGACGGACAGGCCAAAAACTATATACCCCCGAATCTGTGATTCCAGGGCATAAAAATAACAATAAAACTTTGAGGAACTGCTGTTACAGCGACCCCATTGAAACTTGACAATGGTTTTGTATTGCTAATAAATTGATGTCACAATATGAATTTGTTCTTCTTTTATTCAGTGATCAGTGTTCCCTGTTTTTAGTTTCAGAGAAAATGTATTAGCAAATTAGAGTTTCTGGCAGACATATTGGATGACCAATACGTTAATAAACATAATTTAATTAGAAGAAAAGGATTACTTCCTTTTTCCAAGAATGGTAAATTCCATGAAGCAGTTAATGACAAACATTGACCAGTCATTCACAGCTCTTGGTACATGTAGCCACATTTGATACATAAAACAAATGTACACGACAGAGGATCTTAGGCACTTTTCTCCTCTTATATCATACGAGATTATGTTTAGGTGTTGCAATGGAGAGAAGAATGTGTCAGCAAATAATTGGTACTCTGGAAGCCATATTTGTTGAGTGCTCAAAAGTCCTTAAATACATAATAAAGTTTTATGAGCAAATTAAGTAAAAAAAATGTTGCATATTTGCCATCTCAAAAATTATTGAATCACAAACTGTTTATCTTAATAAACATGAGGATTTGATGGATAGTTACCTTTTGTTTATCTAGTTTTGTCTTTTCCATTTCATATCAGTTATCATGGCTATCCTATTCGTTTTATCACTGGTTTTCATCATCCAAGTTTTTCCTAAATTTGTTGACCTAGAAATTTGAAAGAATATTAGTTGCAAAACAATCATAATTTTCCAGTGGGCTAAAAAGGTGAGTATCACTATATGTTATTTATCTTGACCAAAGGTAGCAATTTCTACAAGGTAATGAACAATAATCAACTCTATCATGTCTATAGACAGATAGACCGACGCAGAGATACATGAACAATCCAAATGTGGTGCTCCTATAAACGTTTGTTTCTAGGGACGTAAATCTAAATACATAACCTAACTACAGTCAGAGGCTTTCCAAAATGATTTTTTAAGCCCAGGAGGCTGTGACAAAGATGAGAATAGTCTGTCCATATTATCACAAGTACAACTGGTTGTACCTTTGACTTTATATCTTGTCGTTTTATCATTTACATGAATTGTAAGTTAAAAGGCTCTATACATGTATGTACATGATGTAAAGATAGATCTAATAGTTAGTTCTAGTACATTCCAATTGGGTGTAGGGACTGACTTTAAATAAAGATTATGGTATTATATTATTATAGTATTATGATTTTAATGTATACAGTTTTGGATATTTTGCTTCACCGAGAAAGCTTAACCAGATGGGCAGCCATACATTTAATCTATATACCTGGAAAACATGAAAACCTGATCACAAACCAAACTGAATCGAATTTCTCCAAATACATTTATTTGTATACTCACAATGACTCCACATAATGTCAGGTTGTTTTGGTATTTCTTTTCATTTGTTTTCCATTTTAGTATGAAGCAATCATAATCATCTCTCCAAATAATGTAATTTTCATCCGTAAGATGTCGTTTGTTCACATTTGATTTATGTCTTTTCTCTGCTGAAAAAATGATGATGGAATACATGGTAAAAATGAATACATAAATCTTTATACCACTAACAAAGAGAGAGAAAAAAGAATAACACCTTGTTTAAGTCAAAGAGGTATAACCAATTTTATTTATTTATTCTTAATGTTGGTCAAATCATTCATGGTAAAGTTCTTGCCATACCGCATTTTGTTGAACAGAATTGAAGTACAAAATCAGTGTGCAAAAAAAAAAAAAATAAATAAATAAAATAAAATAAAGATGCAATAAATTCTCGACTCCCTAATGACCAAATCCGAGAAAGTTGCAAGATATTTTCGATAGCTCTGATAATGTGTAACAGGCAATTAAAGTATCAGTTTACAAGTTCCTCCGATTTCTTCCTAGCCGCACGCCTGGTTATTTTGCAGATAACCACCTATGGGTTATCTCAGTACACATAAAGTATGTTAAATAAAAGGAAAGTGGCGTCACAATAAGACGATAGAACATGACATATTTTAATTAATTATGAGAAGTTTTGCAGCATTATCTGGGATGACCAAAATACCGATGAACTAAAATGTCAAAGCTGCTCGTCTATTAGGCTGGAACGCATTATTTGTATTTAGTTATAACCATAATGGAAAGAGGAGTTCTAAAATCTATTAAGTAAAAGTTAAACAAAAAGGAAAAAGAAGTATTATGCGGTAAAGTTGTTCCGTGTGAAACAAAAAAAGATAAATAAAAGAATGAACATTAAATTCATTCCTTTATTTTTCCAAACGTTTCGGCCATTGGCCTTCATCAGTGAAATGTTTGTAGAATTGAGTATTCGTACTTGTGACGTCATTGGAGCGCCACAGAAGTAATAGATTATGCTTCAAAATAGCAATCCAAGGAATGCTTGTGCCGCCTGCAAAGCCGTTTCATTATTGGTATCAGTAGAAAAGTCTTGTCAAATGAAATTCATTTGAAATATCAGACCTCTTAATAACATTAACAAATTAAAAGATATGGTCATTCTCAAATTTTCAGAAAAGAGTGTCAATCATCTAGGTCAAGGTCACTACGTAAAAATTGGTATCAAAAAGGTATCATCATAAGAAATATTAAAGACCTATCACCTACCAATTAAAAGATATATACAACCTTAGAAAAGAAGGTCAAATAGCAAGGTCAAGGTCAAAAGGTAAATTTTATGGTATGTGTAGAATGGCATTGTTACAAGGAAAATACATGTGAAATATCAAAGCCCTATCACCTACCAATCAAAAGATATTTACATTCTGATTTTTTTTAAAAGGTCAAATATGTAAGTCAAGGTAAATAAAGCCTGTGTTTGTGAAACACGAATGCCCCCGGTGGCATCTTTGTTAGTATGAACACTATTTTCTGTTAAGTACATGTATGTGAGGTCACTGGGTTAAAAGGTCAAAGGTCAAGGTCACGAGGTCAAAAATTTTGGTATCAATGGAAAGGGCTTGTCACAAGGAATACACATATGAAATGTGAAAGCCCTATCACTTACCATTCAAAAGTTATGCCAAATGATAAAGTTTTTGAAAAGTAGGTCAAAGGTAAAGGTCAAGGTCACGAGGTCAAAAATTTTGGTATCAATGGAAAGGTCTTGTCACAAGGAATACACATGTGAAATATGAAAGCCCTATCACTTCCCATTCAAAAGTTATGCCCAATGTTAAAGTTTTTGAAAAGTAGGTCAAAGGTCAAGGTCAAGGTCACGAGGTCAAAAATTTTGGTATCAATGGAAAGGTTTTGTCACAAGGAATACACATGTGAAATATGAAAGCCCTATCACTTCCCATTCAAAAGTTATGCCCAATGTTAAAGTTTTTGAAAAGTAGGTCAAAGGTCAAGGTCAAGGTCACGAGGTCAAAATTTTTGGTATCAATGGAAAGGTCTTGTCATAAGGAATACACATGTGAAATATGAAAGCCCTATCACTTCCCATTCAAAAGTTATGCCCAATGTTAAAGTTTTTGAAAAGTAGGTCAAAGGTCAAGGTCAAGGTCACGAGGTCAAAAATTTTGGTATCAATGGAAAGGTCTTGTCACAAGGAATACACATGTGAAATGTGAAAGCCCTATCACTTCCCATTCAAAAGTTATGCCCAATGTTAAAGTTTTTCGGACAAACAGACAGACAAACAGACAAACAGACAAACAGATAAACAGACAAACAGACAAACAGACGGACAGGCCAAAAACTATATGCCCCCGAATCTTTGATTCCGGGGGCATAAAAATTATGGTATGTGTAGGAAGGTCTTGTCACAAGGAATACACATGTGAAATATCAAAGCCCTATCACTTACCAATCAAAAGATATAGCGAATCTTATCTTTTTTTCAAAAGTAGGTCAAATATCTAGGTTAAGGTCACAAGGTCAAAAATCATGGTATGTGTAGAAAGGTCTTGCCACAAGGATTGCACATGTGAAATATCAAAGTCCTAACACTTACCAATCAAAAGATATATCCATTTTTAATTTTTTTGAAAAGTAGGTCAAATATGTAGGTCAAGGTCACTAGGTCAAAAATTATGGTATGTGTAGGAAGGTCTTGTCACAAGGAATACTCATGTGAAATATCAAAGCCCTATCACTTACCAATCAAAAGTTATGGGCTGTGACACCCAAAGTGTGACAGACAGACAGACGGACGGACAGACGGACAACGGACAAAGTGATCCCTAAGTGTCGCTATGCTTCGCAGGCGACACAACAATGCTTCACATTGTGAAGCAACTAGTTTATCTGACAGGTAGACTAATAGGAATCTATAACTTCTTGATACTTTTATGAACATATATGCACATACCCCCCCCCCCCCCCCCATTGAATGAATTTTGGCAAAGTTGTGAATTTTAATATAAGTAATCCAAAAATTAATGGTAATTCTCCTGGACTTTTTTCTCAAGATCCGAGTATAAAATCTTAGTAGTTACCTGTACCCTATTGGCATGATTGATTTGGCTACACAACAGTACCAGCGAACCCCCCCCCCCCCCCCGAAGATACTAAATCATTCTCGAAAACCCACTGCATCAATTCAAAAGAATGAATTAATTAGATAAATATATAGAGAAACAAATATCAAAATGATAAGTTTAAAAGAATTATACAACAAAGTTGTGAATTTTAATATAAGTAATCCAAAAATTAATGGTAATCCTCCTGCACTTTTTTCTCAAGATCCCAGTATGAAATCTTAGTAGTTACCAGTTCCCTATTGGCATGATTGATTTGGCTACACAACAGTACCAGCGAACACCCCCCTCGAAGATACTAAATCATTCTCCAAAACCCACTGCATCTACGTAAAACTGGTTGTGTTTTCCGACGATGACGGAAAATTATTACAATTCAAGGAGCAAAACATGGATTTCCATATACATGTACAGTAACGGAAACAGTCTGAAACTGCTAATGTAATAAGTACACATCTACAGAGGAAGGAGAGGGTGAAACAAGACCCATTTAAATATAAAATCTTGTCCTATCATACGATTTGATAGGTATAAAAAGGAAACATCTTAACTAAAATGAATATGAAAATAGTATTTACCTTACATTTCTTGGCTGGAGCAATGTTCGCTGACCCCTCACTCACTCCCTCTCAACATTCAAATTTTAAACCACTCCTGTAAGCGTGTGCAATTTAACCCCACTGGAAAACATCTGGTATTCATTATAACCCGAGAGAAACACTGGCCTAGATTTAATCTACGTTGCAGTGAGCGGGACGCTTGATTTCAGATGAGGGGGGGGGGTTCACATGCAGGAGATGTCAGTTTAAATTCGTTTACCTTTTTCAGTTTATGTGAATAAATGTATTCAAATTGATAATAATTTATAATCTTTTATATTTCATTCATTAAAAAATCTGCTCTTTTTATTTTTCAACTTGAGCCATATAATATAAAGGGATTTTATTATCATAATCATAATATGACCTGTATATGCACAAAATATAAAGCAATTTCATTTTTATAAATTTCAGAAAGGGGAAAGGAAGTTCAAATGCATGACGTATTTCAGTTGTACATCTTTTATAGAATGGAAAATCGTTATGTACCAGATAAAATCTTCGAAGCGATTCCACGTTTAATTACTGATAATAATGTAGTGGTTATCACTTAATCACTGGCCGATACCTTATCATGATATTGTGTATGTAAAGAGAGTTGGCAAAATTGAAAACATGTAATGTATTGAAACCAAAGAAAAAACGATAGACAAGGAGAAAAAGAACGGATAGCAAAAGAAAAGACAAAATAAGTAAACAATTTTAAAAAGATATAGTCATAAGAAAGACAAAAAGATAAAAAAAAAATAGAAACAAGAAAGAAATATTTTCTACTGACGCATTGATTTATTACATAGTACTAGTATCCCATTTTGTAGTTAAAAGAATCGTTTTAACTATTTTCAGGCATGTCTAAATTTTTCCCGAATTTATTTTTTTATATTAACAAGACATTTGTTCTAGTAAAGTTGGATGTCATCAATCTTTCGTAAGTCCTTTAATATCATCACGTCATGCTAATGATATGAGATGCGAGTAGATTTGATTACAGGATAATTTATTTTTCTTTAAGCATGTTCGTTAAAATTGATTAAATCTTAATCAAAATTATACTTCATTAAGTCTTCGTAGAATAATTTTTTACTTGAGATTCAGATTTTAAAACTCTTGTTTTGGACAATTAAGTTCGGAAAAAATAACTAAGACAGGTCTGAAAGTGGATTAAATTTGATTCTGGAATTTCTGTTTATAAAATAGCAATTAGCAGCGGATTGGATACCATCACTATATACTAATATCAAGGCGCCAGTAGAAAATGTTGAAAAAACTTTTTTTTCAGTTTTTTCTTTTTCTTTCTAATGATTATTTTTATTATTAATTTTTTTCTTTTCATATGCCTTTCGTTCTGTTATCTCCTTTTCTGTTGTTTATTCTTTTGTTTCAACTCTCTTTATATACACAATGGCATAATAAGGTAGCACCTAGTGATCAAGTGATAACCCACAACATTATCAGTAATTAAACGCAGAATCGTTCAGAAGATTTTATCTGGTGCATAACGATTCTCCTTCTATATAAGAGGTTAAATATATTCGAAATAACTGAAATACATATGTCTGAACTAATAACAATGACGGATGAATATGTAAACCCCCCACACCTCTTTTCCCCTTTCTTGAATGTATAAAAATGAATGTGCATTATATTTTGTGCATATATACATTACATATGGTTATAATAATAAAATCCTATTGTATTATAATATGGCCCAGAATATGTTTTTAAATAAAAAGAATTAAAAATTTACTTGAATACATTCATTTTGTTAACATAAACTGAGAAAAGGGTAAACCAGTTCAACCTGACATCTCTGCATAGATTATGCAGGGAATGCAAGCATAAACATGATAAGGCAACGTAGATTAAATCTAGAACTCAGCGTTACTGGTGATTTATAATGACAACCAGATGCTATATCAGAATCTTTTACAGCGAGGCTAGATTACACACGCTTTCAGGAGTGCTAAATTTGAATATTTAGAGAGAGTGAAGGATCAGAGAACATTGCTCCAGCCAAGAAATGTAAGGTTAGTACTATTATCAAATTCATTTTAGTATAGTTGTTTTCTTTTTATACCTATGAAATCATTTGATAAGGCAACGATTTATTTTACAATGGGTCTTGTTTTACTTCTCCTTTCTCTGTAAAAGTGTGTCTATTCCATAAGCAGTTCCGGTCCCGCGTTTTATGTCATTTCTGTTATGTGGAAATCCATGGTTTGTCCCTTAATTGTAATACATTTTTCATCATCGTTGATAACTAACATATAACGATTTTCCCTTTGGAAATCTTTTGTAGCCAATTTAATCATGTCAATAGGGAACTAGTAACTACTAAGATTTTATGCTTCGGATCTTGAGAAAAAAAGTCCAGGAGGATAACCATTAATTAATTTTAGGATTAATTATATTAAAATTCACAATTTTATCAAGATTCAAGGGGGGGGGGGGGGTTGACTATCTGGACCGTATTCCGTGATATGTGCATATGTTCATAAAAATAATTAAGAAGTTATAGATTCCAATTAGTCAATCTGTCAGATTAATTTATTGCTTCACAATTTGATAACATTTATTATGTTCGATGGTTTTATTCTTAATCCAAGGAATTATGAAGCGAATGTTGTGTGCTGAAATAGTCAAGGCTCTTAATTTAGGACAGGGACCAGGCCTATTAAATCGAGAAAAATAGCGGAATATTCTCGTAAATTGGGAACATATGAAACATAATTTTGGATGCCTTTTCTCATTTGTTAAATTTTCCACGAAGTGTCAGATTGCAAAAAAAGCGAAAAAGTAAGTATATGGTCACACAGAGAGATAGTAAGATACACAAACGAGTTTAAACGCAACATCTAGTTATTTACCACCTTTTTATATTGTTGTTACAGTCTTAAACTTTAAAATAATCATTTTGATATTTGTTTATTTATTTATCTAATAATAAACATTAAAGAAGTAACGATCAGTTATTCAGTCTCAGTCTCAAAGTCGAGAAGGTAAGGCAAAATCATTAGATTTTCAATAGGAACAGTTGCAAACCTCGGCATTAATAAAATTCCTAAGTGAGACCAGATGCCCAGGGAGTCTCAGTCAGCGTCTCCTGATTGCATGCAACTAATTAATTAATAAATTCGTTTATTTACCTTTACTTTGTCGCAAAATATATCTGACCTTCATCTTTTTTTCCTTTTTGTTTTACTTATACTTAGTAGATTTTAGAACTCCTTTTTCCGTTATGGTTATAATTAAATACAAATACCGCGTTCCAGATTAATTGACGAGCAGCTTTGAGTTTTTAGTTTGTTTTTTTATTAGGTATTTTGGTCATCCAAGATTTGCTACAAAAATCCTCATACATAATTAAAAGACGTCATGTCTACATCGAATTCTAATGATTCGCATGATAAAGGAATTGATTCATCGTCATAAATATCGTTTCATTCCTCTTATTATACCCCCCTGCAAAGAAGTTAGGGGGATATACTGGATTCACCCTGTCCGTCCGTCCGCCTGTAGACGAAAGCTTGTCATCGCAACTCCTCCCAAACCATTTGATGAATTTCACTGAAACTTTATACAATGAAATATCATGATATGTAAATGTGCATAAAGAAAGGGGATTGCTTTCGAAAAAAATAAACCTGAGTTATGGCCCTTGCACTTATATTTTTCATGCATTTTCAATGTCAAACGCTGTCATCGCAACTCCTCCCAAACCGTTTGATGGATTTCATTTAAAATTTACACAATGACAGATCATGATATGTAGATATGCATGAAGAAAGGGGATTGCTGTCGAAAAAATTAAACCTGAGTTATGGCCCTTGGATTACGATTTTTCATGCATTTTCAAAGTCAAATCTTGTCATCACAACTCCTCCCAAACCATTAGATGGATTTCATTGAAACTTTACACAATGACAGACCATGATATGTAGATGTGCATGAAGAAAGGGGATTGCTGTCGAAAAAATAAGACCAGAGTTATGGTCCTTGGACCTAGATTTTTCATGCATTTTCATTTTCATGCATTTATAAAGTCAAACCTTGTCATTGCAACTCCTCCCAAACCATTACCGGTAGATGGATTTCAATGATGCTTTACACAATAAAAAATCATATTTATATGTGCATGAAGAAAAGAAAAAGCAAAAAAGGTTCTACCAGAGTTATTGCCCTTTGACTTAGATTTTTTAATGTATTTTAAATGTTGAATCTTGTCATCGCTCATCTCATAAGACTTTCTTATATATATTATAAAACATTTAACATACTAAGCATTTTATTTGATATACATGATATAGTGACCTTAACCCTGAATGATTACTTTATATGAGAGAATATCTATTTGAAAAATTTAATGTCAAGTCAGGTCATAAAATGGATCTGCTCAGAAAAAGTATTCAGCGGGGGGTATAATTCATCCCTTTAGGACAGTTTTCATTTTACATACATTATGTATACTGAGGTTAGATGCACCGCCGTTCATTTATCTGCAAACTGACCAGGCGTACGGCTAGGCAGAAATCGGATGATCAGAAGTTGTAAATTGACACATTAATTGCCAGTTATGCGTTATCAGAGCTATCAAAAATATTTTGCAATTTTTTCGGATTTGGCCATTAGGGGGTCGAGACCTGTTCAACAAAAGGCGTTATGACAAGAACTTTACCATGAGTAATTTGACAACATTAAAAAATAAGCAAATAAAAATGGCTATACCTCTTTGAATTAAACATGGATTAGGGGAAGAGCGTTATTTTCTCTCTCTCTCTCTCTCTTTTTTTTTTGTTAGCGGTTTAAAGATATATGTATTCATTTTTACCATGTATTCAATCATCATTTTTTTCAGCAGAGAAAAGACATAAATTAAAAGTGAACAAACGACATCTTACGGATGAAAATGACATTATTGGGGAGATGATTATAATTGCATCATATTAAAGTGGAAAACAAATGAAAAGTGATACCAAAACAACCTTACCGTATGTGGAGTCATTGTGAGTATACAAATACATGTATTTGACAAAATTCGATTCAGTTTGGTTTTTGATAAGATTTTCATGTTTTTCCGGTATATAGATTTTAAAAGCCTGTCTGCCAATCTAGTAAAGTTTTAGTGTATGATTTCTCAATCATTTAATTTCCATTTTCATTTTCAAGAAACGAAGATTCTGATTGGCTGAGAAATTGTGTTGATACATCGATCAACACAATTTTTCACGGAAGTCTATTTATAGCACTATTTTTAGAACTGGGGGTTCCCTCAAACATGAATGAACTCGTTGCTGAAAATACAATTTGTAGATGTTTGCTTATCATTTCAATGGTACAATTTCTTTTCTACTTACTAAAAATTAACAGTGCATGTAGAATTCGCTCAAACTAGTCCTTATTCCAAAGGTATAGAGAGACAATCTTTCGCTGTTTGAATCATGGCGGCTGCCATAACTTGTTTTGGCAGACGTATCACTGCGAAACCTTCCGACTTACGAAATATAGTGCGGTGATTGATTGTTCTTAGATCCAAGAAAACAGTCTGTTTTCATAATTCAATGATAAGAAATGAATCTTATATTTTTTCTGTTGATGCAGGTATCACTCGAAAAATTGAACAGAAAACTGCATCAATGCGCGTAGCGCGTTGATGCAAAAGTTTTCTGTCCAATTTTTCGGGTGATACCTGCATCAACAGAAAAAAATATAAGATTCATTTCTTAATCGAAGAAAAATCTTTATTTAACGTCAGATTTGAACCAGTATTTAGCTTTCAAAAAGCTAAGCTTTGTTTTCCATCTCGTCAACTAAAAAGAATAAGGTTGTGATATTTTAATACATACTGTTTTCAGATAATAGACTCATTAGGTTATGACAGTATCCGTTTGTCAGTCCCTACACCCAATTGAATGGTATTAGAACTAACTATTAGATATATCTTTACATACATGTATAGAGTTTGTTAACTTACAATTAATGTAAATGATAAAACGAAAAGAGGTATAAACTCCTTGATTTTCAAGGTATGAGGTCAAAGGTATAACCAGTTGTACTTGTGATGATATGGACAGTCTGTTCTCATCTTTGTCCTAGCCTTCAGGGCTTATAAAATCATTTTGAAAAGCCCCTGACTTAATGTTATGTATTTACATGTACGTCCTTAGTAACAAAAGTTTATAGGAACACCACATTTTGATTGTTCATGTATCTTTGTGTCAGTCTGTCTACAGAATTGATTCTTTTTCATAACCTTGTAGAAATTGGGCCTTTTGCATTTTCTACCTTTAGTCAAGACTCCTCATGGGTAGCAAAAAGAATGACACCAAGACATTGATCTTGAAAGTAGATAAATAACATATAGGGATACTCACCTTTTCAGCCCACTGGAAAATTATGATTGTTTTGCAACTAATATTCTTTCAAATTTCTAGGTCAACATAATTAGAAAAAACTTGGATGATGAAAACCAGTGATAAAACGAATAGGATAACTATGATAACAGAGGTGAAAATAGATAAGCAACAGGTAATTATACACCAAATCTTCATGTTTATTAAGATAAACAGTTTGTGAGTCAATAATTTTTGAGATGGCAAATATGCAACGTTTTCTACATGATTTGCTCATAAAACTTTATTATGTATTTAAGGACTTATGAGCACTCAACAAATATGGCTGCCAGAGTTCCAATTATTTGCCGACACATTCTTCTCCTCTCCATTGCAACACCTAAACATAATATCGTATGATATAAGAGGAGAAAAGTGCCTAAGATCCTCTGTCGTGTACATTTCTTTTATGTATCAAATATGGCTACATGTACCAAGAGCTGTGAATGACTGGTCAATGTTTGTCATTAACTGCTTCATGGAATTTACCATTCTTGGAAAGAGGAAGTAATCCTTTTCTTCTAATTAGATTATGTTTATTAACTTATTGGTCATCCAATATGTCTGCCAGAAACTCTAATTTGCTAATACATTTTCTCTGAAACCAAAAACAGAGAACACCGATTACTGAATAAAAGAAGAACACATTCATATTGTGACATCAATTTATTAGCAATACAAAACCATTGTCAAGTTTCAGTGGGGTCGCTGTAACAGCAGTTCCTCAAAGTTTTATTGTTATTTTCATGTCCCCGGAATCAGATTTGGGGGTATATAGTTTTTGGCCTATCCGTCTGTTTATCTGTCTGTCTGTCTGTTTGTCCGAAAAAACTTTATTATTGGGCATATCTATTGAATGGAAGGTGATGGTGCATTCATATTTCACATGTGTATTCCTTGTGACAAGACCTTTCCATTGATACCAAAATTTTTGACCTCATGACCTTGACCTTTGACATACTTTTCAAAAACTTTAACATTGGGCATACATGTAACTCTTGACTGGAAGGTGATAAAGCTTGTATATTTCACATGTGTATTCCTTGTGCCAAGACCATTCCATTGATACCAAAAATTTTTACCTCATGACCTTGACCTTGACCTTTCACCTAATTTTTAAAAACTTTAACATTGGGCATGACTTTTGAATGGTAAGTGATATAGCTTTAATATTTCTCATGTGTGTTTCTTGTGGCAAGACCTTTCCATTGATACCAAAAGTTTTGACCCCATGACATTGACCTTGACCTTTTACCTACTTTTCAAAAACTTTAACATTGGGCATAATTTTTGAATGCTAAGTGATAATGCTTTCATATTTCACATGTGTATTCCGTGTGACAAGACCTTTCAATTGATACCAAAATTGTTGACCTTTCACATACTTAACAGAAAATGAAGTTTACGCTAACAAAGATGCCACAAGGGGCATTCGTGTTTCACAAACACAGACTTTATTTAGTAATATAACTCGAGGTTTTACCTAACAGCATCTGTGAAGTATTTTATGATTTTTTACAGTCATGAAGTTTTGAAAACAACGAATATAGGGGAATATTCCCATGAAAGGACCTGTAACGATAAGGCGTAAAATCTGCCCAAAAATAATGAAATTTTAAAGTACTTCATTTCTTTAATCAAGTTGGTGAAATACTTTAAAAGATAAAACTCCTTCAAAATCTGAAGAACATTTTTCATAAAATTGCTCAAATAGAGAGATATTTGAGTATAAAAGTGCTTATTTTGTAAAGAAATCAATGAAAATCGGAAAAGTTTCTATAAAATATCGTTCCCCCCCTTTGGAACACAGCACCACTTCTACCTAAGATGTATATTCATAATACAAATTTTCTGTAAAAGCGGAGTTGTGTTCCAAAGGGGGGACCAATAGTCAATTTACGAAAATGCGATTGGGCGGGTAGGGGTGAAGGAAAGATTTTGAATTAACAGGGAATTAGTAATTGGCATTTGATTCGCTTCGGCATTTAATTGATTTCTTTATTAATGGTTTCGATTTAATCAATTTTCAACAAAAATATTCGTTATTGTTTACTTTTTCACTAACAAACTTCTTTATTTTAATTTTGAGCATTGATAATTCAACAACCCTTCGCAATAAAAGTTAACAATTAGCGTTGACAAATGAAGTACCAGTCAACCTTAGAAAAAATGCTCAAAACTTCCTCGGTAACATTCACAAAGTATTTAAAAAATGTAATTATGGTAAATGTAAAAGAAATATGATTTTATATAGTGAAAAAAAGCTAATTCAAACTATTTTTATAACGGCGGCGTTGTTAATTGTACAATATAAGTGAGAGTGAGTGTTCGATTATATATCTCTGGCCACGTGTTTACGGTCTGATAAATCCGGAATATAATAATATTTGGAGAAAATCATGTGTTAGCTCGATATTTTTTATTGAATCTTCTCATTGAAGTTCATTTTGACATTTTGATCAATAAAAGTGACCGATTTTTAGAAATTTTTCGACATTTCACTCGCATAATTTTTATCATAAAAAATACCCCCGCCCTCACTTCTACGTAAAAATATAGGTTGTTTCTCATAATTATGTCAATAAAACTACTATATTTGATAAAAGATACTTGAAATGAAATAATTTCACGTACAGGACACATTTTAAATAATACTGATTGAGCTGGTATCGCAAGTAAAAATTGGGCAGATTACGGCCCTTAACGTTACAGGTCCTTAATAAAAGTATCAGATTGAAACTTCTCCAAATTTCTCCATATTCCATTTGTCATGTGTATTTCATATTTTCAAAACAATCATTTCAAAGGGAATGTTCCCTAAAGTTTCATAAAAGCATCATCTCCTCCAAATATTATAATACTATAGCTGTGATGTATATTTTTCATTATGTTTAAAAGCCAAAATTTCTAGGGGAATAGTCACCCATGTTCCATACAAGAATCACTTTGATATATCCGGAGAATGCTACTCGAAGTTTCTCACACTTCATTTGTCACATTTATGATGTATTTTTCAAATGATCATTTCTAGGGAAAGTTCCATAAAAGAATCATTTTGTTATTTCTGATCGAAATGCTGTTTCAATTTTCTTACTAATTCATTTGTCATGTGTATTTTTCAAACGATTATTTATAGGGGATTACTCCCCTAAGTTTAATAAAAGTAAACTTTTGTTATTTCTGGGAGAATAATCTGCCATATTTCTCATACTTTATTTGCCATATGTATTTTTTATATTTGTTTATGTTTATTGTAATTTAAAAAGTATCATTGTATGTAGATAAATATCTACTTGTGGTAATGATACTACATGGTCTTGTTTTCTGTAATATAGCCTTGTAGTAACATTGCTTTGAGAGATTGAAATTTCCTTTATTTTAATTTGGAAAGTATGTATGTATATATCTACTTGTAGTAATGTTACTACATGGTATTATTTTTGCAATTTAGCTTTGTGGTAACATTGGTTTGATAGCCTGAAAGTTCCTTTATTGTAATTTGGAAAGTATGTCTGTATATATCTACTTGTAGTAATGTTACTACATGGTCTTCTTTCCTGCGATATAGCTTTGTAGTAACATTTCTTTTAGCATGTTTAGAGATTGAAAGTTCCTTTATTGTAATTTGAAAAGTATGTATGTATATATCTACTTGACATGTAGTAATGTTACTACATTGTCTTGTTTTCTGTATTATAGCCTTGTAGTAACATTACTACGAGTATGAAAGTTCCTTTATTGTAATTATATATAAATGTTACTTCATTGTCTTGTTTTCTGTATTATAGCCTTGTAGTAACATTACTACGAGTGTGAAAGTTTCTTATTGTAATTATATATACATGTAAATGTTCCTTCAGTGTCTTGTTTTCTGTATTATAGCCTTGTAGTAACATTACTACGAGAGTTTGAATGTTCCTTTATTGTGTAATTTGGATGTATGTATGTATACATCTACTTGTAGTAATGTTACTACATGGTCTTGTTTTCTGTATGCCTTGTAGTAACATTACTACGAGAGTATGAAAGTTACTTTATTGTAATTTGGAAAGTATGTTTGTATATATCTACTTTAAGTAATGTTACTACATGGTCTTGTTTTCTGTATTACAGCCTTGTAGTAACATTACTACAAGAGTATGAAATTTCATTTATTGTAATTTTTAAAGTATGTTTGTAAATATCTACTTATAGTAATGTTACTACATGGTCTTTCTTTCTGTATTATAGCCTTGTAGTAACATTACTATGAGAGTTTGAAAGTTCCTTTATTGTAATTTGGAAAGTATGTTTATATATATATACTTGTAGTAATGTTACTACATGGTCTTGTTTTCTGTATTACAGTCTTGTAGTAACATTACTACGAGAGTCTGAAAGTTACTTTATTGTAATTTAGAAAGTATGCACATGTCTGTATATATCTACTTGTAGTAATGTTACTACATGGTCTTGTTTTCTGTATTATAGCCTTGTAGTAACATTACTACGAGAGTCTGAAAGTTACTTTATTGTTATTTAGAAAGTATGTACATGTCTGTATATACATGTATCTACTTGTAGTAATGTTACTACATGGTCTTGTTTTCTGTATTACAGCCTTGTAGTAACATTACTACGAGAGTCTGAAAGTTGCTTTATCGTAATTTAGAAAGTATGTACATGTCTGTATATATTTACTTGTAGTAATGTTATTACATGGTCTTGTTTTCTGTATTATAGCCTTGTAGTAACATTACTACGAGAGTCTGAAAGTTACTTTATTGTTATTTAGAACGTATGTACATGTCTGTATAAACATGTATCTACTTGTAGTAATGTTACTACATGGTCTTGTTTTGTGATTTGTTGTTATAGTACTTTCTATATATTTTTAGAAAAAGCTTCAGACATGTAGTAATGTTACTACATGTACATATGGATGTATTATTAAATACTGACTACTACATAATAATATACTGATGTGAAGTCTTTACACATGAATGTTAAACCATTGTTTTTCATTAAATTTTGACTTTTATCGTTTTTGTTCTTGTATATTAGTTGTAGTAATGTTACTACAAAATTCTTCAAAATTGTATGCTTTAAGGGTTCATTTGAAAGAAAAAAAGAATGAAACCCAGAAAAAGGACAAGAAAGAATTTCCTTTTTTATTCTGTAGTCGCTTAATAATAATTTTCTCAGTAAGGCCTAAAAAAATAATATGTGTGTTTCAGGGATTATTCTGGCTGCTGCTATGCATGAGAGAATTCTCTCGCTAGTTTTCATTGAATGAGAGAATTTGAAAAGCAATGAGAGAATATCTAAAATATGTTCTTATTATAGTATGTACAGTTCTTAAAGTACACTGTATACCCTGTTTTATTTACTTTGCATCAAGGGATTTGTGAAAATAAGACGCCACGAACACGTTAACACGTCATCAATATTCTTTTCTTTTATCTATATAAATATAATATAATGACATATAAGGTATTACTGATGCACATACATGTGAACATGTGAACAGTCCTCCCAGCGGGAGGACGAAATCTCCCGACGAAACAAGGATCCTCCCGATCGAAAATAGTCCTACCGACGAAAACGAAAATCCTCCAGATAATGCAAAATCCCCAGTTGTGTATTACATTACTCATTACGCTGGTTGTAGTGACCAATAAATTTTCAAATCAAATCAGTAAATGCTAATTATACAGGTGACAGGTATATTGATGGACATACAAAGTAATTAGCGCGGCGTTCTCTACACTGTACGTTCAGCATTTTGTAGACGGAGCGTATACCGGTAGGACACCGTTCAGTAATAATTCCCGTAAAAGGGGAAAGAAGTCCAGCCCATCAGTTTAACAATTTACAGGACAGGGAAAGCCATGCAACATAATCCCATTCCGATAAAAAATGGCCCGTTAAATCGGCAGCTCGCTGCGCCTCTCTAGTATTTACGTTGTAACGTAGGGATCTGCTCATTTGAGAGGTTATTTTCTATTATGATACAATATTGATTTTTCTCCAACATGCTTCTTTTATCCTTTTCTGCGCCTTATTTAAATCTCCAATGTCCACTTACGTATCTTATCTACGTACAGGTAGATCTACTTGTGAATGCGTTCGACCGTAAAATTGTTCATTGTCATTTTAACTTTTAAAGTGGTCAGTCAATGGGTAAATTTGTTTTTGCAGACACGACACTGTCATTTTATTTTCGATCTCGCGGACAAAAAGTGAATAGAAAAACCTTGGGACAAAAGATGACTCGATGTTGATGTGTGCGATAATTCTCTCATCCAAGTAAAATCAATGCAATTTTTTAGAAAAAGATGCGAGAATCTCGCAAAATCGCGCCCCAAAATGATCCCTGGTGTTTCCCATAACATGCTGAAATAAAATAGGGTAGGTCGGTCGGAATTTTTTTTTTTTTTTTTGGATTTTTTTTTTCTATCTACTTTTGTAGCATTGTAAGGCTTGTTTAGAATAATATACAACGGCGTAGCTCTGCCTGAAAAGTTGGAGGGGCACAACATCCCAAAATTTCTAACAAGCGAAAAAAAAGGGGGGGGGGAAGAGGAAGAGAATAAAGAAAAATATGGGAGTTTCATGTTCTGTATGCACAAATTTTAACATTTCTGGTGCAAAATATTGACTTATCAAAAAACTCTTTCTATACCCTCTATCATGAACAAGTATATGTAATATTATTCTATATAGTTTGAGTTAAATGTCTTCATGTACATTGATAAAGTAATATGTATTTTATCTGATGGATCAGAATAGCTCAATTATTCAGGAAGTCTATAAAGAACTGGCGAGCGGTAGCGATCCAAAGAAAAATTTTGAATATTGACAGAATCCCCCCACTTTTCAAAGTGGGGGCATGTACCCCCACTGCCCCTCCCCCCCCCCCCCCCTTCTCCTACGCCCTTGAATATTAAAGGTATCATTGAATCATGACCTTCAAATATGTGTTGTCTGTCAAGTACATGGAGAAATCATCAGTAAACACAGACATGTTAAACCATGTAGAAAGATGGGGGGAGGTCATTTTGTGTCTGTAACCGGTGGCAAACAGCAAAATGTTTATAATTGTTACTGAGCATTTTAAAACTGGCCTCCCACGCATGGCGACCTTGAATCTGCATTTTTATTATCTATACAGAACCCAATGTTTTTTTTCCTAAAAGTGACCATGACCTTTGACCTGTTTACCCAAAATCAAAAGGCTTCTCCTGATTATAAGCATATCGCCAAATTTGACCGTTGATCTTTCCCTCAAAATCAATGGGCTTACATGTACTTCCATATTGATACCTATATTGTCGAGTTACTTTATAAATTTAATGCAATGTCTCAAATAAGAGCCGAATTTCATAGGCTGTTCCCTCCTCAGGTACGGCCATAAAATAAGAACATACTCGCCGTTAACGGGAATGCGGTAACTTGCATTTGACGTTAAGTTTGTAGCCGATAAGTGCTGATTTTATGGTACAAACATCCGGTTTTTTTTTCTGGTTCCAGTAATGTGTTGCAAAAAAGACTCAGTTTGCGACCAAAAAATAAGCATTTACAGGCCGCAAACATATATTGTAACGTCAGAAGCACGTTATCCCTATTAAGACTGACGTGGAGGCGCGTGGTCAATAGTTCGTATTAAAATTTTATTTACAGCCGTGAAAATGTCGAGATGTAATCGTTCTATTGTACAACTTTAACATACGTTGCCGCAAAATGACCGTCTCGCTGCGTTGAAAACAACTTACGCACTGTATAGTTACCGAAATATTTATCACGTACCTTGTATTAGGACAGTTTTTTTTTAAACAGATTTTACAGGACAACTAAATTTCCTTTTGAACAGATTCAATTTTCATATTAACCTGCAATAAAAATTGAGATATGACGAATATTTTTTTACGAAAGTAGGCGGCGATTTTACCCTAAGTAGGAGGTGAGAAATCGAAGGTCGCTGGCTGAGTTAATGAGAACCCTGATTCAGACTGTATGTTTTTATAACAATCAGAGAGTACAAACATTGTCAGGCATTAATCCTTTTATGGGAAAAAAGGAAGCCAGCCCGGTAGTGCCGTACAATATAAAGTAGCGTTTCGAGAGAGAAATTATAGATTACTTCGTATTTTTACAAAATTTAAAAAAGTTGATGAATAAAAAGAATATTTTGCAATAGATAATGTTAAAAGGCAGGTAAAATTACACCAAAATCGGTAGATTTAACATTTCTGGCATGCATTTCATAAAGCGCGACGAACATAGAACTGGCGCGAAAAACCTATAAATGCAACTAAAAATCGAGAAAAAAACGTTAGGGTTGGCGGCTTTGAGTGGGGTCGGTCGGGTGATGGGAAACAAAGGTATTTTTTCTTTTGGCCTAAGCAGAAATATGTAAAGAAAGCTAAACAATCATAAAATACAAAACCTTGTATGAGACAGACAGGAATGAAAATATGTGATATCCAGTAAATATTGGAGAAAAATCACCACTGCAATACTAAGGTAACTGAGAATAAAGGTGCTCTGTTTCCTTGACCGTGCATAAGATCTCCTCTTCCTGTCGAGATGAGCTAAAAATCCTCTATACTTACCCCCTTCATCTTTGAGTCGTATAACAAAATATCTACTAGAGTCCATTACAGCCTCCACCGCCACCCCTGGATAACTCTCTACTGGACATTGTGCAAACAGCTCTCCTATAATACACACAAAGTAGACGTCCTCTATCAACAATTATACCTTTCGGTCTTTTCAAAATACAGAGTTATTTCCCATTTGTTCAGGTACATGTATCTCTCCTAGACTAATGCCGTAATGGAGACATAATCAAAATTTTTCGGAAACCAAAATTAAAAATTCATGGAAAGATGGTGTATTGCTTTGTTAATCAAATAATGAATCAGTACAACATGACTATGGAACGCCAAATTAACAGAAACTCAAATAATTCGAGAGCTCTTCAATTAATTGAAGAGCTCTTTAAAAGAATTAGAGAGCTCTTTAAAACTTAAAAATAAAAGAATTAGAGAGCTCTATAATTCAATTAAAGAGCTCTTTAATTCTAATATTGCGCTCTTTTATTCATTTATTGCGCTCATAAATACAATTAGAGAGCTCTTTAATTCGCATCATTTATTGAGTGCAATAAATGAATTAAAGAGCTCTCTAATTTTATTATTGAGCGCAATAAATGAATTAAAGAGGGCAATAATTGTTTTACTGCGCTCAATAATACAATTAGAGAGCTCTTTAATTCTTTTTCTTTTTCTTTTAAACTCTTTTCTCAAAACGCTACATGTACAAAAAAAATTATGTATATGTAAATGTACAGGACACACTTAGTACAATGAATAATGCTTATTTTACATGTATATATTGGAAAGTTGTAAACATGGTGAATACAATAGATAATTTTATTTATCATACTCTGGTTATAATATTCACCTGATGTTTTATCCTCTAACTTTATAAATAGATCTCTTCCCTTGGCCACTACCCTCAGTCTGCCCGTCCAATCTGGCTTTTCTAAGTTCCAATCTGCAGCTCTGTAAAAATACCAAGTTATCCTGTCTGAATGTGAAGTAGACCTGCGTCTTTCATTCATGCATATTCCTTATTTTCGAAAAACAGAGTTGCTTCCCGTTTGGGGTGGTATCTGACGTAGACTTATTGTGACGTCACCAAATTCTATGGAAATGATCCTATACTCTGGGAAATGACGGTATAAAATTGGCTTTATCATACCATTTTCATGACGTCATAATAGTTTTACATCAGAAATCGTATCAAATGGGAGATATAACTCTGTTTTCCGCAAAGAATCAATATTCTACCTATGGTGAGATGAAAATATGACTGGCCATGAGAGAGAACCTCATGAATTGTGTATAGTAGGTTCACTCTCATGGTATCACTATTGCCATGATTTAAATATGTTTAATAAAATCTGAACATCATGGTTTCACCACTGACTATAACTATGTCGTAAAGCCTAAAGGACAGTGCTCTCCCCACCTGCTTTTCACTCACAGTGAGATAATGCCGCAGTTTCCAATCCCTGTATCCCATGGTACACATCCTTTATTTTCATAAAATGTGTTCGCCTTAGTTCATGTTTACATCACAGTCAGGAAAGTGTGTTGCACTACCAACCATAAATAAGTATCCAGGTATAATAAATATTAGAAAATTCATGAAAAGCTCATCCCAATATTTTCTCTTCTGAATTTTTCAACATATTATTTGGATTATTTAAATCTTTTATCAAAAATGGAAAATTAAAATAATATTTCTAGAATTTTTTTCTTTTAAAAATTGACATAATATTATTAATTTATTTATTACAGAAAAAATGCAAAAATTTATACAACAAAAGTTTATCCGAGAAATTAAATTACTTGAATTGATAGCAGTGTATATCAGATTTTCAAAACAATGGAATGAAAAATCTATCATTTTTTAAATAAAAGAGGAGAGTATTAGGGGGGTACTTATTAAAGACAAAGACTGTCCCGCTATTTTGACCTAAAAAAAAAAGTCCCAGCCGGGACACGGAAAATACCAACTTTTAGACGTACCATAAAAAAAAAATTCAGCATAATATTGATTATTCTGTGTCAATATCAGTTGTTCCATCTTTTCATAAGCTTTTTAAATTGTTGATTCGGGCAAGTTCTATAAATACCTGTTGCCACTGTGTCGAATAGAAAGGCAATAAATTGATATCGAATTGATTTTTTTTATCGCAGACAAACAGAAATTGAATTAAGATCATTCCACAGTCAGGGGTGCTACTTCAACAAGTAATCGAAAAATTACTTCTACATGTAATTATTTGACTGATATCAAAATGTAACCATGATTTCACATAAAAAGTTAAATAATGTTTCATTTCCTATAGCAAGTAAGAAAAAACAGCAGTAGAAGGCAAGAGTACTTCCAATATTTTCAGAAGGAAATAACTTTCTCAGAAGAAATTGTTTCAGTTAAGAAAGATAGTCGAAATTGTAGCTGAATTTCACTTAAAAAGTTGCAAATTTGTGCAAGTTTGTAACCTTGTAGATTTTTGAATAGAATTTTCATCCCAATAATTTTTCCTATAAATTAAGACTTTCCTTTTCAAAATAAAATTTTAATTTTAATTACGATAATTGCTTAAAGCTTTACTCTTTTCCTTTAAAGATAAGCCCCATTCAATAAATATTACTTAAACAAGTAATTTTAAGGAATGGTATTAACCTTGATATTAATTTCTATTACTGAAGCAATTATTACTGATATGAGTAGCCCTAATAAGAATTAAAAGATTGAGAGCTTTAAATTTGTATGCTACCATCATTACAAACCATCCAATGCCCTACTTTTTATGTATATTACTAGCAGAAGTAATATGTTGTATGGACATAGCAAGTAAATCAGTTATTTTTAGAAGTAATCATTTTAGGAGGCATAATTAGAAAGTTACTTGAAAAGGTAAATTTTTTTTAATTACTTGTTGAAGTAGCACCTGTACATGTATATTTGTAATGCATCGAATGGGAGCGATTCCTTTCAGAGGGGAATCCATTCGCAGTGTTTTTAACTTACTGTCTGCGCGGCTCACTTCGGAAACTGGATAAACGCTATTTTGCCTATTTCATCATGCAGAACTTTAAATAAAATTGGTACCATTCTGTAGATCTCGCTTAGTCGTAAATTTTGGTATGAGTTATATAATAGTCAGTGCACGCAATCAAAATGAATAGACAAAGCAAAGTTTTAGATGGGTCATTGTCGATGCTAATTTTTCCAGTGATGTTGTTACACTCTCCATAGGCTCAATGTTAAACTCGAAGACGTCACGCCGAGATTTAACATTGAAAACGCCCCATCTTAATTTTATATTGTCTATATAATTTGATTGCATAAACCCTCGACCATGCAACATATACCAAAATTTACGACTAAGCGAGATCTGTTCAAAGATATAAATCTTATTGTAATTTTTGCATGACAAAGCTTCCGCAGTGATCGAGTCGCAAGGACAGTAGTACCAGATCTATTAAAAGCATTTCACACCTTTAACCCATAGGCGCTCGTTGCAAAGATAATTTTTTTCTGCCTGTGCTTTAACCTATGGTGGTTTCCCAATCAGCTGTTTCTATGTTTACATCATAGTGCCGATAGACAGAAGAAAGGAGCAAGCCTAGTTTTTTTCTTACATGAAGCCCTGAGATCTATATGCAAACACTAGGGCCTCATTTTAGTTATTTCTTTTGGTGCGAAACGTCGAAGTGCGACTTACAGCTGTGCAGATCCGCCCCTTCCTGCCCCTTTGAAATCGAAAATAGATAAGTTTCGATGAGAAATATCTTTTATAATTTATCTATATTTATTTGTAGTGTACCTGTAACCCCTATTTGATGGTCTCGGAGGAATTTTATACACATGGACTTGGTTTTTGACGCATGAAACACTCTCATAGTCGGCACTCGTCATCGTGTCTATGAGCTAATTATTATCGTACGAGTTGTCTCCCGCAATAATTGAAATTCTGAGCCCGTATTTTTTTTTTTTTTTTTTTACAAATTGTATTGATTGACAAACAGTTCATTAATCAACAACCGCCTCGTGACAACTTGTTAGACTAGGAAATGTACAGATAAGAATAGAAACACAAATTCAAGAGCGGATCTAGAAGTAGGGACCGGGAACCTCACTTGAAATATATACAAAAAAATTAAAATAACGATTTGTTACCGCGACGTTTTTAAAAATATTCTTCTTCTTCTTTCACTTCTTTCATTACTGAACAGTCGACTCTTTTGAAAGCGTTAATTATTTCAGGCGCATGGCAGTGACGGCTAAAATCCTCGGTATGTACAATTAAAAAGTTCTAAAAGAGGGTAAAACAGGATGCTGTCAAGATGGTTATAGGTAAAAGCCCTAGCTGTGGCCTGTCAGATGGTACTAGAGCGTTCAACTGTTTGACAATCCTGGGGAAGAATGAATTCCGATAGGTGTCCTTGTTGGTGGAAATCTCTCGAAGTCGATGAGCTCCCGTGGTCCTGGAGTCCTGCTGTGACATAGATCTAGATGCTGGCTGGAATTGCAACTTCCCCATGGAGGATTTTGAACATCATGGTATCTTCTGGCTTGCAGGGTCTCCCACTGAAGGTTTCCTAGCATGGTGGTAATAGTGTAACGTGAACTTCGAGCGAAAAGTATTATCTACGGGGTTCGCCTCTGATTTACACAGAGATACGTGTATAATATCTATATATTGAATTTTCCTTATGACTGTCTGTCACTATGATTATATATGTTGAATCAAAATGTACATGAAATGATTTATTGAACAACAAAATGAATTAACTAAATGATTTGCCAATATGAATTATGGCGTGCCAAAATGTATGTACCGTCCTACCACCTATGTGACATACCCTAACTTGTTTGACCTACCACACGATGTGACCTGCCAAACGATATGACCTGCCAAACTGTGGTACGTACAAACGTACCGGCTTACCAATGCACTTGACGTGCCAATGCTTTTACTAAGCAACCTAGACTTTATGTCTACCTAGCCAGTCACTCTAATACGGTAAATTAGCTCTGTTCGGGCTATGGCTCTATTCGGGCCTTTACCGTATTGAGTAAACAAAAATAATACCGTACCAATTAGATCTTCTTATTCCAAGTTGACAGCGATAGTAACACAACCGAAGTGAAGTGAGAAATGAAGGAACTTGGCTTATATATAAGGACGGGTCCAAGTAAAATAGGGGTGATAGGGATATCTGGACGATTCCAAATTATAACTAATGTCAGATGAACGTTTACATCAATCACATGGTATTTACAAGCATTTCTGTGAGTAAGACTGATTTTGTTACACTACCCACGCCTCCGATTACATTCGCCCCCGAATGTCAAAAACTTAAAGGAACAAAATCTTTTTTTTCACTGCCATCTCTTCCTCTTTTTTATAATAATAACAACAATATGCAGTATCAACAAATTAAATACAAAGTATAAAAATGTTTAACAACAAATGAAAAGTTCTAACAAAAATGATTGTCACTTAGAAACAGGATGTTTGTCACTGCTTAATCACAAAAATCGTGTCATCATGTGAGGTAATGTCATTTACATATTAAAGAATTCCTCCACCTCCTTTATAACTTCTACAGAACGTCCGCCCTCCGTATACTTCGTGACAGTCACCTCCTTCATACGTTTCCTGTACTTATTACACTGTACACCTACACTTTTGGTCTGCACAATGTCTGACTGGGTGGCAACACTATCATGATCAGACGCGATCTGCACACCAACGTCACACAATTTAGCCTGCTTAGGCGGAGGTTCAATCACTGGCACATCCGGAGCACGTCTGACAACAGTTCGGCCAGATGCAACAGGTGATGGTGTTGTCGCCTTGCGCACAACACGGCCAACAATCAAATCAGCAGCACCTTCATCATCTCTGTCACTATCATCACTGGACGAATCAGATCCCTCGTCAGCTGACGAGTCATTAGCATGATCAATAAGTTCTCCAGGATCTTGTGTATGCCAGTCCGATTCTTCTCCAGTCTTTTCTGTGGAGGTACTGGCGACATCCTTCTGTCCGAGAGGAGTAAGAGGCGGAATAAGTCCTTTGTGGGCACGGTTTTTATGCCTTCTAACGTTGGATGGTTTGTTGGACTTAAAGTCACACATATCACATGCATAATCTGTCAAAGCACAGTCTGCAATATGGACCTTGAACGCCTGCTGTGTGGCACATATGATAGAGCACAGTGGACATCTGCGTGCACCAGTATGCTTCGTCACCTTAGTGTTCACCATCGTGTAAGTCTGAAAGTAAATGATATACGGTTAAAAGTCTGTTTCGTAATCTTTTAACCAAGGTGGCGGTCTACGACTTCTAAACTGTCTGATTGGTGTTTCACTTATGTCAGGCACTTCATTGTCAGACTTTTCAACTTCATCAGTCAAGTCATTTGGCATGTCATGACTGTCAGGTGTCTTAAGTTCAGTGTTCTCAGTATCCCCTAAATTGTCTTCACCAAGTAAAGTCTGGGGTCGCAAATGACGCATTCGATCAACATGAATTACCTGATTGGAACCTCGCCAGCCACAGTCTACTAAGTATGTTACATCAGACATTTTCTTTTTGACTGTGTACGGGCCGTTCCAATAGGTAGTGAATTTCGGGGATTTGCCCTTATGAGTTCTGGGGAAATAGACACATATCCTATCCCCAGGAGTGTACCCTTCCCAGTGTAATTTTCTGTCATGGTAATGCTTCTGTCGAACCATACTTTGGTTGGTATGGACCCTAACATGCTTGTGTGCATTCTCTAAACGTTCTTGCAACACCCAACACCACTGATTTTGTGAAACTGACTTTATTTGAGAAGGCATCTCAAACATTATGTCTAAAGGAGTACATACATCACGACCAAGCATAAGTGCATTCGGAGTATATCCCGTAGTCTCATGATTTGATGACCTATATGCCATCATAAGATATGGCAGCTGTACATCCCAATCATTATGATTGTCGTTTACAAATGCACTTAGCATTGCAGTGAGCGTCCTATTGAAGCGCTCGACCATACCATCAGACTGCGGATGGTATGGACTGGTATGGGTCTTCTTTATCCCCAAGAGCTTACACATTTCTTGAAACAATGCGCTCTCAAATTGGCTACCTTGATCTGAGTGTATCGTCGCTGGTACCCCAAATCTGGTTATCACTTCATTAACCAAAATTCTAGCGACTGTACTTGCTTCCATGTTTTTCATGGGATAACTTTCTGTCCACTTTGTGAAGTAGTCAGAAATAACTACAATGTACTTATTTCCCTCCTCAGTCATAGGTAGCTCACCTAGAATATCTAACGCTATGCGCTCCATCGGATAGCTGGTATGCACAAGGGTCATTGGTGCCCTTTTTGTCTTGTTCTCTCCTTTTCTTTTTGTGCAAAATTCACAACCTGTCACATAGTTGCGAACATCAGTCTGGAGTTTGGGCCAGTAGTAGCTTTGTCTGACCTTGTCAAGGGTTTTTCTGATACCAAGATGACCTGCAGTCTTTTCATCATGACAGTATTGTAGTACTGTTCGTCTCTCACTTAATGGTACTAAGGCCTGATAGTGTGTGGAATTGGTATCAAAGTCCTCCCACTTTCTACATATAATACCGTCAATCACACAAAGTCTTTCAAATTGACTGTAAAGGGATTTGACGTAATAGCCATCACCCTCGAGCTCCTTTGAGCTTGGTCTGGCATTCTTGTCTAGCCAAGATTTAATCTTTTGCAAATCGCCGTCATTTTCCTGTATACTCTTAATTGAAAATGGAGAACAAGAGACACTCTTAACCATGGAAACGGTAGCATTCTCATCAAAGCCTTGATGGAAGCCACATTGCCTACAAGGGAGTCTACTTAAGGCATCCGCATTTCTGTGAAGCCTTCCCGGTCTATGTTGGACATCAAAATCGAATTCAGACAAAATTTCTAACCACCGGGCGATCTGATTTTGTGGGTCCTTGAACTGCATCAACCAGCGCAGAGAGCTGTGATCAGTCCGAATAAGAAACTTTCTTCCATAGAGGTAGTGTCTGAAATGTTTCACAAAGTGAATTACAGCCAGTAATTCTTTGCGGGTCACGCAATATTTACGTTCAGATTTCGATAGTGACCTACTGGCATAAGCACATACCTTTTCTTCACCATTTATGTTTTGCGACAAAACAGCCCCTATAGATAGGTCACTTGCATCTGTATCTAATATAAATGACCTTGAGAAATCAGGGTTAACCAAAATTGGCGCAGACATGAGTGCATGTCGTAAGCCGTCAAATGATCTTTGACAAGTATCTGTCCATTGAAACTCCATGTTCCTATTCGTCAGCTTATGTAGAGGACTGGCAATTGACGCAAAGTCAGGAACAAACCGACGATAATAACTGCAGAGGCCCAAAAATGACCGTACTTCAGTCACATTCCTAGGCACAGGCCAGTCTGCTATAGCTTTTATTTTGTCCTTACTTGTTGTAATACCAGCCTCAGTAACCACATGCCCGAGGTACTCTACCTCTGATGCAAATAGATTGCACTTTTTAGCCTTTAGCTTTAATCCAGCTTCAGAGAGGCGGTCAAAAACCATTGAGAGGTTTTGTATCATGTCATCAAATGTCTTCCCTGTCACTATTATGTCATCTAAATATACCAGACATATTTCGAACTGCAATCCTCTGAGAACCGATTCCATTAAACGCTGGAATGTTGCCGGGGCGTTGCAGAGCCCAAACGGCATAACAGAGAATTCATACAGTCCTCTCCTTGAGGCAAAGGCCGTCTTTGGTCTGTCATTTTCTAGAACGGGCACCTGCCAATAGCCCATACACAAATCTAGTGTTGAAAACCACCTAGCACCTGACAAGTGATCAAGAGACTCCTGAATGAGTGGCAAAGGATAAGCATCCTTTATTGTCACCTCATTCAGTCGCCTATAATCTACACAAAAGCGTGTAGAGCCGTCCTTCTTTTTAGCTAGGACTATCGGGGAAGACCAAGGACTTTTAGACGGTTGAATAACCTTTCTTTCTAGCATAGCGTCAATATGCTTGTTGACCTCTTCGTGCATGTGCTCCGGAAGTCTCCTTGGAGCTTGTTTGATTGGGTGTGTATCACTTGTATTGATTTTATGATCAATTGATTCTGCCCTACCAAGATCAAAGTCATCTTTAGCAAAAAGGTAATGATACTTTAGCATGAACGCTTTAAATATGTCACGCTGGTCATCGGATAGTTTTGATACTGTCTGATCGTATAGGCCCTTCAAGTGAGCAGGTATGTCACTCACTGATCCTTGGCTACAAGCCTGTCCCTCAACTATCTGCAAGACAGGTGTGAATTGACCTACAACCGTACCCTTGTGCAAGTTATGACTTTCATTGTGTAGATTCATTATCCTAACGGGAACTTTTTCTGGGCTATCCGTTAATGTACGTGCTGTTAGACCTCTGTCTGACTTAGTAAAACTATCGATTGGTTCTACCATACCAACACCTAAATTTGATACTACCTCACCAGATTTGTCATGAACCGAACAAAGTGCCAAGACCTCAGATCTGGCAGGAACACGTAGTGACTCGTCTAAATAAACTCTATAACAACCAACATTTCCTTCCAGGAATAAGTCGATACTTTGACCGTTCAACCCGAGGGTTTTGTGTGCTATGTCAACTGAACAATCATGATTCTTCATGAAGTCAAGCCCCAATATACCGTCTATTCCTATGTCTGCTACAATAAACTTCTGAGTCATTGAAAAACTACCTATCTTTATAGGCAAAATGGTCGTCCCAAGTACTGACAGTGCTGAACCATCAGCAATGAGGATATCAGCATTCAATGATTCCAATGGCACATCACCAATATGTCTAGGTGCAATAAGACTAACAGTTGCCCCCGTGTCTACCAGTAACTTCACACCAGTGCCATTTATGTCAGCATGTATATAGAGACCCGATTGTCCGACCTTACTGGCTATGTCCATAGACCCGACAGACAACTTATTTCGTTCACCCTTTGAATTGTTCGTACCTGTATTGGCCTTGCCTTGATTTTGTTGGTTCTCAAGAGCAAGGAATTTACGACATTTCTTTTTGATATGCCCGTCCTTCCCACAAAAATAGCACTTAAATCTAGGTTTACCCACTTGAGAAGGCAATGTCTGACCACCTATTTGCTGACCTAACTTTTGATTGTCTTTAATATCTTTTATTTCCCTACGCATTTCGCTTAAGGCCTTGTTGGTATCCTCAAGCATTTTACGTACTAACGAGTTCTCGCATGGTACGTCGGCATCCGTACGCAAAACAAAGCCACCAACTTCCTCTCTTTTCTTATCTGCTTTATTAAAAGCATCAAGTTCCACAGCTAAACATATAGCTTCATTTAAGTTCTTAGGCCTTGACTGTTTAATGCGTAGTCTCATGTCAGAGCTATGTAGGGAGTCTATGAAGTATTCAGTAGCTAATGTTTCTCTGACATCATTAGGGGCCTTGGCGTATGCCAGGTTGGTAAGCCTTCGTATGTCCTGACCTAATTCGGGTATGGACTCTGAGGCTTTTTGCTTCCTATCCTTAAGTTGCGCCCTATAGAGATCCATTTGATTGGAAGGCGCATATCTGTCTTCAAGGGCCTTAGATAAGTCATTGTAATTTTTACGGGACTGTACTGGTAAATTACCCAAAACAGCTTGTGCCCCCTCCCTTAGAGCGACTGCCAAATAAAGACCTTTCTCATCCTCTGACCACTCATTTAATTGCGCACAAATATCAAAGTGCGACTTGAAGTCAATCCAAGATGACTTGCCATTGTACGTAGCAGGTTTTACAATATTTTTGCGATACCTGCTATACGTGGTGTCTGCACTATTTGACAATAATTGACCCTGTGACTGTGTACTATGTTGAGATGCGCCATGTGCGTTCCCAAGTCCGTCACTTGAATTTACATTGGTCCGTCTATTACTTATATTTGGATCCCTACTGTTTGGCCCGACTTGTCCCGTACCCGTACTAAATGTAACACGCCTATTCTGTGGAGATATATTTCTCCGTCGTGAGGTCGTACTTTGGCTTGTACTTTGTCGACTTACAATGGGTGTTGATTGTCGTGATATCTGATTTGCTAGACATGACAAGTCATACTCTAATTGTGTAATCTCGTTCGTCAAGTCATGTATCCTATCCATTCTGAACTAAATATTTTAATACACGTATATATAAGAAAGAACCACCGCTTGCCACCAAAATATGTAACGTGAACTTCGAGCGAAAAGTATTATCTACGGGGTTCGCCTCTGATTTACACAGAGATACGTGTATAATATCTATATATTGAATTTTCCTTATGACTGTCTGTCACTATGATTATATATGTTGAATCAAAATGTACATGAAATGATTTATTGAACAACAAAATGAATTAACTAAATGATTTGCCAATATGAATTATGGCGTGCCAAAATGTATGTACCGTCCTACCACCTATGTGACATACCCTAACTTGTTTGACCTACCACACGATGTGACCTGCCAAACGATATGACCTGCCAAACTGTGGTACGTACAAACGTACCGGCTTACCAATGCACTTGACGTGCCAATGCTTTTACTAAGCAACCTAGACTTTATGTCTACCTAGCCAGTCACTCTAATACGGTAAATTAGCTCTGTTCGGGCTATGGCTCTATTCGGGCCTTTACCGTATTGAGTAAACAAAAATAATACCGTACCAATTAGATATTCTTATTCCAAGTTGACAGCGATAGTAACACAACCGAAGTGAAGTGAGAAATGAAGGAACTTGGCTTATATATAAGGACGGGTCCAAGTAAAATAGGGGTGATAGGGATATCTGGACGATTCCAAATTATAACTAATGTCAGATGAACGTTTACATCAATCACATGGTATTTACAAGCATTTCTGTGAGTAAGACTGATTTTGTTACAATAGCTCCAGGGTGATAATCTTGATAATTGTTGGTAACAAATCTAGCAGCTCTACGTTGCACCATCTCGATGGATTTGATATGCTGAGTGTACGTGAGGATCCCAGACCGTTGCTGCGTATTCTAAGGTAGGTCTTACTATATCTTTGTTGGCCATTTCCCGCTTAGCATTTGGATTTCCTGTTTTGGAATTAAGAATTCAATCTAATATTTTTTTCTGTTTATGCAGGTATCACCCGAAAAATTGGACAGAAAACTGCATCAATGCGAAAAAATATAAGATTTATTTCTTATCATTTAATTATGAAAAACAGACCTTTTTTTTATCCAAGAACAATCAATCACCCCACTATATTTCGTTTACAAGTAGGAAGGTTTCGCAGTGATACGTCTGCCAAAACGAAGTTATGGCAGCCGCCATGATTCAAACAGCGAAAGATCGTCTCTCTATATCTTTGGAATAAGGACTAGTTTGAGCAAATTATACATGCACTGTTAATTTTTGAGTAAGTAGAAAAGAAATGGTACCATTGAAATGATAAGTAAACATCTACAAATTGTATTTTCAGCAACGAGTTCATTCGTGTTTGAGGGAACCCCCAGTTCTAAAAATAGTGCTATAAATAGACTTCCATGAAAAATTGTGTTGATCAATGTATCAAGAAAATTTCTCAGCCAATCAGAATCTTCGTTTCTTGAAAATGACAATGGAAATTAAATGATTCGAACATCACTGATGAGACATAACTTCTTGAAATGCGCATATGGTGCACTGAAACTTTACAATAGAACACATATATTTCGATATTGACAATTCCTCTTGCATTAACAAGAAAATGGCGCTTTCTTTTATTCATATGAAATGTTAATTGATAGTTTAAAACTGCATAGACATGCACCGATTTTATGAAAACTATAAATAATTATCAGTTGTTGAAACATTCATTTACAAAGGAAGCAAAATTTATTAATAATTAGGTAACATGATATGTCCATGTAAATTTATATTTAATATTGAGAATTTCAAAAGTAGGTATACGAGTATATGTTCATACGTCCATGTAAATGTAAACTAACACGCAATATTTACCTGGTCCCTCCTCTAGATCGCTAGGGGTCCGTCGATGCTCAATTTGGTGTACTATTGTGAGTGCTGTTCAGATTATGTTCAGGATCTTCTTTAGATAACTCATTTGTGTCACACTTATGCCCTTTGCCGTGTGGAGCTCGTAAAAAGGGTTTGACAGTAAGTTTTTTGAATATGTTTTCCCGACATGGTCGCCATAGCATTTTGTATATAGACAAAACCTCAAACAGTGCATGCATTTCATATATTGTTTTCATTTTCGTGCGTGAACATCGACGGCGGATGCGGCTAGCCAACAGGGGATGCTTACTCCTCCCGGGCACCTGGTCCTACCTTTAGCTTGCTAGGAGTCCGTCGATGATCAATTTGGTGCTCTATTGTGAGTGCTGTTGAGATTATCGTTAGGATCTTCTTTAACTCATTTACAATATATGTTGATGATGAAAAGACAAGGTTGTTAAAATCTCAAAACGAAGCAATAAGTGAGGCAAGTCATAAAATCAAGCAAACACACCGCGTGGGATCGAAACGTATGATGTTGGGATTCCTTACGAAGATTTTTGATCGTTTAAACTGATGAGACGTACGTTGCAGTAGGGCAATGCCTAATAAGTAAGTCCATATCGTTTATATATCTGAAAAGTCTAGTTTTTGCAAACACTTCAAGAGTTTGTCAAAGGGAATGATTTTTCTGTCGTCGACAAGCTATTGATGTGTTTGTAACTATTATAAACTTTTCATGTACCTGGACGATATGGACTGATTTATTAAACATTGTCCTAATGCAACGACTCGTCAGTTTTGTAAAGTTTAAGTTAGAAAATTTAAAAAATTACCCCCAAAAATACTATGTAAGGTCAATCACAACACCATACGTTTCGACCCCAAGCGATGAGACAGAGGTTTGCATTTTAGCTGGATGGAACTCAGTCGTACCCATAAAAACGGAATAAGGACATGTGCCCTTTAGAAGCGGTAATCTTTGGTACAGTTTTTAGTTGAACTTTCAATGACACCGACAGTGTCCGCTGAGAGGAAAAAAGACACAGAGGTACAAAGTTGTGACCTAATGAATCACAACCAGAGTTGACGGGAATAGTGGATATAGTGACTATACTTATACTTCATAAAGTAAAAAAGTAATAGGGTTATTTGTATTGCTATGCACAAAAAATCACTAAGCTGTACATACGAATGTAGAAACAAACGGGAAGTCCAAGCAGACTAATTAGGCACGGTCCATTTGATATTCTGGGGGGGGGCTTGGGTTTTTTTCGAAAAAAATAATTTTGCTCTGAATTTTGATGAAAAAAATAAATTTGCTTATGGTGTGACAGAAAAAAATAATCTTGCTCTTACAAATAATCTGAATTTGAAGAATTACAATAAAATTTTGCTAAAATTCTTGAAATTTTTCCGGCTCGCTTCGCTCGCCGCAGTTTTTATTCTATCAAAAAAATTTTTGCTCGCTTCGCTCGCTATAGTTTTCTATCAATCGTTAATTGCTAATGTCAAAGTTCATATATTTGAAAGATATGAAAAGTGTTAACAATACTTATGTATAACTATTAATACATGTTGCATGTATCCCATAGAGTCTCATGAATTTTATGTTCTTGTAAGCTTAATTTGAGGGAGAACTTCAGTTATTCACCATTTTACAATTCTGCATTTTAAAATTTGTCTAGAAGACCTTCCTCAAAGACCCTCTTATATTCATGTACCTTATATAAATTTTGCTTATTTAGAATTGTATTGTAGAAATCTTTTATCTCTCTATTTCATAATAGAAATAGAATTGAGAGAATTGAATACTTGCATAGAAATAAAGTATATATTAATATTAAGAGTTTTGAGTAAAAGTATAAATAATATCTATTGATAAAACACAAACATTCTTAATATATATGCACATCACTTTGTTAAAAAAAATTTCCTTGCTCCGACTTTGCACGAAAAAAATAATTTTGCCCCGGTCCGGGGCGAAAAAAATAATCTTGCTCCGACAAAAAACCCAAGCCCCCCCCCCCCCCCCCAGAATATCAAATGGACCGTGCCTTAATGAAATAAAAATGATATACGAACGTCCTGGTGACAAAACCACCGCAAAAAACTATCACTATCCTTAAGATTAAAAACATATCACCACCTGCTGCACGATTCAGCATGACCAAAGCGTTAGCCTTAAGCCGGGTAATTAATTTTAGCCAAGTGGATGTTATATAAGGGATTGAATACATGCACATTTACATCATACCTATTAACAGAAAAATTAGCAGTTTTTTCAGCTTACAGTATGGACAGTTTTAAATTTTGTTGGATTTTACTGAATATCTGTGTTAGCTTCATTTCAGCCCAGCCAAGAGGTATGCTTTTTTTGTAATTTTAGAATTCTTATTTAATTCTCTTTTTTAAATGAAAGAAACTTAAATAAATTTTAAACGTGCATAAAATATTAGATTATTATCAAAATATTATTAGTCTTGCAACAACATATATCTGACTTAACGCCCATGATGAAGGGGTCCTTTTTTATGAAACAGTTGTACGTCTGTGTGTTCTTCATGCCCCTACGTCATGCTGTCTTGTTTGTATGGTCATCTGACAGTTAGGAAGTTATATACACCACTGATGTGCGTTCTTCGAGACCTCTTAGAAACCGGAAAAGTTGATGGGCTGTGTGCACGTAATCTGTTTAACCACTCCATTATCTACTGGCCTACAATGTCGCAGATGTCCGTCCTAAATCGGCACCGGTTGCCAATTGGTCTCGTTGGTTTATGTGAGGTCTCTTGTGTTTGGTGTTTCTGCGTTGTTTATGACGTTCCTTGAAACTCTAGCGTCTCTTCTTTGTTGCTGTGCAAGTCAACTCCGTGTTTTGTTTGGGTTGTTCTGCTGTAGATACTGCAACCGAGTGTTGTTCGAGATACCCTCCTTTTGTTTTCGTTAGAGGACATATGGGTGGGTAGGAGGGTTGTGCGTTGTGTAGTATAACTACATGAAGCTATCACAAAGCAGATAGAAGCTCTAAGTCTACACCGGGTGCATATTCGTCCTCCTCAATTTATCTTTTGTCATATACTAGTATATTTCACAAGTTTTAATGCGACTACTTGTTCGTTTGACCGTTCGACGTTGCTATTGTAGTGTGTATCGTTTTTCCTGTTGATTGTTGACTAAAGTCTGTTGCATCCTGGGAGTGTTCCGCTATGGTCAACCGAAGAAAGTTTTACGGGCGATCTGATCTTTACTATAAAGCAATTTTGCCTGGCATCCGCCTTATAGTTCAGAAACAAAGTTACGAGATTAAAATTTACAATACTACGAATTAAAGACGTCAAATGTACTTCATTTGTAAGAAATTCTGAATTAAAAATGATTGCCGTTTCAAGTCAGTAACACTTATTCATGTACATACTTTTTGATCTGTAAATAATAGGGTGTTGTTAAGGATACGTTTTTTATATGTTATATGGAAAGTTGACACTTGGAAGATTTATCTTGACAATGTGTGGTTAGTTCGTAAAACAGGATTGGAATTTTGCAAGGTACATTGACGAGGAATATAAGATTATAAAGAGAAGGGGTTACCGTAGCTTCGTAAATTCAGTAGTTAAAAGGACCTTTTTCTCATGGGAACAATTACATTTCATCAGTGATATTGAAATACACGTTTTATTGGGTATATATTTAAGCTAATAGCCGTAGAATGATCTACAATTCAATACAAAAAGAAAGTATTATGAACAGGCTATCTTTTTCATGACTGAGTAAAAATCAGAATAATAAATGTGTCCGAGTTTATCTATCATATTGTAATTGAAAATGAGCTGTTGCGACGGCTGTTGCATGCAATCAGGAGATGCTGTCTCTCCCCGGGCACCTGGTCTCACTTCGGAGTGTTGTTCATTGCTGGGTTCTTAGCCGTTCCGATGGGAACTCTCACGATTTGGCCTTGCCTTCTCGACTTTGAGACTTGTTGGGAATGCTCAGTCTTCCTGGGCACCAGGTATGGATGATTACGTGTTCACTTCTGCTCGTAGAGTGGACTGTTTTAGTCCTTCATTTTCGATTTTACCATCTTTTGTATTGTCTTTGTCGAAGAATAAATCATTGCTTTTACTATAAATACGGAAGCTTTATAACTCTACCTTCTGGTAGAAATTTTTCAAACCAATTTTTATGCACCAGACACGTGATTGGGATAGTAAATCTTCATCCTTGACTGAAATAAAGGTTATCAATATTTTGCAATTAGGTGTCGTTAATCCGTTAGTGTAATAAACAAATAAGATTAATTTTCTCTCAATTCTTTATTGAATAATAAGAATTTGAAAAAAAATTTGATGGAAACAAAGATCTCTAAATAACTTCAGGCCATGGTTGCAAATGATTTTCTTTAATGTTACTTAATACTAAGAAATTTTAAATAGTCCATGAATATCCTGAAAATGAACAAAGGTTTACAAGAAATCAACATAGCAAACTGATGACCCAAGCTAGATTGCGCCGAAATATAAATAATGATCTATAACAATATGTTTTTTTAGGAAATTATAAGATATGTACGGATGAATAGTTTATCCAGTGCTTAATGTCATCATATCTTTTTTTCAGGTAACAGAATGCTCCTCTGTGGTAAAGAAGCGAGGTATTTCGTTTGTCCATGTGGTACAGAATGCGAGGATAATATGATTCCATTGGGAATGTGCAGTATTCAGGGAATGCCTATCCCTCTCGGCTTTCACTGCTGTCCACTCTGGTACCCAATGATTTGTAACATGGGCAGAAACTCAATGATCGGATGACACTTTCAAAATACAATTGTGAAATTATATTCGATAAATGTGTAAATGTTAAATAAGACAATGAAGATGCAGAAAGAAAATTATGGAATAACATGACTGAATTTATAAATGAGTGAAGAAGTGCTTCTTAATTTTTCGTTAGAGAGAAGCCATCGCAAATTTGACAGTAAATTATTTCAAATTATGCTCGTAGTGTTCATTAAAGCTAATTTTTATAGGTTTTCAACATAATAAAATTCATCTTTCAAATTACGAAACTTAAGCGTATCAATTATTTGCGATTAGATTGTACGTGCTTTAAAAGTACAGCTCCGTGAAATAATCAGGCAGTATGGAAAAAATACCGATTCATGGAAAAGAAAAACGCACGGAAATGAATACATAAGATCTTCTTTAACTCATTAGTTTTACTTGAGAACAATTCCATTAATTATTACCTTGTTGCAAATTTGAGATACAAACATTTCACTTTCACTGAAATATGAAGGATTTGTTGCTTCTTGCAATTGCTTAAATTGTCATATTTTTTTTTACATTCTGTAGAAAAAAGTATCTTAAGTTTGCAACAGTAGATTTAGGTAATAGACACGTTTTCATCTGTTCCAAACACAGCTAATTGTAAAATCCGTGTTATTTTTTCATCATGAATCGCGTCCTGTCTGAGTGTTATAGATGAATTCTTTCAAACACAAATTCTAAATTTTTTGAAACACAATACTTTTGAAGGTAGAGCTTTCGTACTTTACGCATTGGTTTACTAAAATATAAGGATGATACCTATGTTTTACAAGTATTAGCTTTTACAAAAAGCTTGCCGGCAGTTAGCTGACATTAATTTAATAAATGTTGTAAAATACTAGTAAGAAAAAATTGGAATTTAGACGATTTTGTTCTTGTTGACCAATCGCACATTTCCGGGCTTTTCCGTTTTTATTTCCGATCCAAGCTACGGAAATTTCTAAGGATCTGTAATTGTTGTAGGACCTATCGGTACAAAGACTTTTCGATGCATCTTTCGGATGAAAATGCACTGATACGATATGACTTTCATTTGTCAAGTCATCTAGACTCTTGATCCGACCTGATGAAAGTATCTTATGCACAGATTCTAAATAACCTTGACGAATATTTGCATATTTTGTAATTGTCCACCAATCATATTGCCAAGAGTTATTTTATCCGTGCAAGTATGTCACGATTGATTACAGTATACCGGCAGTCATGACTGCCTGTAATGAGGTCGGAAGGTCTAATGATATATCTCAGCTGATGTATGAAAAATAGCCGTACTTTTTTCAGCGGAATAGGCACTTTCCGTTTAACTTTTAATAGAAATGGGGTTGGGGTTTAGCATTCATATACCGAGAGAGTAGGTGAATGTATATATATTTTAAAAGCGTCCCCCTCCCTTTTGCATGTACCCTCCAAACTTTGGAGAAGAACAGTCCTTAAAGTCACTTATATACGCCTGATGTGAATACAGAGGCCATTATTCCTTGGCCTGTGATGCGAAAACAAATAAAGGGAAATTGGGAGGAGGGACGGCTACATTCATTTACCCAGAGAGTAGGTAGGGAAAAGGGGGAGCGTTATAAATTGGTGCAATAGGAAAAGAGATTAAGATCTACCTTCTTCAAAACCTTTTTTTAACATCGCAGATCAGAATGAGATGATTTAATTTATTTCTATTCAATTTTGATACATAAAACGCGAAAATTACTCCCACGCGAAAATTTCCAAGAAACTACCAGCAATACACTAAAAATGAACTTTTTGCCTGTGCAGCATGGAACTGGCTAAAAATAACTCTATTTATTAAGGTGTAGATATTTTCACAATATAAAAAGTCAATGTCCCGTAACTCCGTAACAACAAATTAGGTGAACCAGAAAATCAAAAGGAAATTTTAACTATTTTTATATATTTTCATAATATAATAAAACCTGTGTTTGTGAAACACGAATGCCCCCGGTTGCATCTTTGTCAGTATAAACACCATTTTCTTTTAAATATGTGAAAGGTCAAGGTCAGGGTCACTGTGCTTAAAAATGCTCGTATCAATTATAAAAAAATGTTGTGACAATGAATACACATGTGAAATATCAAAGCCCTATAACTTACCATTCAAACGCTATGCCCAATGTTAAAGTTTTTTTCCTTAAGTATATCAAAGGTCAATGTCAAGGTAAAATATTGTGGTATCAATAGAAAGGTCTTGTCATACCTAATACACTTGTGAAATTTAAAAGCCCTGTCAATTACCATTCATAAGTTATACCCAATGTTAAAGTTATCGAAAATTAGGTCAAAGGTCAAAGTCATGAGGTCAACCATTTTGATATCAATGGAAAGGTCTTGTCGCAAGGGATACACATGTAAAATATGAAAGTCCTATCACTTACCATTCAAAAGTTATGCCAGATGTTATAGTTTTTCGGAAAGGCCAAAACCTATATGCGCCCGAATCTATGATTCCGGGGGCATAAACAAATCGAATTCCTATAACTCTGTATGACAAATTGGGTGAACCTGAAAATCGAGAGGCGATATCCTCTCAACAGTCTTATCAAAGCGTATAAAAATCATGCAAATCCGTTGACGCACACTCAAGTTATTGCGTTCCATGCGCCCATACTTTATTGCCCGTAAAATGTACCGGTATGTGCATATACCCCCCCCCCCCTCCCATTACACATAATTTCTCAATAATTTAATAAAAAAATATGTGTCATACATGAAAGTACATCCTTTCTCCTTGAACTTTCCACATTTTTAAAACATGCCACCAATAATAGATTTTTAATGCATTTTAAACTAAATTCGTATATTTTCATATTAAAAACCTTTAAGTCCCATAGCATTGACACGACAAATGGGATGAAACTTAAAATGGAAAAGCGGCTTCCTCTCCACAGTTTAAAACGTGTATAAATATCATGAAAATCCGTTGACGCATACCCAAGTTATTGCGTTCCATATGCAGACGGACGAACGTCGCCATACCATAACACGTCCCGTCATTTGTGATTAAACATTTGGGCGATACAATGAAAATATTAAACGTTACGAATTTAACGCATAAGGGGTTTTTTTTGCACGACCTAAGCGAGGGGTACTGCTGGCAAACAAGAGATTGATATGTTTGGGACAGCTGTATGAGCCATGGCAGTCGATTTAACTGGTTAAACAAACAAACAAACAAACATGGCTGATATTTTTTAAAGACTAATTTGATTATATTTTTAATCTTGAACCCGATCATTACAGAGATGGTTCCAATATACAGCATTAGTTTCGTATTCGAAGAAATGGTCAGGGATCGTTTTTAATCTGTTGAAACTTAAATGTTTTATATTGGCTCATTTAATGGAAACAACTTGAATTTATGGGGTTTAAATAAGTTCACAGATATGAAGAAGAGAGCTGGGCATCTGATATAGATATTCTCTATATCGTAAACAGCAATATGAGGTGAAGGAGAAATGATGTACATGTAGCTCATCTGAGAACAATGTTGTATTGTCCTCACTTCTTGGGCTACTGCACCCATTGAATGCATACGCTCGACTGTCATTTTCACATTATTGCGATACCGATTAACGATTAAACGGTAAATCTGGGTGTACTGGTTTTCACATATTTTGTAGGTCTAGATGAAATGATTGTACTATGGTTTGGTTCATAAAGTAATGTAAGCTACTTTTAAAGACTAATGACTTAAACTTTAGCATGGCGCAAACACTTTTTGCGCCTTCGGAATATTGCGGGGAAACTGTATATTGGGCCAATCTAAAACCTTGTACCAGCTAATTCATAAGATTTGCATTTTGGCTAATTGATTGCATAACAGTGAACTGTCTTCATTCAACATCTCTATCTCTAAATTTGATCTTCTGACCATGTATTGCATACCTTAACTGCACAAGTCTTCTCACAAATTTCGATTCATTTCTAATTTTAGCAACTGCTACAGTTTTGTCTAGAAATACTACATCAGCACTAACGGCGATAAAAGAAGGGAGGGGATATCTAACAAGACGCTGTTGCAGCACCAACAACAAAACACCCGATGCAAAAACACAAAAGGCAAGCAAGGTATGAGACGAAAAAGAGACATACGACATGTAAACATCAAACACAAAAGGTTACACATAACCCGACGAGACCAATGGGCAACCGGTGCCGACTTTGGACGGCCATTTGCCACGCAAGTAGCAAACGGTGTGAAAGGAACACATAGTGAAACTGTTCTTAACAGGAACGATGTTAATTTCTTTTGGTCTATACATAATTCAGGCGATGTGATTGACAAAATGAAAACTAAAGATTTCCAAGCCAAAACCATTTCTTCATACGACTTCTCTAATATGTACACCACGCTTCATCACGACAAAATTAATGATCGGTTGTCTAAACGTATTAAATGGTGTTTTGATCGAGAGGAAAAGCTTATATTTCTACATCTGAATCAAAGGGTTTCTTTTCCTCAACAGACTACAAATCATTTAAATCATGGACATGCAGCTACCTGTGTAATGCCCTGTCATTCCGCTTGGGCAATATCTATGTTAAATTTGGTGAGGATCTATATAAACAGGTTGTAGGGATTCCTGTGGATACCAACTGTGAGCCTCTTGTTGCAGATTTATTTTTATGAAAAAGAATCTATCAAAAATCTTCAAAAGAACAGAAAATTTAATGATTTGAAATGCTTTACTTATACGTCTTGGTACCTGGATGATATTGGCAATTCTTTTTTTTTGATACATATAAGAATGAAATTTATCTAAAGGAATTCACACTCAACAAGGCAAACGTTAAAAATACAGAATCACCATATTTGGACCTATATATCAAAATTACAAACGAAGAAATTCATACATGTATTTATGACAAAGGAGATGATTTTGGATTCAACATACTTATTAGTTAATTTTCCCTGGCTTGGCGGTAACTTTCCCATACTACCATTGTAAGGCATTTTCATATCACAGTTCATCCAGTACGCGACAGCGTGCACAAATGCTTTGGATTTTCATAGTAGAAATTTCTTAGTAGAATTTCTAAAACGTGGGTCCTGTGGAATCATATCCCATACATCTTGCTACGTCTTTCGGTACATGTTTGGACGTCATAATTTTCATACTCTTTGGCCATATTACATTGTTTAGATTAAGTATCACTGACGAGTGTTAAGTACCCGAAACGTGCATGTCTGGTCCATGCTGAAAATTGATCTGTTCTTAAATGACGCTATTGAACTTGAAGACGTTTAACATTTACATATAACCAAGAAACTTTCAAGATTTCCGCTTTCATAAACTAGTAAAGACTTTTTGGAAATTTTACAAAAATTACAGTCATCTTCTTTTAAAAAGAAGGGAGGAGATCTCTAGCAAGACCCCGTTGCAGCATCAACAGTAAAACACCAAAACACCCGATGCAAAAATACAAAAGACGAGTACAGCACGAGACGGAAAAGAGACACACGACATGTAAACATCAAACACAAAAGACTACACATAAACCGACGAGACCAATGGGTAACCGGTGCCGACTTTGGACGGCCATCTGTCACGCAAGTAGCAAATGGTGTGGTTATCCTGGATTAAAGTTCGGACCTATACAAGCAGTAGAGTATATTGCATATAACATAGTTGCTGGCTATCTCACAGTCTGCATTTTATGGTGACATAATTTTCAAAATTAGAAGGATAAAAGGCAGACAGCATAACCATCGAAATGCGTCAGAATCATCAAACGCCTTTTATACCGTGGATATGATCCTAGTGTCACTATACGGACACTCGGCATGGTACTGGACCAATCTACAGCCTTGTACATGCACCAATATTTATGAATTTCTTTCAAAATTAAAAAAAAAATGATTATCATGAAAATTGATGCTGCTCCTGTCTTGTAATGACTTTTTGAGAAAAGATAGTACATTTTCTGTTATCATTGTATATTTGAAACACCACTGCTACAGAACTATAGGGTATACAGTATAGTGATAGGTATCAATAGATTCCGCAAATATCATTGCATGTATATGATGGAATATATGAGACATTATAGTTACCATAGCAACCATATCCAAGTGATGGGAAATTTGATGCGTCAATAGTCTTTCGACATATGTCAGTATATAGCGGAATGGCTAATCGGTCTACGATATCACAAATTTTTATCGTTGTCATGGTAACCGTCCTACATAAATGATATTTAGGCTCCACTTTATCTCTTTACTAAGTATATGATAACATTAGCATAAAGAATTACATCTTTATGTATTATGTCGTATTGCAGTTAAGGTCACATAGGGAGTATTGGGGTGGGGGGTCATTGGTCTTTCGACAGTGTGTTGCTACATAATCATAATGCGTAACGCACAAATCTTAATTTTTGGCCATATAACATTGTTTAGACTAAGGATCACTGACGAGGGTTTAGTACCCGAAACATGCATGTCTGGTCCATGCTGTAAATTTATCAGGTTTTAAATGATGCTATTGAATTTAAAGACGTTTAACATTTGAACTACTTGGTGAGTGTCACTGCTGGTGGACCAAGAGTCCCCGAGGGCACATGTAGCCAAGTTTGATCAACTTTGGTTGATTGTCTGTCTCTTCAACGCATTTGAAATTTTCTGTTACAAAATTTTTTGAAATTTCTAGAACGTGGGTCCTGTAGCATCATATCCCACCCATTCTGCTACGTCTTTTGGTACATTTTTGGATATCATATTTTCATAATTTTTGGCCATATAACATTGTTTAGACTAAGGATCACTGACGAAGGTTTAGTACCCGAAACGTGCATGTCTGTTCAATGCTGTAAATTTATCAGGTTTTAAATGATGTTATTGAATTTAAAGACGTTTAACATTGGTACCGTAAGGTGCGAAAAATTTTAAACATGCGTAAAATTGAAGAAAAGTTTATTCGACAAAAACAACCCAAGCACTTAAAGTTTCAATATACCGTGCGCTTTGAAAATACGCCATTAATGTTTCAATGTATACAGGAGGCCATGCTGCAGTGAAAAATTTCAATTACTTTGGCTCGAAACTGTACGCTATGAAATCAGGGTTAGCTGTGTCAAATGGAGAATCCCCTTAGAAGCCTGTAATGATGTGTTGTAAGTAGTATGCTGTCCATGTGTGGTGATTTTTCTAGAAAATAAATCTAGGGACCTATTGCAAATGAAACCTATTGAAAACTGTAAGATTTTGTCTAAAAGGTGAAACTTGTCTTTCTGCTGTAAGAATTCATTATAACGAAATCTGATTTAGCTGAAAATGGGTAGGTTTTCATCATTTTTGGTGATTTTGCATGGTAAGAATGGCACTCGTTATATACAATCCAAACACTACAGGAAGCATGCATCTGATATGTTAATGTATATATACTGTTACATACTAACTTTCAATTAAATAAAAAAATATTTGTGACAATTGGTTGCCATGGCAACAGAATTTAAAAATTCAAAATCTGCCTCTCACAGATGAGTTTTCATTTATTTGTTGGTACATTGAGACCTTAGTCGTCACTGGTTGGTCTAGTTGGTTAGTGTTTCATGTTTCCATTGTGTGTGATTGTATTTCTTGTCCCTTTTGTGTCTCTTTCTGTGCGAGTCTGCTCTGTGTTTTGCATTGGGTGTTTTATGGTTTTGCTGTGGGTGCTGCAACAACAGAGTGTTGTTGGAGATCCCCTTCTTTCTTTTGGAATCGATTCTTAATCTTCCCGGGTACCTGATCTCATCTCCATATTGGCAGAATGTTAAGTTGATTATCTGTTCTTCAATGTTCTTCTTTTATCTAAAATCAAATCTGGGCTTGAAAAATATTGTTCGACAGTATATTCTCGCAGTGGTATCAACAAGATGTGGATTTTAAAGAATTCGAAGGAACTTTTAGAACATCTGAAATCAACTCATTTTAGTAAAGTTCATTCGATCAAAGCCTTTGATTTTTCGACACTTTACACTACAATTCCACATTCTAAATTGAAAGAAAGACTAGTAAAAATTATAAATAATGCGTTTACAAGTAAGAACGGTAATCGCAAATACAAATTTATTGTTGTGAACTATGACAAAACCTACTTTGTAAAAGAAAAGTCAGATTCTGAAAATAAGTACACTGAAACAGATATTATTCAGATGTTAAACTTTTTGATCGACACCATTTTTGTGGTGTTTGGAGGAAAGGTATTCCAGCAAACTGTCGGAATTCCAATGGGGACCAATTGTGCCCCACTCCTTGCCGACATTTTCCTTTATTCGTACGAAGCTGAATTCATTCAATCTTTGGCCTCTGAAGGGAAAAGATACTTAGCTTCTGACTTCAACTCCACTTACAGAAACATAGACGATGTGTTGTCCATCAATAATCCAAAATTCGCGTATAACCTGAGCAGTATCTATCCTTCAGAGATTGAAGTCAAAGAAACTACTGAGACAAATAATTCAGCATCCTATTTGGACATAATGTTGTCCTACGACACTGATGGTCACATGAACACCTCACTCTATGACAAACGTGACGACTTCAATTTCAGCATTACAAACTTTCCTTTTCTGAATAGCAACATCCCTTCATCTCCAGCTTATGGCGTATTCATATCTCAATTAATACGCTAGGCCAGAGCAAGTACCAAATATACGGATTTTGTTCTGAGCGCTAGGCGTCTTGCAGATAAGCTTCTCAGTCAGGAATATGTTTGTGACCGACTAACATCGTCACTGAGGAAGTTCTACGGTCGATATTGGGAACTCGTCATACACTATAATGTCCCACTCTCCGGAATGGTGGATGATATTTGTCATAGACCATTTGAACCATCCAACCAAAGATTGTACTCTTTGTCTTCCGAAATGGAAGTAACCGGATGTGACGTTTCTACCGAATTGAAGCGGCGGGTGTTGCATGCAAGCAGGAGATGCTTACTCTTCCTGGGCACCTGGTCTCACTCCCATATCGGGAGTTCGCTTCTTTTCATGTGGTGGAGGTTTTTGTTTGTTTGCTTTGGTTCCTGTTTTGTCCTGATTTTGTATGCCTTCGGTTTCTGATTTTCTGAATTATCGATTTTGTGCTGTATACAGGGATATGGTCATTATCCATATTTGTCATGCTATTGAATTTGAAGACGTTTTACATTAAAATCTCCACTTTACATTACAATCTCAGGCGGCGCTGTTGAAATCAATTTATTGGCACCGCACACACGTTAATTGCTATTATAGATTTAACTCTCTTCTGATCGGAAAATGTGTAAAATATCAGAACAAATAGAATATTATTATATTTTAGTTTTCATTGTGTTTTAGATCAACATGAATATGCTTTTTCTGAGGGATTTTATTTTTCCATACGTTGAAGAAAGAATTCGTTGTAAACAATTTAGTTGAATTAGGGAACGACCATTTGTGACAGTGTTTGGAAATAAATATTCTGACCCTGAAAATGTTAATGTGTGATAAATGTTTTGACCCATTTGGTAGCAGCAAATAAATATTCTGGCTTAAATTTCTTAAAAATTCAAAAACTTTCGGCACAGAAAAGGAAAGATTGTGATGCTGAAACTGAAGTCGTCACGTTTGTCATACAGTAAGGTGTTCATGTGACCGTCAGTGTCGTAGGACAACATGTCCAAAAATGAATCTGACTTGTTTGTCTCTGTAGTTTCTCTGACTTCAAGCTCCGAAGTATAGATTCTGCTGAGGTAGTCTGCGAATTTAGGATTTATGGATGGACAGCAAACCTTCTATGTATCTGTGAGTGAAGTTAAAGTTAGAAGTTACGTATCTGTTCCCTCCAAAGACCATGGATTGAATGAATTCAGTTTCGTACGAGTAAAGATAAATTTCGACAAAGAGTGGGGCACAATTGGTTTCCATTGGAATTCCGACAATTTGCTCGAATACCTTTCCTCCAGATCTGACGTCAGCACTCACTGCGATAAAGGAACACACAGCAAAATATTGTTAAACTGTTCTAAACAGGAATGATTTAAACTGACTTTGGTCTACTTAAAATTCAGGGGATGTGATTGACAAAATGAAATGTAGTAATGCTCAAGTCAATACGATCTCTTCATACGACGTTGACTATGTACACCACTCTTCCTCATAACAAAATTCACGATCGATTGTCCAAACTCTTTCAATGGTGCTATGACTGAGGGGAAATCATATACTTGTACACCTGAATTAAAGGGTTTCTTTTCCGCTTTAGAATACAAATCCTACAAATCATGGACATGTAGTAACCTGTATATTCCTTTGTTCTAAGCCTTGCACAACATTTATGTAAGATTTGGTCAAAATCTCTGCAAGCAGTACGGCTCCCTATGGGTACTTATTGTGTGCTTCTTATTGCAGATTTATTTTCATACACGTATGAAAAAGATTTATCCAATATCTTCAAAGTTTTTAAAGCAAAGAAAACATGATTTGAAATGTTCCATTGGTACGTCTAGGTACATAGATTTTTAATTTTATTTTTTTTGATGTTTTAAATTCGGACCCATACAAGCAACATAGTATATCACTTTTGGTTTTTCACAATCTGTATTTTATGATGACACAATTAACAAAATAAGAAGGGTCAAAGGTAGACGGAATTACCATCGAAATTGTTTTAGAATAATACGGAAAAGTTCCAAGTCCACACCTTTATGAAGAAAATTTCAAACCAATTTTTCTGCACCAGAAAAATATATTTGGAATATTAAATTCTCATCAGTGATGCTTCCACAATCTTTTATAAATAAAGGAAAGGCCATCCAAAAGTCTGCAACGGACACACATGCTTTTCTTAATAGTTTTATGCGTTCTCATTTGTATTTCAGTTACATCCTCGTTTTGATTCTTAGCCCATTTTATGTGATTGGTGTCGTTCTCTCCAATAATCTCTCCAATTTTACGCCCTTTGATTGTTGCACTTAGGCTAATGTGGCGTTCTTCTTTTGAAATATTTTGCTGACTCCTTTTCGACAAATTAATGGTCAATATACTGTAGCTTCAATGAAAAAAAAAAGACTAAGTGCCAAACTCTGTGTCCAAAACAAAATATTCTTTTGATGACAAATATGGATAATGACCATATTCCTATATACAGCACAAAATCGATAATTCAGAAAATCATAAACCGAAGGCATACAAAATCAGGATAAAACAGGAACCAAAGCAAACAAACCAAAACCTCCACCACATGAAAAGAAGCGAACTCCCGATATTGGAGTGAGACCATGTGTCCAGGAAGAGTCAGCATCCCCTGGTTGCATGCAACACTCGTCGCTTCAATTCGGTAAAATTTTCAATACATATTTAGCATTAAAAGATTTAAAAATCAATTTGTGACAATCTGATAATCTTATATTAAATTGCGTTCCTTGTCAGCTTATTTAGTCTTCAATGAATTCCGTTTTCATATACAACTAGCGCGCATAATGAAGTCATTGCCTTTCTTCTTTTTATGTATTGTCCTACCGGTTTCAGAATTGTTTGCCTTCTTTGTCGAACGTATTGGTATTAATGTTCGCATTGTCTCCTGTTGTTTATTAAAGTGGTCGCCATATATGTGTTTGTCTTTTCACCTTTTTTAATAAACAATATGGAGTCTTTTGACGAATTGCTTCAATTAATGATAAGAGTGCGACTTAAGAGAAAAATGAAATAATGAAAATACATGATATGCCTTTTCCCCAAAATTGGGTCTTAACACTTTAGTATCAAATATATCTTTTTATTAAGATTTCCTCATTTCGGCCTCTAGCATCACTGATGAGACATAACTTGTTGAAATACGCATATGGAGCACTGGGATTTTATAACAGCACATATTTCAATATTGGTAATTTCTACTAAGAGGGGGAGATAGGGAGTTTTGTTTTAATTTTTTGCTTTTGCCTTTTGGATGTGCTTCATCAATCACCATTGGTAGGTTCTTTATTTCCGTGACAAGCCCCAATCATTTACAAATACATTTAGCTTTACTGGCAAAAAGAGTTCCCATTTGTTACTTTGATTATGTAACATTTATTTTCTCGTGCAATCTGTCACCGATATTTATATAGTTATAATTGATGACATCACTAGACATGACTTAAGAGAAGGAAAGTGTAGTTAAAACATCCATGATGATAACGTTACAGTGGTACTGGATAATTCTATTCTTTCTAGGAGTATATTCATGTCAAATTCTAGGAGGTAAGCCACGGATTGTTCTTTTCTTCTCTGTAAAATGTTTCATATTGAACACTTTGTGTAAAATTGGTGAGATATATTAGAATTTTCAAGTAGGCAAAAAGAAAGGACGGGATCTCCAACATGTCCAAAACCACTCACAAAACCCCCAAAATCCAACGCAAAAACACAGCAGACACTCATAGAAAGAGACGCAAGAAGGGACAAGGAACACCAACTCACACCATACAAACATGAAACCCAACCCCCCCCCCCCAAAAAAAAATCCCATATATTAACCAACGAGATCAATGGGCAAACGGTGCCGACTTACATGTAGGACGGCCATCTGCCACGCGAGTAATGAACGGTGTGGTAATCTGGATTACGTGTGCACATGCCTCCCCCCGCTTTTCGAATGACTTCTCGAAGAACGTACAATATTGTACACTGTAAGATGAACATACAGTCAGCACGACGCAGGGGCCCGAGAAACACTCAGTTGGGATATATTAATGGACATAAAAACAGATGACATACAAAATACAGTCCGTGCTTTGCTGGCTGTAGCGAGCTCATGTATTGATTACCCGAGGAATGCGACTGATATTCAGGGAGGACAGGTGGTCGAGGCCCCGTCTTCTTTAAAGAGGTTTGGACAGGGCCCGTCATGGAGTCTTGTCGTCAGTCAGTCAGTGTGCAATTCTTATTCATGCGTTGTTACAAGGATGCAGATTGGTCCAGTAACAAGTCAAGTGTCCGTCGGGTGACATTAGGATCATAGCAATGGTATAAAAGGCGTTTGATGATTCTAACACAATTTCGATGGTAATTCTGTCTTCCTTTGATCCTTCTTTTGTAGAGTATGTCATTATAAAATGCAGGTTCTGAAATACCCAAAGTAATATACTCTGTTGCTTGTATGGAAAAGGGAATAATATCCAGCATGACCACCCTGCATTCACCAAACGAAACAAACCAATAAGAAAGTGACACATAAATGACATCATACAAACACAAAATCGCAAAAAGACACAACAATATTGACTAGAACATCATTCAAAACAATCGTAACAGACGTCAAGAAACATTAAACATTGATGACAACACATTAAAAGAAGGAGATAAATGTGCATCCGGTGCCGACTTTGGACGGCCATCTGCTTTTAGCAAATGGTGTAGTTATCCGGATTACGTGCGCACAACCCTCTCACTTATTCGGATACACAGAGGTCTACATATACACAAAATTGTTTTATAAACATAAAACTTCTCACTGTAAGATGACATCACAAACGAGATGGTTAAACGCAGCGGCCTCTGGTAACACAGATTCTATGTAAATGGATCTACAAATGCTATGGCATGCGTATGACAGTATGTGTTCAACTGGTTGAAGCGAACTCAAGATCAATCATCCGAGAAGTCTGACCAACTTTCGGATAAGATAGAAAATCAAGACCTAGTCTTCTCTGACGAGATTTCAGCAATGTCTATCATCGAATCCCGTCGTCACGGTTGACCAGTGTGCAACGTTGGGAAAGACATTGGTACAAATCTGTAGATTGGTCAAGTACCATACCTAGTGTTTAAGTGATGACCTTAGGATCATATCCATGGTAAAGCAGGCGACCGACTATTTTCTTACATTTTCGGTTGAAGTTTGTTCTGCCTTTGATCCTTCTAATTTTGTTGATAAGGTCACCGTAAAATGAAGGTAATGAAATTCGAAATATACATACTCTGATACCACAGTCGTCCCAAATGTTGAAAGAAATTCAAAATAGTTATAGTAGAATTTTCATTAAGATTTAACAAGTTTATGATATCTTAATCCTTGACTGATAAGTATTTTTTGTAATTTGTATTTTTTTTTTTTTTTTGTCATGGAAGTCCGAAACATGGGAGCAAGCTCTAGCGTATCTGATGAGCTGAAAGATGTAAATGCCGTACGATGGCAATCTTGGAACATCGCGATCAAGCCAAGGAAAAATTTAAGTGCGATTAGAACATCAGTGAAAATAGTATATTGTATTAGCTACTTAAAAATGAAATTTTCATGCTGTAAACAGCAGAAAAAATCCTGGTTTAGAGGAAATCGACATTTTTGTCAATTAACCCAATAAATTTTCGGGCTCGACTGTATATTTCGTGGGTCTCAGGAAATGACGTCAGAAGTTGTACACGACAAAGTGATTGCCTGTTCACAGACGCACATGTAAACGCATGTGGTTATCGTTTCAAGTATATATAACAATCAATATCTAAAACATAGTTTTTTTATTCATTGAGCAATTATTTATCATAAAGGGCGCATCATTTCTAAACAAGCTCATGGCTGGCGATCACCAGTAAATTCAGGACAGAATAAGTTTGACATAATTATATTCTGATTAAGAAAAAAAATCGTGCAAATATTTTTGATTGATTCTGTATCTATAAATGGAATTATGCATCTAGCACTTGCCGAATATAGATCGGTAAACCCCCCCCCCCCCCCCCCCCCACACACACACACACATACGCATACTTGTCCGTTTTGAGTCGTTGAGAGAGAGAGATCATCCAATCTTTTCTATCATCAATTGCCTCTCATGAAACCGTATTTTAAAAATGTTTTCAGATATCAATTTATTTTCTTCTTTTATTATTGTTATTCCATAAAAACAGCTAGCTGTGACCATAACTTAATGATGCAGAAAAAAAGAATAATGTCGAGTAGTTTTTCGTTGTTAATCCCTAAAATTGTTACAATATGTATTGATAGAATAAAATTTGATCCTTATTCTAATTAGAATAGATTCAGTGTCATCGACCTCCTCAGAATAATATCAAAATTTACTGAGTGTTTTACCCACGGGGCCTTAGAGCTCGTGAGATATATGTAACGTCTACCCTATATTCCTTGCACTAATGCAGGTGAATTTTGAAATAATTATTTATAAAGATGAATTAGATAAAGCCTGTGTTTGTGAAACACGAATGCCCCCGGTGGCATCTTTGTTAGTATAAGCACTATTTTCTGTTAAGTACATGTATGTGAAAGGTCAAGGTCAGGATCACTTTGTAAAACATTTTTGGTATCGATAAAAAGGTCTTGTCACAAGGAATACACATGTGAAATATCAAAGCCCTATCACTTACCATTCAAAAGTTATTCACAATGTTAAAGTTTTTGTAAAGTAGTTAAATGGTGAAGGTCGAGGTCAAAGGGTCAAGAATTTTGGTATCATTGGAAAGGTCTTGTCACAAGGAATACTCATGTGAAATATTAAATCCCTATCACTTACCATTCAAAAGTTATGCGCAATGTTAAAGTTTTTGAAAGGTAGGTCAAAGTTCAAGGTCACGAGGTAAAAAAATTTGGTATCATTTGACAGGTTTTGACACATTGAATACACATGTGACATATCAAAGCTGTTTCACTTACCATTCAAAAGTTATGCCAAATGTTGGTATTATAAGAAAGGTCTTGTCAAGGAATAGACATGTGAAATATCAAAGCCCTATCATTTCGCATTCAAAAGATATGCCCAACGTTAAAGTTTATGAAAAGTAGGTCAAAGGTCAAGGTCACGAGGTAAACAATTTTGGTATCAATGGAAAGGTCTTGTCACAAGGAATACACATGTGCAATATGAAAGCCTTATCACTTCTCATTCTAAAGTTATGTCCAATGTTAAAGTTTTTCGGACAAACAGACAAACAGACGGACAGGCCAAAACTATATTACCCCGAATCTTTGATGTGTATGAGCTGATAACTATTTTGGGTGTAGATGGTTTATTTCTAGAGAAAGTTTTCGGAAAAAATATTATCTCATATGTTCTAATAGCACTTAAGTATGGATCCGACTTTCAAAAGAAGCTATTAATTAAATCAAGTCTTTCCTAATTTGTAAAAGCGAAATCCTTGACCTAAAACTTTCTGCCGTTTAAATCATAATGCGCGTATTCCAACAAAAGGATAATAGCACAGTCATTGTCACGCACTCCTAATAAATTTAAAGTTGAGATCCTCTCGCTGTGATCGCTAGTAATTAAAGGAGGCTTACATCTTATCATTTTTCCTTCAATGCCATTTTGAACAAAGATTTAATTTGGATATGCTACTGAATCGACCCTACAGGAAAGTTGGAACTGCGCACTTGCTGTAAAGTAAATACACAATTTAAATTCTGAAAATAAATCCAGAGGGAGAGAATTTAACAGTTGACCGATATTTGAAAGGACACACTTGTCAAAGTTTACGTACTTGGGTTCCAAACTTGACCAATAGCATTCAACCACCGCGATATGTAACGTGTTATCATATCATACATTTATGAAATGGCTTTATGAATGTTAAACGTCTATAAATTCAATAGCATCATTTAAAATCTGATAAATTTACAGCATGGACCAGACATGCACGTTTCGGGTACTAAACCCTCGTCAGTGATCCTCAGTCTAAACAATGTTATATGGCCAAAAATTATGAAAATATGATATCCAAAAATGTACCAAAAGACGTAGCAGAATGGGTGGGATATGATGCTACAGGACCCATAACGGACCCATAACGGATGCTACAGGACCCATAAACTGCATAACGGGTGTATCATGTGATAAAAGGAAATTCTCCTAAAATACTACGCTCTTATTCATTTGTATACAAAGATCAATTCCAATTAGAATGATGTTCCAAGGTGGTACTGCCCTGAATACCGATTGTTTTCAGAATCCATCAGTTGTCCTTCAGCTTATTCTTATTAAAATCTTTTTCATTTGTTACAGAGATCAATGGGAACAGTATGTCTACTGGTTGCATCTGTCGGATAATGTGTCAGCCGCCCTTCGTACCAACTGGTTTCTGCATAATCGAACAGATGCCCTTTCAAAGCGGTTACCTCTGCTGTCACGAATTATAAAATCTGGTGCTGTAAAAACTCTTTAATTGTGAATTAAATTGCAAGAAGGAGAATAATATGTAGACACAATGTCGGTTTCATGACATATTGTTAAATCAATTTAACGAGCCTAAATGGTTTACTGAACGTCAAATGGATGCGTCAGGATAATCCAGATTTTTTACAACAAGTGTAAAATGTTTTAGCAAAACAACCATGATAAAGGATGAAATGCTGCTTAATAATATGTTTTTCGCTAAAACTCTAGTATCATGGACACAAGTATGAATAATGTTGCCTATTTTCAAAAAATAGCAATCCAAGGAATGCTTGTGTAGCCTGCGAAGCGGTTTGATTATTATTCTAGAAAGTGGAACAAAATTATTGGTATCAGTAGAAAAGTCTTGTCAAATGAAATTCATTTGAAATATCAGACCTCTTAATTACAAATTATCATTTCATCTTATCTCATTTTATCATGGTCATTCTCAAATTTTCAGAAATGAGTGTCAGTCATCTAGGTCGAGGTCACTACGTAAAAATTGGTAACAAAAAGGTGTCATCATAAGAAATATTTAAGACCTATCACCTACCAGTTAAAAGATATATACAACCTTAAAAAAGAAGGTCAAATAGCTAGGTAAAGGTCAAAAGGTAAAAAATTATGGTATGTGTAGAATGGCATTGTTACAAGAAAAATACATGTGAAATATCAAAGCCCTATCACCTACCAATCAAAAGATATAGCCAATATTACTTTTCTTGAAAAGTAGGTCAAATATCTAGATCAAGGTCAAAAGGTCAAATATTAAGGTCTGTGTAGAAAGGTCTTGTCACAAGGAATACACATGTGAAATACCAAAGCCCTATCACTTACCAATCAAAAGATATATCCATTCTTAATTTTTTGGAAAAGTAGGTCAAATATGTAGGTCAAGGTCAATAGGTCAAAAATTATGGTATGTGTAGGAAGGTCTTGTCACAAGGAATACACATGTGAAATATCAAAGCCCTATCACTTACCAATCAAAAGATATAGCAAATCTTATCTTTTTTTCAAAAGTAGGTCAAATATCTAGGTCAAGGTCACAAGGTCAAAAATTATGGTATGTGTAGAAAGGTCTTGCCACAAGGATTGCACATGTGAAATATCAAAGTCCTAACACTTACCAATCAAAAGATATATCCATTCTTAATTTTTTTGAAAAGTAGGTCAAATATGTAGGTCAAGGTCACTAGGTCAAAAATTATGGTATGTGTAAGAAGGTCTTGTCACAAGGAATAGACATGTGAAATATCAAAGCCCTATCACTTACCAATCAAAAGGTATGGGCTGTGACACCCAAAGTGTGACAGACAGACAGACGGACGGACTGACAGACGGACGGACGGACGGACGGACAGACGGACAGACGGACAACGGACAAAGTGATCCCTAAGTGTCGCTGTTCTTCGCAGGCGACACAAAAAATATATATATTGTGAGTTAATGACACTTGAATAATGACTCATATACTGACTTAAAGTCAGGTATTTTACCTTCGTAAGGTATGTTGCGTGTCTGCTCTGTGTTGTTCATGAAGTGTAATGGTGTTTTGCTTTCGGTGATGCAATCGATTGTTGTTGGAGATCCCCTCCTTTCTTGTACTGTTAAAAGAATTTCTAATAGAAGTACTTCTTTTTGAACATTTTAATGATGGCTTCTAGTACAACACGATTTCGCCATTCGTATGACTCTGTCATCACAACATCCAGTCACTGAAGGAGGAGTACGTTTCAGCTACATACATTGTCCCACTGTAGGAATGAATGCTGACTACGTCCTGCAGCTGCTGACACCGGTTCAGCAGAATATCGCCTACAAAGTATTATTCTGAACATCTCGTCAAACAGACTTTTTAAGGTCGTCAAATCTGACATACCTCTTAGCATATCCCGTCAAGAATTGTAAAAAGAGGAATACCCATAACAGTGTGTGACCATCATAAGTTTCCCGTTGACGTATATACCCGGGTATTCATTGTTACCGCTGTAAGATTGTATGCTCCATTCGAATACGTACACACCTGCATTGGGAGCTGTGAATATGCCAGTTGAATGGGAAAAGCCATTGCCCACATTTGAGATGATAGTTCTGAACTTAACGTCGGTTGATCCACTGTAAGCCGAGTTGCTTGATGCGACTGCAGAGAAGGCTATTATGTTGTATCCACAAAGGTAACCTAGAGAATTGGTCAGAATTATGTCTTACTTTCATTTCTGAAAAGAAAAGCTCATCAAAGACCTTGTTTACATCAAAATAGAGTTACTGTAAAAAGCATATTTGAATCGAGCACTTGCGAAATTATCCATGCCCAAGTTATACACATTTTGGTTCGTGTTTTTCTTGTAATACTTTCGACGGTCTTTTGCCATTTGTCAATCAACAGTAAGGTCTTCATCACATTCGTACGAAGTTGTACACTCTTCCTTTAAAGAAATTGCATGACTCGTGATTTTACCGACACCGGTTCAGCAGAATATCGCCTTCAAAGTATCATTCTGAACATCTCGTCAAACATACTTTTTAACAGTCCGAAATTTACCTTTTACTGTCCAATATCTAATCAGGTCGCGTTTATTAAAAACACCTAGATTAAATATTGGACAGTCACAGGTAATTGTACTTTGACATCTACAGGACAACCATTACAATCCTTATTCAGAAATCACGCGACAATAATTCCCTAATTTCCAATTATTTTCCGGAGTTGACAAAATACAGCACAATTTTGTATATCTAAAGGATCGGCCGTTGTGTCGGAAATGACAATGTAAGGGACACTATAGTTCAGCTGGTTGTTTTTTCGTCGGCCTAATTTTTTTCCTATCTTTTTAATTTTACTCATAAATTAAAAATTTTGCTCGACTTTTATTAGTCCGAAAAACTTGAAAATCCAGCCTTTGACGGTTATTTTTGGACCCAGTCCCCCAAGCCCCCCCCCCCCCCCCCCCTTCCCCTGGTGCAAATGACAGTCAAAGGCTGGTTTTAGGTAAGGTTTTTCGAACTAGACACCTTCAAAATACCTTTCTGAATTGTTTCTTTCATTTAACCTCGCACATATGAAGTTGAACGTACGTCCCCGCTGATTTCTTTTCGGTATTTAAAGGTACTATATTATTTCTTGCTTGTATGGAAACTTTAAGAGACACGCCCTAAAGGCTTTTATTCTATGTATCCAAAGGAGCTTCAACTAAATCGTCATCACGCAAAGTATTCTCGGTAATTTTTCCCAAAAATTGCATCCAATTTCGTCTTGGTTTACGAAATCTGCGTCATAGTTTGTCACAACTTTTTTTTTTAATTGAAAATTTCATCTCCGTTATCTTCTTATAAAAACGACTCCCTACTGCTAGTAGCGAGAATGTTAGAACCTGGAGTATTTACATTTCGTTATAGTAAAGGCAATTAATATAAGAACAAAGTCAAAACGTTGAATAGTGATCAATGTTTTAAGTACGATATACGCCTCAAACAATTCATTCTTAAAAGATATTGGACAGTTTGAGGCCCAGAGGGCCGAAAACTGTCCAATATCTTTAAGAATGAATTGTTTGAGGCGTACATCCAATACATACACAATCTGTTGCTTCCAAAATATTTAATTATAAACAAAATGTCTAGATTTATAATATAATATACCCTCTAATCATCAATAAAAGGTAAATAACATTTTAAATAATGCGATTCAGAATGTGCTGCTTGAATTCCATACATGCAAGTTGATAATCAAGATGTATGACCAAAGATGGTCGTTTAGAGATTCAAGCATACCAAGTAAAGAGAAAATAATAAAAATCCATGATATGCCGATTCCCAAAAATTGGGTCGTAACACTAAGGTATTAAATTTATCTCTTTTATTTAGAAGATTTCCTCTTTTTTCGGCCTCTAGCATCACTGATGAGACATAACTTGTTGAAATGCTCATATGATTCACTGGCATTTTGTAATAGAACATATATTACATATTGGTAATTTCTACTAAGAAAGGACGATATGAGTCTTACACAACCTGTCTTTTATGGTGATATGATAAACAAAATAAAAAGGATCAAAGGTAGGCAGCATAACCATCGAAAATGCGTCAGAATCATCAAACGCCTTTTATACCGTGGGTATGATCCTAATGTCACCAGACGGACACTAGGCTTGGTACTTGACCAATCTACAGTCTTGTACAAGCGCATCCTTGAGACTTGCACTCTGACTGACTGTGACGACGGGACTCCATGACAGGCCCTGTCCAAACCTCTTTAGAGAAGACAGGGCCCCGACCACCTGTCCTCTCTGAATGTCAGTCGGACTCCTCGGGTGATTACATACATGAGCTCGCTACAGCCGGCAGAGCACGGACTGTATTACGCATGCCCTCTTTTTATATCCATTTACATATTCATCTGTGTCTCTGGGGCCTCTGCGTTTCGCGGTCTTGTTTGTGTGATGTCATCTTACAGTGAGGAGGTTGTTTTACACCACAATTGTACGTTCTTCGAGACCTCTGGGTAATTGGAGAAGTGAGAGGGTTGTGCGCACGTAATCAAGGATAACCACACCATTTGCTACTTGCGTGACAGATGGCCGTCCGAAGTCGGCACCGGTTACCCATTGGTCTCGTCGGTTTATGTGTAGTCTTTTGTGTTTGATGTTTACATGATGACAAATATGGATAATGACCATATCCCTGTCTACAGTACAAAATCGATAATTCAGAAAATCAGAAACCGAAGGCATACAAAATCAGGATAAAACAGGAACCAAAGCAAACAGAAACAAAAACCTCCACCATGTGAAAAGAAGCGAACTCCCGATATGAGAGTGAGACCAGGTGCCCAGGAAGAGTAAGCATCTCCTGCTTGCATGCAACACCCGTCGCTTCAATTCGGTAGAACTGTCACATCCGGTTACTTCCAATTTGGAAGATATAGAGTACAATCTTTGGTTGGATGGTTCAAATGGTCTATGACAGAATATCATCCACCATTCTGGATAGTGGGACATCAAAGTGTATGACGAGTTCCCCATATCGACCGTAGAACTTCCTCAGTGACGATGTTAGTCGGTCACAAACATATCCCTGACTGAGAAGCTTATCTGAAAGACGCCTAGCTCTCAGAACAAAATCATGCTCTGGCAAAGCGTATCAACTGAGATATGAAAACGCCATAAGCAGGCGATGAAGGGATGTTGCTACTCAGAAAAGGAAAGTTCGTAATGCTGAAATTGAAGTCGTCACGTTTGTCATAGAGTGAGGTGTTCATGTGACCATCAGTGTCGTAGGACAACATTATGTCCAAATACGATGCTGAATTATTTGTCTCTGTGGTTTCTTTGACTTCAAGCTCTGAAGGATAGATACTGCTCAGGTAATCCGCGAATTTTGGATTATTGATGGACAACACATCGTCTATGTATCTGTAAGTGAAGTTGAAGTCAGAAGCTAAGTATCTTTTCCCTTCAGAGACCAAAGATTGAATGAATGTCGTGTGTCTCTTTTCCGTCTTGTGCTGTACTCGTCTTTTGTGTTGTTGCATCGGGTGTTTTGGAGTTTTACTGTTGATGCTGCAACGGGTTCTTGTTGGAGATCTCCTCCCTTCTCTTTGTATTGTTTTGGGTTTTTTGTCTCTAGTGAAATGTGCTTGCTAGGGGTCCGTCGATGTTTAATTTTGTGCTCTATTGTGAGTGCTGTCTAGATTCTCGTCAGGATCTTCTTTTACTCATTTGTGTCACACTTATGCCCTTTGCCGTGTGTAGCTCGTAAAAAAGTTCCTCGCGAGGGGTTTGACAGTAAGTGTTTTGAATATATTTGCCTGACATTCTCGCCATGGCACTTTCTATATAGACAAAACGTCAGAGAGTGCATAAATTTTAGATATTGTTTTCATTTTCGTGCTTAAACATCGACGGCGGGTGCGGCTAGCCAATATAAGATGCTTACTCCTCCCGGGCACCTGGTCCCACTCCGTCGATGTTTAATTTTGTTCTCTATTGTTAGTGCTGTTGAGATTATCGCCAGGATCTTCTTTAACTCATTAATCACCGATGGTACGTTCTCTATTTCCTTGACAAGACAAACTCATCTACATATACAGGTTGCTCTACTGGCATTTAAAAGAATTCCCATTTGTCAATTTGATTATGTAACATTTATTTCCTCGTGCACTTGTCACCGATATATATGTAAATATATAGTTATTATTGATGACATCACTACACATGACTTAAGAGAGGGAAAGTGAAGCTAAAACATCCACGATGATAAAGTTACAGTGGTACTGGATAATTCTATTCTTTCTATGTACATGTCAAATGCTAAGAGGTATGCCACGAATTGTTCTTTTCTTATCTGTAAAATTGTTCATACTCAAAAAATTCTGTAAAGCTTTCAGTTCTTCATTGATGAAGAACATGTTTGTATATAAGTATTTTCAGGTAATGTAAAAAAGGAAGGGATCTCCAACACCACTCGGTTACAGTACCCATAGAAAAAACCCCAAAATCAAATGCAAAAAACACAGAGCAGACACACACAGAAAGAGACGCAAAAAGGAACAAGGAACACCAGCTCACCATAGAAACATTAAACACAAAAAACCTCATAATCCAACGAGACCAATGGGCAACCGGTGCCAACTTACAGTGCTGATTACGTTAATTGTCTACCCCTTAAGCAGGAAATTTTTGTTAGACGAAAGAGAAAAATTGTGATCGAGATAAAATGGGGTTTATTCATTTATTTTAGAAGCGATTTTAATAGAAAATAAGTATAAACATGTACCTTTCTGAAGTTCCGAAAATTGTCATATTTACATAGCTCATGAAAAAACATATCATTTAACTGCAATTAAACAATAATGGAAAAGAGATTAATTATCTATCTTAAATCTGTGCAAATTTCTGGGAAATCGAACCTATTTTTACCGAGTTAGCGACATTTGGGTTACCCCTACCCCCATTTTTTTACGTCGCGATACGTTACGTCGAGGTTAAGCATATCGCTGTATGTCTTGTTGACAAATTTATAATTATTTCAGAATTCAGAGGTAATTCGTGCATTTGACTCAGCTGATATTACGATTAAACACTGGAAGCAACCACACAAAAAGTAAAATGAAAAAAAAATAAGAAGGAAAAGAAAAAAAAAAGAAAAAAAAGAAAAGGAAAATTTTGATGGACTGTCCAATGCGCGGGACCGAACCCCCCCCCCCCCCCCCCCCCCCCCCCCCCCCCCATCCAACCCTGGACTTCTCCTTTTGAAATTCATACAAAATGTTTATTTTCCCGATCTTTTTTAATAAAAACTAATCGTCCCAGATTGCCGAGCCGGACACCTTTCCCCTTTTCTACAATACATTTTTCTTCTTCTAGATGATCTTCTTATCAAACGAAGGTCTCGTATAAAGGTAAATGTACTCTATTTATACTAATCACGCTCAAACAAAATCGAAGTAATCATGGTCATAATAATCTAATTTCTTTCGACATTTACGTTAGGTCAAAGGATTAGTGTAGATACTAAAAATATCACAAAGATAAAGAAACGTATAAATCTCGGAAACATATTCAATCTATAAGTAATGCTTAATTTAAGGAAATTAAACAGAGAAAATGATATGCTTACTTATGAAAATAGATAATGATATAGAGAAACCATAAAAAAAATCCCGTTTACCTCCGTGCACCGCGCGGGAAATTCCCCTATTATGACGTCATGATTAAGTCATGCAGATGCTTGTCGTGAAAACAAACGATGGTAACGTTACACCAGACAACAAACGTTCATGAGATCAATTTTGAGTTACGTCCCTTACCCTGAGACTACCATCTTTATAATCTCTTTTCCTTTATCATACTATTTATCAATTAAGTGCTTTGAAATTTGTTTTGATATGTCTGTAAATATTTATATATAAATGTGACACCCTGGATAAAATTAAATCATTTTAAAACAGCTAAAATTAATCGTGTAAAATACATGTAGGTCCGTTTCAAACGGTTTGTACTTTTTATTAATAGCTAGAAGGTCGAAAGTTGCACTTTTTTCTACGTATAGAAAGCTATGGTATTGCTTTATCCTAAAGCAGTCAAACCATTATGTACCCGAATTAGTTTTTGAGCGAAATGACTGTTTCTATACATATCACAATAATTTATGCAAAAAATTAGCATTTTGACCAAAAACATAGAGTTAAACTCGAAGTTCGAATTTCTAATCATCCCAACGTTAAAGAGTGTAATGAATAGTATTTATTCTGATCTTTGAATCTTTAGAAGCAGATCTCGAACTCATGTGAAAAGGAAGGATTGTTTTCATATTTTCGGAGATTTTTCATTAGAAAATAGGTATTTTCCCAAAAATACCCATTCAGCAATGAATATTTCAAGGAGTATCATTTTTACCTGGAATGATGTAACAAACTGAGCTTATACCATTTACCGTCTGGTATGTCGGTTTCAAATATTACGTGATATAAAAAAAGTTATTTTCCTGTAGTCTTAATCCTAACCTTAATTACATCATTAAATCAAGTCATTAGATTAAATGTAATCTATGAAAAATGCCAAAGTTTAAACTTAAATTCATTGTGAAGATATTATCTCCCTATCTAAAATTGAAATGACTACATTGTGATATCACGCTCCGATGATTTTCACAACTGGTAGGTAATGCATAAAGGACACCTACGTACATGTACCCTGCGCATTTGATTTACATGTGTGTATTGGTCAATACAACGGTTTTTTTTTCATTGGATTTCTTATTTACCAATAAATGTGTAAATATGCAGAAAAAAGTTCGTTAACAGAGCTTTAAATAAAATTAATAAGTCGTGTATTTAATGTAACACATAGAAAATACATCAAATTACGTTTGTACCTCTTATTTAGGGAAATCACCTAATATGCCAATCAGAAAGTCTAGCTTTGATTGAAAACGGAATGGAAGAGGAATGAAAGCAATATGAAAGCGAACTATTTCGCTTTCGTTTCTCCTCTGTTTACGCTTTGCGTTTCTCTTTCCTTGTACATGTACGTTTTGCTCAAGTTTCTCCACAATTCGTGTTCATTTAACTCTTTCAAAACTAAATAGTCGATTTGACAGCCTTATATAACATGTGGCCGACCTAGAAATGTCCTTTCCTATGAATTTTCTTTTATGATTCTTTTCAATGGGATAGTACTGAATGAGTCTAGCTTGGTTGCCACTCTGGCAACTCTTTTTATTGATGGAACTTCAAAATGACCGCCAAATGCCTTCCACCAATTGATGAAATTAAATTCTATCTTTATATATTTAGTGTGGCGCATCAAATTAGGGGTTTTGTGAGTCAACAAACCCATTTCCGATGTCATTTTTACAATTTTGGTTCATTCAGACTAAAAAATTCAAGAATGTCGCCAAATTTCTACCTCATTATGGTACAATGTGAATATTTGAATAAAACGTTCGTGTAACATGTCTTATTTGTGGTTGCAATACATTTATTTTGCTGTTTTGGTTGTTTTCAGCTGACACATGCTTCTTGGACAACAAAATGGCCACCAAATAGTCTCCTACTATTGTGTAAAATGTAATAATTACTTGATATATCAACTGTAGCACATCTTATCAGGGCTTTTCAGGACCAAGAAATCCATATCTGGTGTCATTTTGCTTATTAGTTCATTAAGGGCTAAACATATAATGACTCCTAACTTCAATATTCAAATTCCGTTACGAATAATTGTGGTGCATCTTATACGTCCCTTATCTTATTTGTGATCCCAAACATGGTATATATCATGCCTAATGTCCATTTGTCGATAAGTGAAGAATTTTTTTTATAATTATAAAGATAAAAATAAATTGCAAATACTGTATGTTTTGTGGGGGATAAGAGTCGACCTGAAGCTATAATCTACATAATAGGGCTATGGATTGTCAAAATATGTATTCTTGACATACATCATTTTCCCTGTCACTGTTCTTTTGACTTATAAAATGCTGTTCTGTTCTAGATTCATTTCAAGCTGGTCATCTGACTACGTCTTGCTCTTCAACCAAATACTCTCTGTGTTATAAGAAAACATTTGAAATGAAAACCTATTTAAAGAAATGATATAGAAACAACCTTCAAGCTGTACGGTACACTGATATTCAAGACAATGGGCTTCCAAGATTTCACCCAATTGAGTTTATCATACCAAAACATACGTAGTACCATATAAACGTCTTCAAATTGAATAGCATCATTTAAGAACAGATAAATTGGCAACGTTGACCAGACATGCACGTTTCTGGGTACTTAACCATTTCATCTTTCCACAACCGAAGACTCCTCAGATTCTATTTTGAAAAAATTGTAGAGAAAGACGGAGGCAATCTCCAACCAGAAGTAACAATTATCCTTAGATGTAATCATAGCAGATGGAATTTTGAAAAGCCTGTTCATTTACAAACTTAACCGGCCTTATGAAGTAAAAGGATTGTGCTAACCCTGTTACTAAAGTCTATTGAGCAGCCTTCTCTATAGATAAGAATAAATTCTATGCAGCAGACATGCACGATTCGGCATGAAAGCTTATTACTGGTACTTCAAGTCAAAATGATTCAAAGAAGCATACATAATTAATGTTGTTTTGCCACATTTGAAGACATTCTATTCTTGCAAAGTTCCATTTTAAGTATAAATAGGATAAAAATGCAAGGTTCAGAATGGTACATGTCATCATTAATGTTATACCTAAATACAGTAGATAGTTCAACTCAAAATAAACTGCACCGAGGGACTGTTAAGTGAAGAAAACAACAAAAACTTTCTATTGCATTCTTGGTGATATGGTGATATGATAAACAAAATAAAAAGGATCAAAGGTAGGCAGCATAACCATCGAAAATGCGTCAGAATCATCAAACGCCTTTTATACCGTGGGTATGATCCTAATGTCACCAGACGGACACTAGGCTTGGTACTTGACCAATCTACAGTCTTGTACAAGCGCATCCTTGAGACTTGCACTCTGACTGACTGTGACGACGGGACTCCATGACGGGCCCTGTCCAAACCTCTTTAGAGAAGACAGGGCCCCGACCACCTGTCCTCTCTGAATGTCAGTCGGACTCCTCGGGTGATTACATACATGAGCTCGCTACAGCCGGCAGACACGGACTGTATTACGCATGCCCTCTTTTTATATCCATTTACATATTCATCTGTGTCTATGGGGCTTCTGCGTTTCGCGGTCTTGTTTGTGTGATGTCATCTTACAGTGAGGAGGTTGTTTTACACCACAATTGTACGTTCTTCGAGACCTCTGGGTAATTGGAGAAGTGAGAGGGTTGTGCGCACGTAATCCAGGATAACCACACCATTTGCTACTTGCGTGACAGATGGCCGTCCAAAGTCGGCACCGGTTATCCATTGGTCTCGTCGGTTTATGTGTAGTCTTTTGTGTTTGATGTTTACATGTCGTGTGTCTCTTTTCCGTCTCATGCTGTACTCGTCTTTTGTGTTTTTGCATCGGGTGTTTTGGTGTTTTACTGTTGATGCTGCAACGGGGTCTTGTTGGAGATCTCCTCCCTTCTTTTTGTCGATTGGAAAAACTATCAGGCCAAGCAAAGAAATTACCACGATGGTCAGAAGAGCCAAAATAGCCAAGTTACCTCTAGTGTACTTGCTTACTCTAGAATCCCCTGCATCAAACAAACTGGTATCATATGATCAATAGAGAAACTTTATTTTTGTCTTTTGAGTACCATTTTTAATCAAACAAATGAAATGTTCATCTCTGAATTACATTTTGACGAATCTTAGTCTGTTAAAGTTAAATTCTCTCTTATTAATTTTTCGTCACATGGTAAGTCTTATAAAATAGTAGCTTGTGATATTTCTTTTTAGAAAAATACAATATTCACTCATTGATTTATTATGTTTACTTATTGTTTCTTCCGTATTATTCTAAGTTCCCGACTAAGATGGTAATCTTGAAATAAGCATAAGCTCAAGTCGTAGCAAGATCTCTGCGAAGGAATACTAAGACCCTCAGATTACTAATACGATGAGCTGTCCTTACTTTTTCTAATAAAGAAAAAATAGAATAAATGTACTTAAAGACCATTTCAACTATTGGATGTGTAACACGGACTTTTTTGTAATCTACACATAATTTGCAGACGTTTACAATTGTACCATTAAGAGGTTGAAATTTGGCGGCCATCTTGAATTCTTAGCTTAGAATGAGCTCAAAATGTGAAGATGACATTGGAAATGAATGAGTTTGTTGACCCTCAAAACCCCTGAATTGATGTATCACACTTAATATTTAATGAACGAACTAAATTTCATCTATTGATAGAAGGCATTCAACGGCCATTTTTAATTTCCCCATTTAGAGTTCTCGCAGAAGCATGTGTCAGCTGAAAACAACCAAAACAGCAAAATAAATGTATTCTAGGACCATTGCAACTACAAATAAGACATGTTACACGAAATGTTTTTTTGTTCTAAATATTCACATTGTACCATAATGAGGTAGAGATTTCACGGCCATCTTGAATTTTTAGTCCTGAATGAACTATAATTGTAAAAATGACATCAAAAATGGGTTTGAAAACCCCTGATTTGATGTGTCACACTTAATATTTGAAGAAAAAAATTAATTTCTCCTATTTATGGAAGGCATTTTGAATTTCCACCGATAAAAAGAGTTGCCCAATGTTGCCAGAGTGGCAACCAAGCTAGAATCGTTCAGTACTATCCCATAGATAAGAATTATAAAAAAGTTCACAGGAAAGGACATTTCTAGTGTTGTGGGTCATGTATTATTTAGTTTTACTTTATGTGTAGGTACACATGTACTTAGTCATGTTGTATTATGATTTCATAATAATTCTTTCTAGATTTTACTATGTCATGTTTATTTAATTAGAGAATATTCCAGTATGTTCTTTGTGACATCATTATCATCACATGACTGTGATTTCTAGAATTTACTCTATTGTTAATCATTTGTAATGAGTCATTGTTCTAGAAGCTTCTGGTTAATTCATTGTTCTTAAGTATAAATACCTCTGAGGAACTGTGTTAAGGAGGCATTCGTACATATTCGTAGACACGATTCATTCATCTATTCTGATATACTGGGATACTTTATTTGTTGAGACTTTAATCCACTTAACAACGTTTGGACACCGATCTTTCGAGAACGTTTGTGATTACCGGAAACCAAACATTCGATAGACTTTGTGGACCGTAACGGACACTTTGATCCGGACATTGTATTGTAAGTTGTAATCATTTGAAATATATATATTTTGTACATAATTAAACTTGTAAATTTATATTCTGTCTTTGTCTGATTTTTGCTGGCGTTTAGGGGTATTCTGACCCATAACAGAATTGGGGGCTCGTCCGGGATAGTAATCTCTGCATATTTGCACTTTACGTAAAGTTCGTTAAAAAAAAAAAAATTTTTTTAGTAAAACTTTTGCCAGCAGAAATCAATCATGGTATTTTCGGTCACTGAATTTTTGAAATCGCCGACTGTAGGTGAGTTCGAATCATTGAAAAAAGATGATTTGATTGGTTTAGGTCTTCACTTGAAGTTAGATGTAAAATCTTCTATGAGAAAACAAGAAATTAGAAATATTGTGGCAAAAGAGCTTTTAGCTGAGGAAATCTTTTCGTCATACGATTTTCCTGTTGAACCTGTTTCAAGCGAAACCAAAATGTCAAAATATGAGTTTGAATTAGAGAAAATGAAAATGCAATTACAATTTGAACGATAAGAAAAAGAAAGACAATTTGAAAAAGAAGAAAAAGAAAGACAATTTGAAAGAGAAAAGGAAGAAAGAGAGAAACAGGAACGTATGCACGAGAAAGAACTTCAGTTTGAGTTAGAAAAGTTAAAGTTAGAAAGAAGCGCTAAGGAAATTCCTGTTCCTTCGCTTGTCAAGTCTGAATTCGACGCCACCAAAAACATCAGATTAGTACCAAAATTTCAAGAAAAGTCCGTGGACAAATATTTTCCACATTTTGAGAAAATCGCGGCCAATCTGAAGTGGCCACGTGATTTTTGGCCAACTTTGTTACAAAGCGTACTTATTGGCAAAGCGGCTGAAGTGTACTCGGCGCTCAGTATTGCTGAGAGTTCAGACTATGACAAGGTCAAGGACACGATTTTGAGAGCATATCAGTTAGTACCTGAAGCGTACAGACAAAAGTTTAGAAAGTACAAAAAGTTCGAAAATCAAACATATGTTGAATTTGCTCGAGAAAAAGAAGATTTATTTGATCAGTGGTTTCGATCTAAGAAAATTCCCAATTCATTTGACAATTTGCGTCAGATCATTCTGATAGAAGAGTTCAAAGAGTGTGTACATCAAGATTTAAGAACTCATTTGGAAGACAAAAATGTTAAAACTCTTGAAGAAGCCGCTGTTTTGTCTGATACGTATGCTCTCACTCATAAGAAAAATTTTGTGTCAAAAACTCAATCTAGCGATAGCGCAAAAACTTCAGATTTTCCAAAGAAAAATTTACAAGAGTCTCAGTCGTCCATTAGTTCCCAGTCACCATCTCAAGGTGGTTCTACGTCCGGTCCTAGGTCCGAGCGTTCTGAGGCATCCCCAGGGGTGGGGTCGCTTCCTACATGCAATTATTGTAAGAAAAAAGGTCACGTTATTGGTGAGTGTTTGAAGCTTAAGAAGAAAAAAGAACTTAAGTCACAGGCATGTGCGTCTGTTAAAAATGATAGGAAAGCTTTAGATTCGATTTGTTCTGACACTCCTGAGATTCAGGATTCTAAGTCCAGTTCTGATGATTTTGTGGAGGATCATTATAATCCCTTTTTGTCACAGGGATTTGTTTCACTCAGTGATTCTAGCGAAGCGTTGCCTGTTCAGATTTTGAGAGATACTGGTGCTGCCCAGACTTTATTGTTAGAGGGTTCATTGCCTTTGTCTGAGCACACTTTTACTGGTAGGTCAGTTTTATTACAGGGTGTGGAGCTAGGCGTCATTGATGTTCCCCTTCATAAAATTTATTTGAAGTCAGACTTAATTACTGGACCTGTTATCGTAGGTGTTCGACCTACTCTTCCCGTTCAAGGCGTTTCCTTGTTGCTTGGCAACGATTTAGCTGGCGGCAAAGTTGTAGCCGATCCGATTGTTTGTGAGAAAATCACGTCCGATGTCGTGTCCGATGATGAAGACGACGACTTGTATCCAGCCTGCGCTGTTACCAGGGCGATGGCCAGGAACAGACTGAAAGAGGCTGAGAGTACTTCTGCACTTAACGAGGACCATCCCTCCGAAGATATAGACCTTTCTGACACATTCATGTCTACCATTGATGACAGCGTACCTGAGACGTCAGTACCACTTCATGTTGACAAGTCTCCGACAGTACCTGGTGATGATTCCCATCCGCCATTAAACAGAGATACAGATGCCTTAAGCCGTGAGCAGCTCCTCTCCGAGCAAACTAAAGATCCGGAGATCATTCGACTAAGCAAGAGGGCCCTTCCCCGAGAAGAAGCGGACAAAGTCGGAGAGTGCTTCTACATACAAGATGGCATCCTCATGCGGAAATGGAGACCACCCGATGCACCCCCTAATGAAGTGTGGCGGGTTGTTCACCAGATAGTGGTTCCAGTAGCGTATCGCGGGGACATCATGAGTTTAGCTCACGACACACCCATGGCAGGTCATTTAGGTGTCAATAAGACTTATAATAGGATTTTAAGTCACTTTTACTGGCCTAAGTTGAGAAAAGATGTGTCTGAGTTTTGTAAGTCTTGTCATAGTTGTCAGATGGTAGGTAAACCCAATCAAGTTATACCACCTGCTCCCCTCCAACCCATTCCAGCCTTTGAGGAACCTTTTAGTAGGGTGTTAGTTGATTGTGTAGGTCCTTTGCCTAGGACTAGGTCAGGGAATCAGTACTTATTGACAATTATGTGTACTTCGACTAGGTTTCCTGAGGCCATACCTCTTATGAATATTAAGGCAAAGACCATAGTTAAGGCCCTTACAAAGTTTTTCAGTTTCGTAGGTGCTCCCAAGGCTATTCAGTCAGATCAGGGTTCGAATTTTATGTCAGGATTGTTTCAGCAGGTTATGCATGAGCTAGGTATCAGGCAGTATAAGTCTTCTGCGTACCATCCTGAGTCCCAGGGGGCACTTGAACGCTTTCATCAAACCCTTAAAACTATGATGAAAACATATTGTCACCAGTATGAAAAAGACTGGGATGAAGGGGTTCACCTCGTGTTGTTTGCGGCACGAGAAGCGGTTCAGGAGTCCCTGGGGTTCAGTCCCTTTGAGCTAGTTTTTGGGCATACGGTCAGGGGGCCATCGAAGTTATTGAAGGAAAAATGGTTGACTGAGACTAGCGATTTGAATCTCTTAGACTACGTGTCTAATTTCAAAGAGAAATTATATAATGCTTGCAAATTGGCTCAAGAAAATCTCAAAACCTCACAAATGAAAATGAAAACATGGTATGACAAAGATGCTAGAAACAGAGTTTTTAAACCAGGCGATAAAGTTCTTGTATTTTTGCCTATCCCTGGTCATCCTTTGCAAGCTAGATATTTCGGTCCTTATGAGATTGAGAGTAAAATTAGTGATGTTAACTATGTAGTTAAGACACCAGGTCGGCGAAAAGAAAAAAGAGTGTGTCATGTTAACATGTTGAAAGAGTATTTTGATAGAAGTGACCGAAATTTTGTAAAACCAGTTTCCACTTTGGCCCATGCAAATACATTAGAAAATTGTGTTGAACCTGAATGTAATGAAGAGACTGTCGAAAAAGACTTCGCTCAAAGTGTCCGTTTGAAGAATTCCGAAATTCTGACAAATCCGGAAGTGAAACTCGGACATTTGACCGTGCATCAAAAAGAGGAAGTGCATCAATTAATGCGGGAATATACGACAATCTTTCCGGACGTTCCAAAAAAGACGAATGCGTCTCATCATGACGTCATTGTGGGTGATGCGTCACCTATCAAACAGTATCCCTGTCGGTTAAACCCGATAAAGCTTCAATACATGCGGAAAGAAATTCAATACATGCTCGAAAATGACATTATTGAACCCAGCAATAGTGATTGGAGTTCCCCATGTATTCTGGTTCCGAAGCCAGACGGAACTTACCGATTGTGTACGGACTTTAGAAAAGTCAATTCAGTCACCAAAACTGACTCTTATCCGATCCCACGAATCGATGACTGTATCGATAAAATTGGCAGTGCAAAATTTGTCAGCAAATTTGACTTGCTTAAAGGCTATTGGCAGGTCCCGCTTACCGAGAGAGCCAGAGAAATATCGGCATTTGCGACTCCAGATGGGCTATACCAATATAAAGTAATGCCCTTTGGTATGAAAAAACGCACCAGCCACATTCCAGAGGATGATTCATTCGCTCCTAAATCATCTCGAAGGATGCGAGGCGTACATCGATGACGTGATCATCTACAGCGACACCTGGGATGATCATCTCCGAATCATGCGTACCTTCTTCGACATACTGGCGAAAGCAAACCTCACAGTGAACCTTGCGAAAAGTGAATTTTGTCATGCGACTGTAGAATATTTGGGTCACAAAGTAGGTCAAGGTTTTGTTACTCCTATCATGGCCAAGGTGGAAGCTATTTCAAAGTTCCCGATTCCTACCAATAAGAAAGAGATAATGAGATTTTTAGGAATGGCAGGATTTTACAGAAAATTTTGTCCAAATTTCTCGTCAGTTGTTGGTCCACTTACCAATCTGTTACAAAAGAGAGTGAATTTTGCATGGACCAATGACTGTGACGAATCTTTTAAGAAAATCAAATGTGTTCTTATGAAAAGTCCTGTCCTGTCAGCTCCAAATTTTGATAAGCAATTTAAGCTTACTGTTGATGCCAGTGACGTAGGAATCGGGGCTGCTTTGTTTCAAGAAAATGATGATGGTGTAGATAGAGTTGTTTGTTATTTTTCAAAGAAATTGACAAAATGTCAAAAGAATTACTCTACTATTGAAAAAGAGTGTCTTGCATTATTGTTAGCTTTACAACATTTTGATGTTTATTTGAATGTTACTTTACATCCCATTCTTGTATATACTGACCACAACCCTCTCACATTTTTGCACAAAATGTCAAACAAGAATCAAAGACTAACAAGGTGGAGTTTATTGTTGCAAGAGTATGACATCATTATTAACCATATCAAGGGCAAAGACAATGTGATTGCAGATGCACTATCGAGAGTTTCATGAGTGATTTTTGCAGAATTTACCACCTAAGTTTTCATTGACATTCAAACTTTTTTTTAAGGGGGGAGGTGTTGTGGGTCATGTATTATTTAGTTTTACTTTATGTGTAGGTACACATGTACTTAGTCATGTTGTATTATGATTTCATAATAATACTTTCTAGATTTTACTATGTCATGTTTATTTCATTAGAGAATATTCCAGTATGTTCTTTGTGACATCATTATCATCACATGACTGTGATTTCTAGAATTTACTCTATTGTTAATCATTTGTAATGAGTCATTGTTCTAGAAGCTTCTGGTTAATTCATTGTTCTTAAGTATAAATACCTCTGAGGAACTGTGTTAAGGAGGCATTCGTACATATTCGTAGACACGATTCATTCATCTATTCTGATATACTGGGATACTTTATTTGTTGAGACTTTAATCCATTTAACAACGTTTGGACACCGATCTTTCGAGAACGTTTGTGATTACCGGAAACCAAACATTCGATAGACTTTGTGGACCGTAACGGACACTTTGATCCGGACATTGTATTGTAAGTTGTAATCATTTGAAATATATATATTTGTACATAATTAAACTTGTAAATTTATATTCTGTCTTTGTCTGATTTTTGCTGGCGTTTAGGGGTATTCTGACCCATAACACTAGGTTCAGAAATTTCCAAATCGACTAAAAGGCGTAATTTTGAGACGAAAGTTTAGAGAAAAAATAGAAGAGGAATTTTATAAGGGAAAACGAAGACGGAAATAATGAAGCAAAATCTGAAGACATGAAGGGAGAAAAATTTAAAGGGGGACAGTTAACGTTATCGAGAATGTAGGAAGGCCACCTGCCACGCAAGTAGTAAATGGTGTGGTAATCTGGATTACGTGTGCACAACCCTCCTTCTTCTCGAATGACTTCACGAAGAACGAACACAGACATTAGGATCATATCCACGGTATGAAAGGTGTTTGATGATTCTGACGCATTTTCGATAGTGATGTTGTCTATCTTTGATCCTTCTTATCTTGTTAATAATGTCACCATAAAATGCAGGTTGTGAAATACCCAAAGTAATATACTCTGTTGCCTGTATTGGTCCGAATTTCAGAAGAAGGTGACAATAATTTTTGTAAAATTTCAAGAAAGTCTTTACTAGTTTGTGAAAGCGAAAACCTTGTCCTAAAAATGTCTTGGTGGGGATTCCTATGGGTACAGGTTGTGCGCCTCTTGTTGCAGATTTGTTTTTATACACATGTGAAAAGGGATTTATTCAAAGTCTTCGGGGGCGGAGAGGGCGTGGTGGTGTGGGGTGCTTCGCTGGTGCTTCTGGATGCCTGGGTGGTATTCTTGCTATAGATAATCCTGTTTTTGAAAAGTATAGGGATGTTATTTGTCCACAAGAATTGGCTCTAAACGGGGCAGACTTTGCGGACACTGAAACACCAATTTTGGACCTGGGTGTCGGAGTTGTCAATGGGGGGGGGGGGGTTCGTACAAGTGTATATGACAAACGAGATGATTTTGGATTCGGCATGGTAAATTTTCCCTGGCTTGACGGTGATGTCCCTGGATTGCCGTCATGCGGTATCTACATTTCACAGCTCATCCGGTGTGCTAGAGCATGTGCTGATGTTTTGGATTTTCATAATAGAGATCTGCGGGTTGCAAAGAGGCTTTTGGGTCGAGGTTTTCGCTTTCGCAGGCTGGTGGGGACTTTCTGGGGATTTTGCAGGGATTGTGATCGGCTTCTTTTGAAATTCGGACCCATACAAGCAACGGAGTGTGTTGCTTTGGGTGTTTCGCGGCCTGCGTTTTGTGGTGGCATGGTTGGCAGGATGAGAGGGATCGGGGGTGGGCAGCGTATGTGTCGAGGGTGCGTCGGGGTCGTCGGGCGCCTTTTGTGCCATGGATGTGGTCCTGGTGTCGCCGGACGGGCACTGGGCTTGGTGCTTGGCCGGTGTGCGGTCTTGTGCGGGCGCATTCTTGGGGCTTGCGCTCTGGCTGGCTGTGGCGGCGGGGCTCCATGGGGGGCCCTGTCCGGGCCTCTTTGGGGAGGACGGGGCCCCGACCACCTGTCCTCTCTGAATGTCGGTCGGACTCCTCGGGTGATAGCATATATGGGCTCGCTGCGGCCGGCAGAGCACGGACTGTATTACGCACGTCCTCTTTTTATATCCATTTACATATTCATCTGTGTTGCTTGGACCCCTGTGTTTTACGGTCCTGTTTGTGTGTGGTCACCTAACAGTGAGGGGGTTGTTTTGCACCATAGTTGTGCGTTCTTCGAGACCTCTGGGAAATCGGAATAGTGGGAGGGTTGTGCGCACGTAATCCAGGATAACCACACCGTCTGCTATTTACGTGGCAGATGGCCGTCCTAGGTCGGCACCGGTTGCCCATTGGTCTCGTTGGTTTGTGTGTGGTCTTTTGTGTTTCATGTTTCTATGTTGTGGGTTGGTGTTCCTTGTCCCTTTTGCGTCTCTTTCTGTGGGTGTCTGTTCTGTGTTTTTTGCATGGGTGTTTTGGGATTTTGCTGTGGGTGCTGCAACCTAGTGTTGTTGGAGATCCCCTCCTTTCTTTGGTAATTTGTAAATTTCTACTATGAAAATCCAAAACATCAGTACATGCTCTAGCATACCGGATGAGCTGTGAAATATAGATACCATAGGACGGTAATCTAGGAACATCACCGTCAAGCCAGGGGAAATTTACTATGTTAAATCCAAAATCATCTATTTTGTCATAAACACTTGTATGGATCTCTCCATTAACATTTTGATATTTAGGACCAAAAATGGTGTTTCTGTGTTTGAAACGTATTCCTTGTTTAAAATCAATTCTTGTGGATAAATAACATTTTTATATTTCTCAAAAACAGGATTGTCGATAGTAAGAATATCATCCAGGTACCTAGAAGTACCAATGAAAAATTTCACATCATCATTTTTTCTTTGTTTTTGAAGATTTTGGATAAATTCCTTTTCATACGTGTATAAAAATAAATCTGCAACAAGAGGCGCACAATTAGTACCCATTGGAATCCCTACCAATCCCTCACCAAATCTTACATAAATATTGTCCAAAAGGAAGGACTAGGCAATACACAGGTCACCATATGTGCATGATTTGTATGATTTGTAATCTGTGGCGGAAAAGAAACTCTTCGATTCAGAAGTACAAATATAAGTTTTCCCCTCGCGATCAAAACACCATTTAATGAGTTTGGACAGTCGATCCTTTATTTTGTCGTGAGGAAGCGTGGTGCCCATATTAGAAAAGTCGTATGAAGATATCGTATTTGCTTAAAAATTTCTTGATTTCATTTTGTCAATCACATCCCCTGAATTTTTAATAGACCAAAGGAGGTTTACGCCATTTCTGTTCATGACAGTTTCCTTTTCTGAGTAGCAACATCACTTCATCGCCTGCTTATTGCGTCTTCATATCTCAGTTGATACGCTATGCCAGAACAAGTACATGTACCAAATATACGGATTTTGTTCTGAGAGCTAGGTGTCTCAGTCAGGAATATGTTTGTGACCAACTAACATCGTCACTGAGGAAGTTCTACGGTCGATATGGGGACCTCGTCATACACTTTCCAGAATGGTGGATGATTGCTTACTCTTCCCGGGCACCTGGTCTCACTCTCATATCGGGAGTTCGCTTCTTTTCATATGGTGGAGGTTTTTGTTTTTGTTTGCTTTGGTTCCTGTTTTATCCTGATTTTGTATGCCTTCGGTTTCTGATTTTCTGAATTATTGATTTTGTACTGTAGACAGGGATATGGTCATTATCCATATTTGTCATTCTGTCATAGACCATTTGAACCATCCAACCAAAGATTGTACTCTATATCTTCCGAAATGGAAGTACATGTAACCGGATGTGACAGTTCTACCGAATTGAAGCGGCGGGTGTTGTATGCAAGCAGGAGATGATTACTCTTCCTGGGCACCTGGTCTCACTCACATATCGGGAGTTCGCTTCTTTTCATGTGGTGGCGTTTTTTGTTTATTTGCTTTGGTTCCTGTTTTATCCCGGTTTCGTATGCCTTAGGTTTCTGATTTTTTGAATGATCGATTTTGTGCTGTATACAGAGATATGGTTATTATCCATATTTGTCATTGTTGGAGATCCCCCCTCTCTTGTGCTGTTGAAAGAATTTCTAAAAGAAGTACTTCTTTTTGAAACTTTTAATGATGACTTCTAGTACAACACGATTTCGCGATTCGTATGACTTTGTCATCACAGCATCCAGCCCTGGAAAGAGGAGTAAGTTCCAGCTACATACGTTCTTCTTTAACTCATTTGTGTCACACTTATGCCCTTTGCCGTGTGGAGCTCGTAAAAAAAGTTCCCCGCGAGGGGTTTGACAGTAAGTGTTTTGAATATACTTCCCTGACATTGTCGCCATAGCACATTTTATATAGACATAACGTCAGACAGTGCATGAAGTTTTAATATTTTCATTTCCATGCTTCATAAACATCGACGGCGGGTGCGGCTAGCCAACAGGGGATGCTTACTCCTCCCGGGCACCTGGTCCCACCTCTGGCTTGCTGGGGGTCCGTCGATGTTTAATTTTGCGCTCTATTGTGAGTGCTGTTGAGATTATCGTCAGGATCTTCTTTAACTCATTTGTCCCAATGTTAGAACGAATGCTGTCTCCCTCCTGCCTCTGCAGCTTGAGGGTGATGGTTTTACTACAGGAAATGTAATAAGAAGAATACCCATAACAGCGAGAGACCATCATTAGTTTTTCGTTGACATATATACACGGGTATTCATTGTTACTGATGTAAAATCGTATGCTCTATTCGAACACGTACACGCCTGCATGGGGAGCTGTGAATATGGAAGATGAATGTGAAAAGCCATCACCCACATTTGTGACTATGAAACAAAGGAGGGGATCTCCAACAACACCAGGTTGCAGCACCCAGCGCAAAACCCCAAAACACCCAATGCAAAAACACAAAGCAGACAAGCACAGAAACAGACGAATAAGGGAAAAGGAACGTCAATGCACAAGACAGAAACATCAAACACAAAGGACTACACATAAACCAACGAGACCAAAGGGCAACCGGTGCCGACTTAGGACGGCCATCTGCCACGGAAAAAGCAGAAGTTGTTGTTATCCTGGATTACGTGCTCACAACTCTCCCACTATTCCGATTACCCAGAGGTCTCGAAGAACGTACAATCTATGGTGTAAAACAATCTCTTCATTGTCAGATGACCACACACAAACAAGACCACAAGGAGCCCAAGCAACACAGATGAATTTCTAAATGGATATCAAAAGAGGGCTTAACGTAATGCAGTCCGTATTCTGCCGGCTGTAGCGATCTTATGTATGTTATCACCCGAGAAGTCCGACTGACATTCAGAGAGGACAGGTGGTCGGGGCCCTGTCTTCTCTAAAGAGGTTTAGACAGGGTCCGTCATGGAGTCCCTTCGTCACAGTCAGTCAGACTACAAGTCTTAAATATGTGCTGGTACAAGACTAAATTGGTCAAGTACCAAGCCTAGTGTCCATCTGATGACATTAGGATCGTATCCACGATATAAAAAGTATTTAATGATTCTGACGCATTTTCGATAGTGATGTTGTCTATCTTTGACACTTTTTATCTTGTTAATTATGTCGTCACCTGCTTGTAGAGTTTCTCACCGAATTTTACATAAATATTGTCCAAAAGAAAGGACAAGGCAATACACAGGTCACCACATGTCCATGATTTGTATGATTTGTAATCTGCGGCGGAAAAGAAACCCTTCGATTATGATGTACAAATATAAGTTTTCCCCTCTCGATCAAAAAATCATTTAATGAGTTTGGAAAGTCGATCCTTTATTTTGTCGTGAGCGTGGTGTACATATTAGAAAAGTTGTATGAAGACATACTTTTCAAAAACAGGATTATCGATATTAAGAATATCATCTAGGTACCTAGAAGTACCAATGAATCATTTCACATCATCATTTTTTCTTTGCTTTTTAAGAATTTGGATAAATTCCTTTTCATACGTGTATAAAAATAAATCTGCAACCAAAGGCGCACAATTAGTACCCATAGGAATTCCTACAATATTTAACGTCTTCAATTCATTAGCATCATTTTATAGCAGATAAATTTACAGTATGGACCAGACGTGCACGTTTCGGGTATAGTACCATACTTAATGTCGGTCGATCCACTGTAAGCCGAGTTGCTTGGTGCGACTGCAGAGAAGGCTATTCTGTTGTGTCCACCAAGGTAACCTAAATATGTCTTACTTCATTTCTGAAAAGAAAAGCTCATCAGAGACCTTGTTTACAACACAATAGAGTTAATGTTAAAATGTAAAAAGCAGCATATTTGAATCGAGCACTTGCGAAATTATCCATGCCCAAGTTATTGACATTTTGTTCAGGTGTTTCTTGTAACACTTTCAATCAATTTTGTTAGGGTTAAAGTAGTCGAAACGTGCATGTCTGATCCATGCATCAAATCTATCTGTTTTAAATTGATACTATCAATTTGAATACGTAACATTTGTACCATTTGGTAAGTGTGTCTGTTGATGGACCAGGCGTCCCAAAGGCATGTGTAGTCAAGTCCCTATCGTTAACAATAAAATAAAAGTGCATTCGTTATCCATAAAACGAAAATTAAGATTCTATCACAGTTAAGATGCTGATTGGTCAAATTACCATTGACACTGGTATCTATTGACATACTGGATGAGTAGGTAGTGTATATTGTTGTCAATTTCAGTATATATGACCAAATTTACTGCCATTTGTGTCAAAATCCGAGTCCACTGTGAAAAAGTGTGTTCGTTAACCTTACATGTTGTTGAGATGATTGTCAAATGATTGAGAGAACGGAGGAAAATTAGAAAGTAAGGTTTGCTTGACGTAATAGTACATTTTGTATGTGGTATTTAGATTCCGTGCAAGCAGTGAATATGAAATACTCAGTTGTTTAGTATTAGTTTATGCCCGACCTAACTGTCGAAGCGACGAAAATGAGTGGTTATTGTGAGTGGATTCGGTACCCATACGATGACGTAGTTTAACAGGCTTGTATTCTCGAAGCAATATAAACCAGATGTGGCTTTTTAAGAATTCAAAGGAATTTTTAGAACAAATGAAATCCACTCATTTTAATAGAGTCCATTCGATCAAAGCCTTTGATTTTTCGACACTTTACACAACAATCCCACATTCTAAATTGAACGAAAGACTCGCAAAATTATAAGTAATGCGTTCACGAGCAAAAACGGCAATCGCAGATACAAATTTATTGTTGTTAATCATGACAATACCTACTTTGTTAAAGAAATGTCCGCTTCTAAAAATCAGTACACTGAAGCAGATACTTTTCAGATGTTAAACTTCTGATCGACACCATTTTTGTGGTGTTTGGAGGAAGGGCTTCCAGCAAATTGTTGGAATTCCAATGGGAACCAATTGAGCCCCACTCCTTGCCGACATTTTTCTCTACTAGTAGGAAGCTGAATTCGTTCTATCTTTGGTTTAAGAAGGGAACAGATACGTAGCTTCTAACTTTAACTTCACTTACAGATACATAGACGATGTGCCGTCCATCAATCATCCAAAATTCGCCGATTACCTCAGCAGAATATATCTTTTGGAGCTTGAAGTCAATGAAACTACAGAGACAAATAATGCAGCATCCTATCTGGACATACTGTTGTCCTACGACACTGATGGTCACATGAACACCTATGACAAACGTGACGACTTTAATTTCAATATCACAAACTTTTCTTTTCTGAGTAGCAACATCCCTTCATCGCCAGCTTATGGCGTATTCATATCTCAGTTGATACGCTATGCCAGAGCAAGTACCAAATATGCAGATTTTGTTTTGAGAGGTTGACGTCTTTCAGATAAACTTCTCAGTCAGGGATACGTTTGTGACCGATTAACATCGTGACGAAGGAAGTTCTACGGTCGATATGGGAACCTCGTCATAAATTATGATGTCCCACTCTCCAGAATGGTGGATGATATTCTGTCTTAGAGAGTATTTGAACCAGCCAACCACCGAAAATACATGTATCTTTCGAAATGGAAAAACAATGTAACTTGTGCGGCTAGACAAACAGGGGATGCTTACTCCTCCCGGGCACCTGGTCCCACCCCTAGCTTGTTAGGGGTCCGTCGATGCTCAATTTGGTACTCTGTTGTGAGTGTTGTTGAGATTATCGTCAGGATCTTCTTTAAATCATTGATGTGACAACCAAATTGAAGTGACGGTTGTTGCATGCAATCAGGAGATGCTTACTCTTCCTGGGCACTTGGTCTCACTCTCATTTAGGGAGTTCGCTTCTTTTCATACAGATTTTTCTTTGTTTGCTTTGGTTCTTGTTTTATCCTGATTTTGTATGCCCTTGGTTTATGATTTTCTGAATTGTCGATTTTGTACTCTGCATTAGGATGTGGTCATTTTCCATATTTGTCATTCAACGTATATTTGCTAATACAACAACTATGCACCTTCGTAGAACTCGGTGCATTCGAGCAAGTAAGTTGAACACATTAAATAATTCACATAACCACAACATCGTTTATGAATAAAGGAGAAGGCCATCCAAAGTCTGCAACGGATACACATGGTTCTCGCAATTGTTTTCAGCGTTGTCATTTGGTTTTCAGTAACATTCTCGTTTTTATTCTTGGCCCATTTTATGCGGTTGTTGTTTTTGTTTTCTCCAATTATTTGTCGGTTTAGCTGTTTTACACCCATTGATTGCTACAATCATGCTATAATGCTCAAGTTTATTCGGCGTTCTACTTTTAAGATATTGTGATGACTCCATTTCGACTCTGCGAATTATTGGTCGAATGTTCACAATTTTCTAAATCTTCTTTGAAAAAAATCTAACTTCTATGATAAAATAAGTACCCAACTCTTGTGTCTAACACAAAATATTTCAATTCTTAGCTATACAGAAATCGCACTTCTTTTGATATCCATATTTAGCATCGAAAGATTTAAAAGTTAAGTTGTGACAATCTGATAATCTTAAATCAAATTGCGTTCCTTGTCAGTTTATTTCGTTTTCAATGAATTCCGTTTTCATGTTAAACGTCTTCAAATTCATTAGCATCATTTAAGAACTGATAAATTTGCAGCATGGACCAGACATGCACGTTTCGGGTACTTAACCCTCGTCAGTGATATACCACTAGCGCGTACAATGCAAGTCATTGCTTTCTTCCTGTTATGTATTGTTCTACATGTTTCAAAATTATTTGACTTCTTAGTTGGGCGTATTGGTAGTAATGATCGCAGTGTCTCCTGTTGTTTATTGACTTCGTCAATACACGTGTGTATTCAGCTGTTTTCACTGTAGTCTCGTCTTAATGGAGATCTTCCACTTCTTCTTTATTGGCAGTATGAAGCTTATGAAGGATTTTTATCATACCTTTGCTGAGGAAATATACTCCTACTACTGCTAAATACTACGGTCTTGTTCCTTATTTCTTACTTTTAACATAGATCAAGTCATTAGAATGATGTTGCTAGGTGGGAACGGTATACCCCTGATTGCTTCTGACAGGTTGAGATTACGGATTTTTTTTCTTGCAGAATCCAACATATGCCCTTTCAGCTTGTTCTAATTAATATCTTTTTTATTTGTTAAAGAGAGCAATGCCAACAGAATGACATTTCGAGATGGGAACATGTGTACAACCTTATTACTTCTGTCAGGTGGTATGCGAGCCGCCCTTTGTACCGGTGGCTTTCTGTACAATCCAACAGATGCCCTTTCAAATGGGTATCTTATGCTGCCCTGATATATAAAATTATACTGCTGTGAAAATTCTTTTAATTTGTCACTTAAATTGCGAGATATTTATTCGAAATTTCAAATTAAGTATGTTGAGAAGAATATCAGTTTTATGGTATATTGTAAAATAAATGAACTTGACATAAAACTTCCAATCCTTTATCCACAACATATAGTTGCCGGAATTAAGGGAAAAAAATACAGTTTTAATTCATGATTTTCCCCATCACTGTATCACTTTTGTGACATCCATGGATAGTTTGTACTTATCACATCTAATTAGCAAAACATAATCGTTATTCATCACGAATCCATTGTCTAGACATCTTATTTTGCTATGCGGTAATAAGATATATTAACCTTAATGTACACTTATTGTCTATAACGTTACTGTAGTGCATATTTATTTGTATGCATTTCAGTTTCTCATATACGCGTCAAAATAGTAGTAAATATTTCACCTATTCAACATTTAAGTAACTTTTGTCGCCATTGCCAATTTTGGTGTTGCATATTTTACAGCTAATTGTAATAAAATTCTAATAAATCAAAGTATTTAATTATCTGCTTCATTCTTGTTTTAATTATGCAATTTGTTCTACATCACAGATGAGACAATAATGAAACATCTCCAAAAACACCTTTTTGTGATAATGACATTGTTTATCTTATATTGAATATAACAAAGTCAGGTATTTTGCTTTCGTAAGGTATGTGAATTTGTCTGCTGTCTTGCGCAGGTGTTTTGCTGTGGGTGTTACAACCAATTGTTTTTGTAGATCCCCTCCAATTTTGTACTGTTAAAAGAATTTCTAAAAGAATTACTTCTTTTTGAAAGTTTTAATGATGGCTTCTTGTACAACTTCAAAGATTGAATTATCCAAGCGTTGACAATCCATATGACTCTGTCATCACAGCATCCAGCCACTGAAGGAGGAGTAAGTTCCCGCTACATACATTGTCCCACTGTAAGAACGAATGCTGACTCCGTCCTGCTTCTGCAGCTTGAGGGTGATGGTTTTACTACAGGAATTGTAATAAGAAGAATACCCATAACAGTGAGTGACCATCATTAGTTTCCCGTTAATGTATATACCCGGGTATTCACTGTTACCGCTGTAAGATCGTATACTCCATTCGAATACGTACACGCCTGCATGGGGAGCTGTGAATATGCCAGTTGAATGGGAAAAGCCATTGCCCACATTTGTGATGATAGTACTGAACTTAACGTCGGATGATCCACTGTACGACGAGCTGCTTGATGTGATTGCAGAGAAGGCTATTCTGTTGTGTCCACCAAGGTAACCTAGAGAATTGATTCAGAATTATTTCTTATTTCCATTTCTGTAAAGCTCATCAATGACCTTCTTTACAACAAAATAGAGTATATGTAAAAAGCATGTTTAGAATCGAGCATTTGCGAAATTTTCCATGTTTAAGTTATAGACATTTTGTTCAGGTATTTCTAGTTACACTTTTAATAAATTGTCTTAGGATTAAATACCCAAAACGTACATGTCTGGTCCATGCTTCAGATTTTTTCGTTTTTAAATGACGCAATGAATTTGAAGACGTAACATATGTACAACTTGGTGAGTGTCACTGCTGGTGGACAAGGAGTACCCGATCGCGAGGTCACATGTTGCCAATTTTTACGTCCGATCAACTTCGGTTGATCGTTTCTTCAAACCAATTCGATAATCCCATTACATAATTTTGGTACCAAAAGATACATAATCAAAATATGAAGGCCCTATCGTCTCTACATAAAATTTTATACCTTTTAATTGAAAGCGGGACGGAATGACATATGGACAGGCGAACCAATTGCTATATGCCTTCTTGCAAAAAAGCAAGTTAAAATCTAACTTCAAAAAATTAAAGAGGGCGCTAATGAAATAATTTAATATTCGAAACACGTGTCTGGTGCATGGAAATTGGTTTGGAATTTTCTTCAAGAAGTTATAGAGTTGGAATCCTTCGACATTATTAGAATTCCCATAACAGAACAAGAATTGAACCGACAAAGTGAATGTCAGTTAATCATTAAGAAAAAAAGTTGTATCCCTCAGTGACCGACGATTCCATGATTCAAAAATCTCGGTTTCACTGCTTCAAGAATGCATTTTACATATTGTTATTTTCGTACATGAACATTGACAGCGGGTGCGGCTAGTCAACAGGGGATGCTTACTCCTCCCGGGCACCTGGTCCCACCTCTGGCTTGCTGGGGGTCCGTCGATGCTCAATTCTGTGAGTGCTGTTGAAATTATCGTCAGGATCGTCTTTACCTCAATCAAGGATTCGTTAGAGATCCCTTTTCTTCATATCAACAAAATGTGAAAAGTATTTTACAACAGTACCTCCGAGATTCTTCATTCTACTCGCGATTTGTAAATTATGCGCCAAAGCTTGGCCTTGTTGTGCAATGCCAGCGAGGAATGAGTAATGATCGTCGCCACCGCTGATGCAATGGATCTGAAGTGTTGCCAAACAGACAGCCAAAAGTCTAACAGCTACCATCTTGCCTCTAAAGTTTTAACCTGAAATGAGAGTATGGTTTAAATAGGATTAAACGTCCACCAAACATATTATTGTTTTATTTGGTGGGTTTTCTTTGGTAGAAAGCGGGGGGGGGGGGGGGTAATCTTCCATGTACATCAAAAAGTCAATGCTATAAATTTCATTGACATGTTTCAAATCTAGATATAAGACAGAGTTTTCCAAAGCTGCTGTCACAGAGCAGCCATCTTGAAAAAGCTTTACTAATGTTGTGCACCAAACAGTTATAATTGGATAGTCAAACGATTCGATTTATAAATGACAAATATGGATTATGACCATATCCCTGTATACAGCACAAAATCGATAATTCAGAAAATCAGAAACCGAAGGCATACAAAATCAGGATAAAACAGGAACCAAAGCAAACAAACAAAAAGCTTTACTAATGTTGTGCACCAAACAGTTATAATTGGATAGTTAAAGAATTCGATTTATAAATGACAAATATGGATTATGACCATATCCCTGTATACAGCACAAAATCGATCATTCAGAAAATCAGAAACCGAAGGCATACAAAATCAGGATAAAACAGGAACCAAAGCAAACAATATGAAAAGTATGAAAATATGAAAAACCATATGAAAAGAAGCGAACTCCCGATATGGGATATTTCAGATTACACAACAGGGGGGGGGATCTCCAACAAGACTCGGTTGCAGCACCTACATCAAAACATCTAAAGTGAATACACAGAGAAGACACACACAACACGAGACGTAAAAGGGACAAAGAACACCGAACACAACATCACTAGACCAATAGCCAATCTGTGTCGACCTAGAACTGCCATCGGCCACGTTAGAAACAAATGGTGTGATTATTGGGATTGTGTCCCACTTTTCCGGCTACCCATTGTTGAGTATGATACCACACAAACAAGACAGCAAAATGTAGGGGCCCAAGTAACAGACAGAGGAATATTTCAATGGATAATAAAGGGGGTATACGAAGAACATGCTCCACCGTCTTGAGCGAGTTCAGTGATGTTATCACTCGAGGAGTCCGAACGACATTTAGAGAGGACTGATTGAGAATCATTCAAGTAAGTAAATAATTATAGCATTATTATAACATAGAATACGAAGAAAATAAACCATGTAAAATCACCCGCCGTAATAAGCCATGTATATTTGGTTATCAACCTATATAGTATACAATCAGGTAATGAAAGTCAAACACAAACACTCGACATAAGATTTTAAAAATCGAAAGGTATACTATTCTTTAGTTCGATAAAGTTCGCTTCGAGACGGTGCGTTAGTACCGGAGTCTTGTAAGGGACGGTCAATTTGATATTCGATTGGCTCCTGACGTTTTTGAATTCACCGCGCAACGCGAATCATCGTAAACCGGTCGGAATGAGGTAAAGTGTTAGAAACATGAACAGGTGGTTTATGCATGTAAATTGATTCGGAATTTTCTTCAGGAAGGTAGAGAGTTTATGCATGTAAATTGATTTGGAATTTTCTTCAAGAAGGTAGAGAGTTGGAACCTTTCAACATTATTTATAAACAAAACTTATGTATGTTTCATAATGAATCAACTTGTGTCATTCGTACTTCATTCTTTCAAGTATACTTCCGGTTCATTAGAGGATGTAAATAAAAGGTAGAGAATGTAAATTAAAGGTACACGTAGTGAATGTAAATAAAAGGTATGACGAGGCCAAGACAAACAAAGGGTAGATTTTGCCGTAAAAGTGAAAGCAAGCGGAATGAAAAAATGTCCGCAAGTGCCGTTTTAAAACAGGAATAGACAGCGGATGGAGAATGACCACGATGGCTATTGTACATGTACCACATATATATTTCGACAGAGCAAGATCATGGACATTGTCAACCTGACATTAGCGATGTTCAGAACGACGATATTGTCGAAATAGATTCCATTGATTGGTCAAGGGGAAGGAGGTGCCTGGAGTTAGGAAATCTTGCAGAGACTTTGAGAAGGGAGATCTCCAACAAGACTCCGTTGCAGCATCAACAGCAAAACACCCGATGCAAAAACACAAAAGACGAGTACAGCACGAGACTGAAAAGAGACACGACATGTAAACATCAAACCCAAAAGACTACACATAAACCGACGAGACCAATGGGCAACCGGTGCCGACTTTGGACGGTCATTTGTCACGCGAGTAGCAAATGGTGTGGTTATCCTGGCTTACGTGCGCACAACCCTCTCACTTTTCCAATTACCCAGAGGTCTCGAAGAACGTACAATTGTGGTGTAAAACAACCTCCTCACTGTAAGATGACATCAAACAAACAAGACCGTGAAACGTAGAGGTCCCAGAAACACAGATGAGTATGTAAATGGATATAAAAAGAGGGCCTGCGAAATACAGTCCGTGCTCTGCCGGCTGTAGCGAGCTCATGTATGTAATCACCCGAGGACTCCGACTGACATTCAGAGAGGACAGGTGGTCGGGGCCCTGCGGGGTTGAGGTCATGCAAGAACTGCAGCAATCATCAAGATAATACCCGTCATCTAACGAGCCCCCTCCCTCGACCTTGTCTCTCATCTCAAATGTTACCCTTTCAAATACCTGTGTAGAATAAGTGTCTAAACTTGTGATTTGTTATGTGTATGCAACATAAAAACAAGTGCACATAACATATATGTAATGACATTTGAGTTGCGCAAAGTAATCCTCTGATGGATTTTATCAATTCGGAAAGGGTGTCGAGCTGTACATCCTCTTTCTTTGCCCAACGTCTTGCATATTCCTCACAAGAGTCCATGATAATTTTGACATTTTGATTCTATGTAAAGGACATACTTTCTCTGTACTTGGGACCCTTTTTTAACAATTCTCTCAACTTGTCGTTCTTGACTATACTAAGGTAACCAGAAATAACGTGTCCACAAGGAGAGTAGTTGAAATCCGATGAAGAACATTCGCAAGGAAGTGGATGTAGTGAGGGATTACTTAAATCAATACACTGCAAGAATCGTTTGTAATTTTAGATCTTAGATGCAACTGTTGGTGTGTAGCTATAGGAAATACAAGGAGTTTCTTTTCTTTTGAAATATGGTGGGATTGTTTCTATGACAGTTTTGTGATTCAAAATTTGACCAAGATTCAATTTATCAATACCTTTGTTTGCAAATCTTCCTTTAATGAAAGGACGGTTTGTTTTCTCCTCTGACTTATCTGATCTAACTGCTTGAAATAAACGAAAAGTAGAAATGTCCAAGATTACTCCTTGTAGTCTGTATTCTGGGGAACATGTATCGGTAAATGTGAGGTCCTTCGTATATTCGTAGATTTTGTGTAACTTCCGTAAAGGAACAGAGTATAATTTAGTACGAATATAATGCAGGCCTAGAGGCTCATTCAAAAATGGAACCAAGTCATCGAAGGAGAAATTATGTATCTCAGGCCTATTATAGTTACGAATGCCATGACGTCGAGGTCTTCTTTGTGGTCTGTTGAACAAGCTAGTCACATTAACCGATTGACAACCGGGACTTGTTAAGTTTCCTATGCTGCTGATATTATCGTTGCACCCATAGGGCGCTGCAGTGTTAAGATTTTTTATCCAGAACTCTTCTCCCTTGCGACGGAAAGGTGTGCTCAAATTGGGATTGTTTGTGGGTTGATATATTTTCTGCAGGATTCTGACTCTCATAGATAAAACAGAATGATCGGCCTGGTCAAAATGTCGATAAAGGAGTTGACTTCCTTTATTATTTAATTTTGACCGGTGTCCCGACATTCTGGTTCGGAGCTTACCTTTGGTTTCACCCACATAAAGTGAGCACTCTATTCCGTAGACAACATTAGATGTTATACAGTTTAGGTTTTCAAAACTATGCGTGTTAAATGTTTGTTTTGTGAGATTACTTGAGAATGAAGTGTCTGTCATAAGTATGTTACAAGTTTTGCAGTTCTTCGTTGAAATTGAGCAATCGCTTGGTGATTGTAACGACAAGAAGCCTTATTCATTCGACTGGTCAGAGAGCAGTGCAGCTAGGTTGACCAGAACAGCGAGTAAGGACTTTACGCAACATGGGTGTGAGAAATCAGGAGTGGGTTCACACTTTGCCACCCATCTTAAAGATACGGGTCTGAAAGATCATCTGATAACCTTCCGTGGTCATCGTTTAACCATCTTTTCTATGCTGCAGGGACCACTTACCATCATCTTGATAATTTGATTGAGTTTCTTGATAACTGGGCCCATCCAAATTACCTACTTAAGAATATCTCCTTTGTTGTGCATGAGAAAGCCTATGTTGCTAGCCTTAGAGCGTTGGTAATCATAGACAAAGTCATAACAGGTCCCTTTTGGAGAATTATAGAGTCAAGCAAAATGTTCTTGACGTTTTACACCACAATTGTACGTTCTTCGAGACCTCTGGGTAATTGGAGAAGTGAGAGGGTTGTGCGCACGTAAGCCAGGATAACCACACCATTTGCTACTTGCGTGACAGATGGCCGTCCAAAGTCGGCACCGGTTACCCATTGGTCTCGTCGGTTTATGTGTAGTCTTTTGTGTTTGATGTTTACATGTCGTGTGTCTCTTTTCCGTCTCGTGCTGTACTCGTCTTTTGTGTTTTTGCATCGGGTGTTTTACTGTTGATGCCGCAACGGGGTCTTGTTGGAGATCTCCTCCCTTCGAATTCTTTTTTTGACTTGAACCCCCAGCTTGAAATCCTTCAACAAAAAGTGAAGGAATTTCATCAAGATGCATCCCCATTATTGCAAGAAGAAATTCTTTTCCCAAATGTTGTAAATCACAAAGATGATATTTATGAAAGTTTATTCAGATGATCCCTCTGTTGAAATGTATACACAAATGGCCTTGGAGCTTGCAATAGGGGGGATGCTTCTTGTGCTTGAAAGGGAAGCTAAGGACCAATTGCTTCAGGTGCGCGATCAAGTTAGGGGTGCAACCGTACCAACAACTAACACATGCTCTGAGAGGGACTTTGCCCACTTTGACATGCTTATGCGTATAAAACCCTCAGCAAGTACGGTTGCATACGAAGCGATTATGATGTGGAGCAATAACAAAACCTCTGACTGGCTGAACAGTTAAGGTGAAACTAAAAAAGACCAAGTCCTGAATGATGCCAGAAAAAGGGCACCTGGTCTCATTAAATTATTTCAAGAAAGGTAAAACGCACTGTTCCAGAAAAAACAACACCTGAGGACCAGACAAGAAAAGAAAAAGCAACAAGAAAACAGGTACTACAATTAGAAAGTTAAGCTAACAAGTAAACTTAATGAAGCAGGCGGTCTTTGGATCAGTAATGAAGTTGTAAGTAATTTCAAAGAGAAGTTATCTGAATCAGTATTTAAAGAGGCAATCATTACCCAATTGCAGTTCAGAAAAGTAGAGATGGGAAGCAAGGGTCCAAAACAGAAATTTCAACAGTCTTTTAAAGGTAAAACCTTCAGTGCATGTGAATTGGAAAAAACCCTCCTGGATGTAATTGAAAAAAATAGAGATCAAATGTGTAACGAAAATGAACAAGGTAAGTTGGAGTATCTTCCTGCACATGAAGTAGAGATGAATATTAGATCTGCAAAAGAAGCCCTTGGCTCTAAGCTACAGGAAGGAAGGAAAAAAATCCAGGTAAGTCAGCAAGCTCACCTTCTACCAAGTTTCATTCAAAGTCCAAATCTCCTAGTGTCCAAAAAAATTCTTCACAAATTCAAAGAAATTGACTCTAACAATACAACATGGTACAGGGGGGGGGGGGTTTAGCTGCATGCAAGTTGAATGGGAGGCTATCAAAATATGAAATTTTGTATGATGGTGAAGAAGAAGTGTGCAAGTTTTCTCTTTTAGTGGATATGGAGAGAGGCGACTTAATTGTTGAAATGTAAACATCAGATGACTTTAACACGACATGGGGAAAGGCAAGGGCCACCATGTTAATGTAGAGTTATTGTGCTTAGTCTACTTTCTTAGATATTACATGTTGTTTGCTTTCTTATATTCCGTATACACGTCATGCCTCTAAATTGATGTTGACAGTAGGACTTACTCTGTTACTGAAATTTAATGATTGGGTGTTATAACATTATGTGGGGAAAGGCAAAGACACCATATTCATGTAGAGTTATCGTGCTAAGTCTACTTTCTTAGATATTACATGTTGTTTGCTTTCTTATATTCCGTATACACGTCATGCCTCTAAATTGATGTTGACAGTAGGACTTACTCTGTTACTGAAATCTAATGATTGGGTGTTATAACATTATGTGGGGAAAGGCAAAGACACCATATTCATGTAGAGTTATCGTGCTTAGTCTACTTTCTTAGATATTACATGTTGTTTGCTTTCTTATATTCCGTATACACGTCATGCCTCTAAATTGATGTTGACAGTAGGACTTACTCTGTTACTGAAATTTAATGATTGGGTATCATAACATGACATGGGTAAAGGCAAGGGCCACCATGTTCACGTAGAGTTATTGTGCTTAGTCTACTTTCTTAGATATTATGTGTTGTTCGCTTTCTTATATTCCGTATATACGTCATGCCTCTAAATTGATGTTGACAGTAGGACTTACTGTTACTGAAATTAAATGATTGGGTGTTTAACATTACGTGGGGAAAGGCAAGGACCACCATATTTATGTAGAGTAATCGTGCTTAGTCTACTTTCTGTCTGGTCCATGCTGTAAATTTATCAGGATTTAAATGATGCTATTGAATTTAAAGACGTTTAACATTTGAACTACTTGGTGAGTGTCACTGCTGGTGGACCAAGAGTCCCCGAGGGCACATGTAGCCAAGTTCGATCAACTTCGGTTGATCGTGTGTCTCTTCAACGCATTTGAAATTTTCTGTAACAAAATTTCTTGAAATTTCTAAAACGTGGGTCCTGTAGCATCATATCCCACCCATTCTGCTACGTCTTTTGGTACATTTTTGGACATAATTATTTTCATACTTTTTGGCCGTATTACATTGTTTAGAATGAGGATCACTGACGAGGGTTTATTACCCGAAACGTGCATGTCTGGTCCATGCTGTAAATTTATCAGGATTTAAATGATGCTATTGAATTTAAAGACGTTTAACATTTGAACTACTTGGTGAGTGTCACTGCTGGTGGACCAAGAGTCCCCGAGGGCACATGTAGCCAAGTTCGATCAACTTCGGTTGATCGTGTGTCTCTTCAACGCATTTGAAATTTTCTGTTACAAAATTTCTTGAAATTTCTAAAACGTGGGTCCTGTAGCATCATACCCCACCCATTCTGCTACGTCTTTTGGTACATTTTTGGACATAATTATTTTCATACTTTTTGGCCGTATTACATTGTTTAGAATGAGGATCACTGACGAGGGTTTATTACCCGAAACGTGCATGTCTGGTCCATGCTGTAAATTTATCAGGATTTAAATGATGCTATTGAATTTAAAGACGTTTAACATTTGAACTACTTGGTGAGTGTCACTGCTGGTGGACCAAGAGTCCCCGAGGGCACATGTAGCCAAGTTCGATCAACTTCGGTTGATCGTGTGTCTCTTCCCCAAAAAAACGATTCTTAAAAATTCCATTTATTAACAAAGGATTCGATCTTCTTAACATCTCTAATATTTTTCGGGATCATCGTGTACAAAGTGCTATTCCTCAATATTTTGAAAATTTAGAACCTCCTCTTATTTGTTACAAATATAAAAGACCTATTCGAAATTTCGTTTTTAACTACAACAAAGTTACATCAGATCCTAAAATACTTGAATCATGTCCTACTTCTTGAGAATGTGCAACATCTGAATATCTATATAAACCAGCTGGTCATATTATTACAGGTGACTTTTCAATTATCCAAGACAGGCAGCTCCGTGGTCTTCTCAAAAAAGGACCTAAGTATAGAATCCCGTCCAAGATAGATTTTATTAAATGTCGCGAAGTACTTAAGGAAGCCTTAGATAACTATACCAAACGATGGTGTAAATCGGAAGGAGTCGAATCGCATTCTCTGAATGACTGGAAAAACCTCATTTTGGACATTACTGACATTCGAATAGACAACTTCCACAGAAATCCTCATCTTTTTGAAAATCCAAGTTCTAGATCTGAAAGATATTTTAAATCCAAATTACGTAATTTACATGAAAAATTTGTCTTCGCTCCTGCAGATAAAGCAGCCAACAACACCATAATCATATGAAAACTTTACTATATATCAACTTTAGTTTCGGAACTTTCGTCTACAAATACTTATATCAAAAGCAATGAAAGTGTCCCTAACATTTTGAGCAAACATAGCAGTGAAATTTCTTCATTCAACATCCCTATTTCTAAATTGGATCTTCCTACAATATATTGCATACCAAAACTGCACAAATCTCCTTACAAATTTAGATACATTGCTAATTCTAGCAACTGCTCAACTACAAGTTTGTCTAGACATCTGACGTCAGCCCTAACGGCGGTAAAGGAACACGTTGCAAAATATTGTGAAACTGTTCTTAACAGGAATGATGTAAATTTATTTTGGTCTATAAAAAATTCCGGGGATGTGATTGACAAGATAAAATCTAGAAATTTTCAAGCCAATACGATTGCTTCATACGATTTTTCAAATATGTACACCACGCTTCCTCACGACAAGATCAATGATCAATTGTCCAAACTCATTAAATGGTGCTATAATCGAGAGGGGAAAATTTATATTTGTACATCTGAATCAAAGGGTTTCTTTTCCGCTACAGAATACAAATCATACAAATCATGGACATGTAGCGACCTGTGTAGTGCCTTGTCCTTCCTCTTGGACAACATTTATGTAAGATTTGGTGAGAATCTCTACAAGCAGGTTGTAGGGATTCCTATGGGTACAAATTGTGCGCCTCTTGTTGCAGATTTATTTTTATACACATATGAAAAGGAATTTATTCAAAATCTTCAAAAGCAAAGAAAACATGATGATGTGAAATGCTTCATTAGTACTTCTAGGTACCTGGATGATATTCTTACTATCGATAATCCTGTTTTTGAAAAGTATAAAGATGTTATTTATCCACAAGAATTGACTCTAAACAAGGCAAACTTTACAGACACTGAAACACCATTTTTGGACCTAAATATCAAAATTGTCAATGGAGAAATTCATACAAGTGTATATGACAAACGAGATGATTTTGGCTTCAACATAGTAAATTTCCCCTGGCTTGACGGTGATGTCCCTAGATTACCGTCTTACGGTATCTACATTTCACAGCTCATCCGATATGCTAGAGCATGTACTGATGTTTTGGATTTTCATAATAGAAATCTACAAATTACAAAGAAACTTTTAGGTCAAGGTTTTCGCTTTCACAAACTAGTAAAGACCTTCTGGAAATTTTACAAAAATTATGATCAACTTCTTTTGAAATTCGGACCCATAAAAGCAACGGAGTATATTACTTTAGGTATTTCACAACCTGCATTTTATGGTGACATAATTAACAAAATAAGAAGGATCAAAGGTAGACAGCATATGTATCGAAAATGCGTCAGAGTCATCAAACGCCTTTTATACCGTGGATATGATCCTTATGTCACCAGACGGACACTAAGCTTGGTACTTGACCAATATACAGTCTTGTACGAGCGCATTCTTAAGACTTGCACTCTGACTGACTGTGACGACGGGACTCCATGACGGGCCCTGTCCAAACCTCTTTAGAGAAGACAGGGCCCCGACCACCTGTCCTCTCTGAATGTCAGTCGGACTCCTCGGGTGATTACATACATGAGCTCGCTACAGCCGGCAGAGCACGGACTGTATTACGCATGCCCTCTTTTTATATCCATTTACATATTCATCTGTGTCTCTGGGGCCTCTGCGTTTCGCGGTTTTGTTTGTGTGACGTCATCTTACAGTGAGGAGGTTGTTTTACACCACATTTGTACGTTCTTCGAGACCTCTAGGTAACTGGAGAAGTGAGAGGGTTGTGCGCACGTAATCCAGGATAACCACACCGTCTGCTATTTACTTGGCAGATGGCCGTCCTAAGTCGGCACCGGTTGCCTATTGGTCTCGTTGGTTTATGTGTAGTCTTTTATGTTTCTATGTTGTGAGTTGGTGTTCCTTGTCCCTTTTGCGTCTCTTTCTGTGGGTATCTGTTCTGTGTTTTTTGCATGGGTGTTTTGGGATTTTGCTGTGGGTGCTGCAACCTAGTGTTGTTGGAGATCCCCTCCTTTCTTCTTCAACGCATTTGAAATTTTCTGTTACAAAATTTCTTGAAATTTCTAAAACGTGGGTCCTGTAGCATCATATTCCACCCATTCTGCTACGTCTTTTGGTACATTTTTGGACATAATTATTTTCATACTTTTTGGCCGTATTACATTGTTTAGAATGAGGATCACTGACGAGGGTTTATTACCCGAAACGTGCATGTCTGGTCCATGCTGTAAATTTATCAGGATTTAAATGATGCTATTGAATTTAAAGACGTTTAACATTTGAACTACTTGGTGAGTGTCACTGCTGGTGGACCAAGAGTCCCCGAGGGCACATGTAGCCAAGTTCGATCAACTTCGGTTGATCGTGTGTCTCTTCAACGCATTTGAAATTTTCTGTTACAAAATTTCTTGAAATTTCTTAAACGTGGGTCCTGTAGCATCATATCCCACCCATTCTGCTACGTCTTTTGGTACATTTTTGGACATAATTATTTTCATACTTTTTGGCCGTATTACATTGTTTAGAATGAGGATCACTGACGAGGGTTTATTACCCGAAACGTGCATGTCTGGTCCATGCTGTAAATTTATCAGGATTTAAATGATGCTATTGAATTTAAAGACGTTTAACATTCTTATATATTATGTATTGTTTGCTTTCTTTATATTCCGTATACACGTCATGCCTCTAAATTTAGGCGCACGTCACAATCCGAAAGACGTTGACAGTAGGACTTACTGTTAAGTGTTGAATGTGCTTAGTGGCATTGTGACCTTGAAGCTTTACTTGTAAAGTATTATGCCTGAGTTAAGTTTGCTTGTCTACAGAGCTTAATAATGTTTGTTAATGACTAATATATGCTTATCTCTCCAACTCAAAATAAAGATTACTCTTGCATTTAAATTCCTGTATACATGAAATATGTATAACTATGTATAAAACATATTGGTTGCCATGGAAACAATTTGAAGTATATAATAAATCATTATCTATATTATTGCCAATGAAAAGTTAAATGATTTAATCATGGGAAAAACAGGCACCGCAATTAAAAAGCAATAATTAATTTTGTAACTTGCAAAAAGTGCTCCTAAATATACAAGTTCAAGTGGTTGCCATGGCAACAGCATGTTCACAAAAACCTTAAAACCACATTATTTTAACATTTAGTAATAATGCATGTGATGGGATTATAAATGGCAGTGTTAATTGTGTATTATCACAAATTTCTCAGCTTTTTCTTCCAAAAATCTAGATTTTAGGTATAAATAGACTCGATGGCGGCCATTTTGACCGCCATATTGGATTATACTTGTTGTCATGGTATCCAAAGTTTTCTTCATCGTTAGAAGAACAAGAATATATGTATATATATATGTGTTATGGACTAATTTCAATGATATGTTTGCTATGCTAATGAATTGGTTGAGATATAGCATATCTTACTTATATATGGTACCATATTAGACCATACTATCATATATTATTGTGCTTCCAGTAAGTTTCTTCTGTGATAGGTTCTACTCTACTATATTGTGACAGAGAACGGTTCAGGTGTACACTATCACCCTAATAGTGCACCCCTGTCTTTCCACAGTAGTGTTCTTAACATGTGTGATGCTTACCTGTTTATATATACAGACATGTCGTTTTCATACAAGATATTGAATTACATTTGTTTGCATACCCAAGCAAATGTTCCTAAATATTTATTTTTTCCTTTAAAATTAATGCCAAATTTATGTTGCTATATTTTTCTTGTTAAATAATGCCTGTACTAATCGACCACACTATATATCTTTTACAGTCAAAGAGGGGTAAATCCAGAATATGCACAAGGTTTTTTGAAAGAGAGGTAACTCGTACAATCAATATTCATAACATATATCTTGAATACGTTTTCTATGAAGGGAATACACTATCAAAAACAAATGTTCCTAGATAGTTATTTTTTCCTTTAAAATTAATGCCAAATTTATGTTGCTATATTTTTTCTTGTTAAATTATGGCTATAGTAAACGACCACACTATAGATCTTTTACAGTCAAAGAGGGGTAAATCCAGAATATGTTTGTCTGTAACACAGAGTTTTTGAAAGAGAGGTAACTCGTGCAATCAATGTTCATACCATATATCTTGAAAACGTTTTCTATGAAGGGAATACACTATCAAAAACAGTCAGCATAATAATAACAATAGTGTTAGGTTTAGTGTTGACTATGCCGAAATAGTAGTCAGGGTTCTGGCACATAGTGCACGACCCGAAGGGTAGTCAGGGTTCTGGCACATAGTGCACGACCCGAAGGGTCGTGCACTATGTGCCAGAACCCTGACTACTATTTCGGCATAGTCAACACTAAACCTAACACTATTATATTATAATGGTGTTTGCACTTCAACCCCAATACCTGTGAACTTAAAAGTGGCATAACTTCGCTTGTACTCAATATTTTTTCACCAAATAAAAAGTTTTGTGTTTCTCTCATATCATTCCTTCTAAAAATGTTACTTTTTTTACATCTTCTCTATGGTTGAAAAAATGACCTGAACACCCTACATATAGAATAAAGGGTTGTATTGAGGAAAGGATTTGCGACCAAGCGATGATACCTCAACCCCTGTGTGCCAAACAGTTTAAATAACGCCGAAGTAACTTTTCCTGGCGCCATCTACTATAGAGAGTTTTGATATACTGATATTGACCATTCTAGGCCATGTCGGATGAAAAACTAATTTGCATTTTACCAAGAATATATGTAGACAGTAATTCATAGCAAAAATTGCACAATTTATACAGAATTTATACTAATTTCCATGGAAACTGAGAATCTTCAACCTCAGGTAGCGCAAAAAGTAAAGAAGCTCCTCAGTTTCCATTGAAATTAGAATAAAGTCAAATTGATTTTTCCTGGCGCCGTCTTCATTTTAGATTTTAAATTTTCCCTTGCCGAAAATGAGCGGCTCCTAATTTTGTGTAGGGTGTATTGTTGTAAGCAGCGTCATCCTGAATAAATTCGATTTGGAAAGAAAGCAATTCGCCTGCCAATCATAATTTATTGCGAAATCTGCTATTATGAAAAATTATTAGTAATTAATCTGTTTGTTTATACTGAATATGATACATCATGAAATATCAGATGAATCAAAAGGGAGTAAGATCTGTATGCGGCGCCACATAAATTCATTTTAACAGCGCCACCTACAATAAGTTTCCATTAAAATAACTTAAACGGAGATTAAAATAAAATAATACAAACAACTTTAGAGTAAAGCAAAATGATACAAAATAACCTTACCTCAAAATGTGGAATAGTTGTTTCCTAACACAACCATGCACTATTTATATTGTGTTGGACAAATAAGTTTGACTTTAATTATGGACATTGATAATTGAATTTATGACATCTAAACCCAATAGCAGCTTATGTGTAAAATAATCTGACATTATGCATGGTTTTATCCATCACAGTATTGCATGGTCACCAATGCACCGATAACAACAATTAGAAGATTTAATTAGAAAGTTAACAAAAAAGCTGATATATATTCGCACCTTTTGACCCAAAAGTTCTGTCAACTGAATATTGCAGTATGTAATCTTTTTTCTAATTTCTATAAATCCGATAATTTAAAAGTCTGTTCATTGTGTACATAGAGGGCATTGAGTAAAAAGAATTCTGTGGCGGATCCAGCTTTTGAGTTAGAGAGGGCATAAAAAATGGTGAGAGGTCCCCAGCGGAAAAAGGGTAGAGCCCTTGTAGAGGTGCGAAGCCCCCGTAAGCTAACAAATTTGTCTTTTCGGACCCGTTTTATGACTGAAATTGATTGATGAATTTAAATTGATGCATTTGACAATTGTATTAACTAAGAGGTAGCTAATATTTACTCTTTTTCATGTGGAAAATGATTGTTTTACCTATGATTTGCAATTTTTTCCGCCACTGAAATCGCGCCAAAGAGAGGCCTTCTGGACTTGAAGATTTCAAATTCGGACTTTTCGGATATTTATTCCTCTTTATCGATGTTAAATCTTCAAATTCAATAGCATCATTTAAGAACTGATAAATTTACAACGTGGACACTTTAAGCAAAAGTGACTCCAATAAAGGAAAGGATCTCCGACAACTCTCGGTTATATATAGCAATACATCCCAACGCAAAAACATAGAGCAAACATGCACAGAACGAGACACGAAAGGGACAAGGGCAAACGAATACACATAAACAAACGAGACCAATGGGCAATCGGTGCCGACTGAGGACGCCACGCCATTAACAAATGCTACCAGATTATTATTAATATCAAGATTACGTGCGCACAACCCTCCCCTTTTTCCGGTTACCCAGAGGTCTCGAAGAACGCACAATAGTGGTGTAAAATAACCTCCTCACTGTAAGATAACCATACAAACAAAACAGCAAAACACAGGGAACAAAACAACAAATTAATGTGTAAATGGATAGAAAAACAAAGGGCGTACGGAATACATTCCATGTTTTGCCCGCTGTAGCAGCTCATGCATGTTATCATCAGAGGAACGTGACCGACATTCAGAGAGAACAGGTGGTCAGGACCCTTTCTTCTCTTAAGAGGTTTGGACAGAACCCATCATGGAGTCCACGTGTGAAATATATGTGAAATACCCATAGAAATACAATATGTACTATAGTATGGATCCGAATTTCAAAAGAAGCGTTCGATAATTTTTGTAAATTTTCCAGAACGTGTTAACTAGTTTATGGAAACGAAAACCTTGACCTAAAATGTGCTTGGTAATTTGTAATAATTCTACTATAAAAATCGAAACCACTAGTACATGCTCTAGCGAACCCGATGAGCTGTGAGATGTAAATAAGAAATGAACATCAACGTCAAGCCATGGGAAATTTAATATGTTGAATCCAAAATCATCTCCTTTGTCATACACACTCGTATGAATCTCTCTCCGTTTACAATCATGATGATTAGATCCAAAAATAGCAATCTAAGGCATACTTGTTTTTCAAACGTGGAGAAAATATGTAGGTCAAGGTCATTTGGCTCAAAGTTATTGGTATCAGTAGGAATGTCATGTCAAATGTAATTAATATTTATGTAAGATTTGGTGAGAAACTCTACAAGCAGGTTGTAGGGATTCCAATGGGTACTAATTGTGCGCCTCTTGTTGCAGATTTATTTTTATACACGTGTGAAAAGGAATTTATCCAAAATCTTCAAAAACAAAGAAAAAAAGATGATGTGAAATGTTTCATTGGTACTTCTATGTACCTGGATGATGTTCTTACTATCGACAATCCTGTTTTTGAGAAATATAAAAATGTTATTTATCCACAAGAATTCATTTTAAACAAGGCAAACGTTTCAAACACAGAAACACCATTTTTGGACCAAAATATCAAAATTGTTAATGGAGAGATCCATACAAGTGTATATGACAAAAGAGATGATTTTGGATTTAACATAGTAAATTTCCCCTGGCTTGACGGTGATGTTCCTAGATTACCGTCCTATGGTATCTATATTTCACAGGTCATCCGGTATGCTAAAGCATGTACTTTGGATTTTCATAGTAGAAATTTACAAATTACCAAGAAACTTTTAGGACAAGGTTTTCGCTTTCACAAACTAGTAAAGACTTTCTGGATATTTTACAAAAATTATTGTCAACTTCTTCTGAAATTCGGACCAATACAGGCAACAGAGTATATTACTTTGGGTATTTCACAACCTGCATTTTATGGTGACATTATTAACAAGATAAGAAGGATCAAAGATAGACAACATCACTATCGAAAATGCGTCAGAATCATCAAACGCCTTTTATACCGTGGGTATGATCCTAATGTCACCAGACGGACACTAGTCTTGGTACTTGACCAATCTACAGTCTTGTACAAGCGCATTCTTAAAACTTGCACTCTGACTGACTGTGACGACGGGACTCCATGACAGGCCCTGTCCAAACCTCTTTAGAGAAGACAGGGCCCCGACCACCTGTCCTCTCTGAATGTCAGTCGGACTCCTCGGATGATTACATACATGAGCTCGCGGCGGCAGAGCACGGATTGTGTTACGTACGCCCTCTTTTTATATCCATTTACATATCCATCTGTGTTGCTTGGGCCCCTGCGTTTTGCGGTCTTATTTGTGTGTGGTCATCTGACAGTGAGGAGGTTGTTTTACACCACAATTGTACGTTCTTCGAGACCTCTGGGTAATCGGAAAAGTGGGAGGGTTGTGCGCACGTAATCCAGGATAACCATACCTTCTGCTATTTCCGTGGCAGATGGCCGTCCTAAGTCGGCACTGGATGCCCATTGGCCTCGTTGGTTTATGTGTAGTCCTTTGTGTTTGATGTTTCTGTGTTGTGCGTTGACGTTCCTTGTTCCTTACGCGTCTCTTTGTGCTTGTCTGCTTTGTGTTTTTGCATTGGGGGTTTTGCTGTGGGTGCTACAACTTGGTGTTGTTGGAGATCCCCTCCTTTGTTTCATATGTGAAGTATTCAAATATACCTCTTACGCACCAATTTAAAGATATGGTGAACCTCAAATTATAAGAAAAGAGGGTCAATCATCTAGGTCAAGGTATCTCAGTAGATTTAAAAAAGATATATTACATCACAAGAAATACACGTGTGAAGTATAAAAGAGGTATCACTTACCAATCAGAAAATCAAGCCAATTAGTCTAGTTGCCAAATGGCTATTTTGGGGGGAACTAAAAAAAATGTTACGCACAAAATGTTTTTGCATGAATGTGATGTAAATACCCTCTACTTTGATAATCCGGCGGATGCCACTCTGGCATCCTTGGGCATTTCGAAATTTTTGGGAAAAAGTGTGATTTTTCAAAGAAAAACCGTTGAAAATTGGAAAAACGTGATTACTTTGTCCATGTTGTAGCAAGAACAACAAATTTGGTATCTAAAGAACAGCAATGCCATTGCCTTTAAGTCTCAAGCGCAGTTTATCAATTTACTTCTCCATAAAATGGGGGAAATCATGGATTTTCGATGAAAAACCGTTGAAAATTGGGAAAATGTCATATCTTTTTTCATACTATAGATAAAATAACAATTTGGTACCAAACGCACAAAGAATGTATAGTTTTTCATTTTAAATATCAGATTAGCAATTTGCATGTACGAAAATGGGGAAAAGAATGCATTTTGAATGAAAAAATCGCTGAAAATTGGGATATTGCAATGCTTTGTTTCATGCTGTAGGTAGAACAACGACAAGAAAAAATATTTCATTGATTTAAATTCAGAGTTCCACTCACGCAAATGGATTCTTCTTGTTTTGTTTTGTTTTGTTGGTTTTTTTATGCTGAAAAAAAGGTTTTAACAGCCATTCTATGTAACCACCAAAAAATCCAAGAAACGCATGTCTTCAGATTTCAACCAAACATTGTGACATGGGTTGATACATCATAAGAAATTAGAAAAACGATGAAAAATTTCAAAATTCTTCACGGTTGCCATGGCAACAGACTTGAGCTAAATTGACCAATTAAGGCCCATTTTACCCCTAAAATGAGAAGTTTTATCATGTTTATTGCCAATTCTTTATCATTGCATTATGTATGCTTTTTGTTTTGAGAAAAAGAATAAGATCTGAGCAAAATTAAGCATTTTTTATCATAATTCAACTCAAATTTAAAAATGTCTAAATTTTCACATAAAAACGCCATATTTTCAGAAAAATGCATTTTTCTCAATTTCTCTGTTTTAAGATTATTTTAAGTGGATGTGGTGAAAAAAGGTACCTTTTTATTTTCAATTGAATTATCTTTTTTGTAACGCCAAGCAATGTTCTTTTATTCATAAAATAAAACATCGTGGGGAAATGATTGCGCATGCCCAGGAATTGTTACTAAAAATAGCTCATTTTTACTAATCAAAAGATATAAAAATCCTTTTTGAAAAATTTGATGATAGAATAAAAAGAATTTAATTTTGTTTGAAAACAATATCATCACATTTAATTATTTCTTATCTAATTTCCAAATAAAAAGAGAATAAGGTAAGGTTAAAATATCCATAGCAACCCCTTTTTCCCTTAGCAACTGATTAAAAAAAAGAAAATATCATGTTAACAGTCATTATCATAGTACGGGAATGAATATTTTGATAAAAATTGATTCTTTAAATAGAGAACAATTGAGAAATTAGAAAATTGAGTAAGCTTTCAAAGGAAATCCACAGCAACTAAACATAACCTTAGCAACAATCTGATTTTTCTCTGTATGTGACATAATAATGTCGATTTAGTCAGTACTGTCATACAAATTATGGATAAAAGAGAAATAAAAGTTACATTGTTGTGCTTTCCTTTTCAAGATATTTACTTCACAAATACAGCAAATGTATATATTGGTTAATATGAAGTACATAGCAACCATTTCCATTCCTTAGCAACACGTATCAATACGTTTTTATCTGTAATAATGGAATGCCTTATGTAAGAAAAAATAATTTCGTGAGATTTTATGCTAAAAGCAAATCACTATGATAAAGATATCAACTATTAATTAGTGTTATTGAATAAAATTGATAGACCTTTGAGATATTGACACTTCCGATGCATTTGGGGGTAAAAATCCATTTTCTAGGCAAAAATCAGGAAAAACTGGAAATAATTTATAAGTTTTGCATAAAAACTGATAACAAAAATCAAAAGATGTAAATGTAGTTCTTGTATGATGTTCTTTCGAATTGAATTAGTTTCCAATTTCACTTCCCACATCAAATAAGATTTTTGGGGCGAAAAAGGTTTTTTTAATGCAAAATCGTGAAAAATTGGAAAATATTTATAACTACAGCGTATTAATTGATGTTAAAAGTTTAAAAATGTTTATATACTTAGTTTCTTATGTATTTTCGAATGAAATGAGTTTTGAATTTAAATTCCTATATCAAATAAGTTTTTTTTTGGGGGGGGGGGGGCGAAAAAGCATGAAAAATTGCAATAATTTATAACTTTAGCATATAAATACATATCAAAAATTAAAAGATGTTAATATACTTACATTCTTATGTTATTTCGAATGAAACATGCTTATCATTTGAATTCCTATATACAATGTCTTTTTGGTGTAACACTTCCGTAAACATTGGGTAATCAAAGATTACATAGCTCGCCGTAGCAGGCTTTTGTCAAAAATCAAATAACTTCCAAAATTCAAAAATATTGTCATGAGGATTCTATGCATCTAATGTTAGTCTTATCTCTTAGAGAGCTAAAGATATTGCCAAAGTATGAGTAATTGAAAAGTAGGTAAATGGTTAAGGTCAAAGTCCAATGTCACTAAGTCAAAGGTCATGGTCTCAAATGAAAGGTCTTGTCACAAGGTATCTACATGTGAAATATCAAAGCCCTACCCCTTATAGTTCAAGAGATGTAGCCCAGTTTAAAGTTTTTGAAAAGTAGGTCAAAATCCAAGGTCAAGGTCACTAGGTCGAAGGTCATGGTCTCAAATGAAAGGTCTTGTCACAAGGTATCAACTTGTGAAATATCAAAGCCCTGTCCCTTATAGTTCAAGAGATATAGCCCAGGTTAAAGTTTTGTCTAGGGACGACAACGACGCCGAGGGTATGTCATTAGCTCTCCGGACTTTTTCGTTCCGGCGAGCTAAAAAGGGCAAAAATCATGAAAATTGTAAATAATTTATAAATAATTAGGATAAACCGATATCAAAAATTTAAAGACATTAATTCGAAATCCTATACTAAATGTGTTTGTTTAGGGAAAAAGCCCTATACTCGGCCAAAATTCGAAATTCTATATGAAATACTGTTTTATTAGCTCATGGACCAATCGAGCTTATGCGATACCCCGGCGTTTGTCCGTCAAATATTCTTGTGCTCGCAACTCCTTTGAAACTATAAGAGATAGAAATGAAACTTAATTTTCGCATTACACTTGGTCTGTGGTCTAGTTGTGCACCTGACATTTTGTTTGAGTCCCTTACTTTCGGGGTCCTAGAATATGGGCGTGATCTGTCTCGCAACTCCTCTGCCACTATAAATTATTGAGAATTAATTCCTTTTTGTGTCGCCTGCGAAGCACAATGACACTTTTAAAGCCTTGGTTACAACCTGCTCTGCGGTTTTTTTTGGACGTGCGTGTTTGGAGATGCGACGTGTGCTATGCTTTTCTGAAGACGCAAGGAAGCAAGTGGCAAGAGTACGAAAGGAGTGCGTTAATGCACGTCGCACGTACGGTTATATGGAGTTATTGCATGCATCATATGATGCGCATGTGGCAAGTACGTCGTACGTGCAGACGTGTGTGCAACTTGCTAACAACGTACGCCTTCTGCATTATAGTGTGGCTGTTGTACTTACACGTACTGCTAAAACGCACGGGTTCCTCACTCCTTTACGCGACAAGTGCGTTGCACGTACTTACAACATACTCACAACGTGCGTGTCGTACTTCTTGATGAATCTTAGACCGAACGCAGACAGGACGCAGCTAAAGTTGTGCATGCACTAAAACTGCTACGTCCTGTCTGCGTGCTCCCAAATCTGTGCGGAAGCTGTACGGACCACGTACTGATAACACACGGACACCTTGCGGACCCCCAAAGTTTACCTATGTTTTTTGCACGTAGACACCACAAACTTTGATTTACGGCGGGTTGTGACCACCGCTTTAGGGATCTCGTTGTCCTTCTGTCTGTCCGTCAGTCTGTCTGTCTGTCACACTTTGAGTGTCACAGCTCATAACTTTTGACTGGTAAATGATAGGGCTTTGATATTTCACATGTGTATTTCTTGTGACAAGAATTTTCTACACATACCATTTTAAAGTTGCGACCTTGACCTACATATTTGACCTAGTTTAAAATTTAGAATTTTTAAAAGATTCGCCATATCTTTTAATTCTTTCATGAGTGCTTTGGTATTTCATCAATGATCATATGTGTATTCCTTGTAACAAGACCTTTCTACCCATACCATAACTTTTGACCAAGTCACCTTGACCTACATATTTGACCTACTTTAAAAAAAATTAAGATTGTATATAGCTTTTGGTTGGTAAGTAACAGGGCTTTGATATTTTACTTGTGCATTCCTTGTGACAAGACTTTTCTACACATACCATTTTTGAAGTTGCGACCTTGACCTACATATTTGACCTAGTTTAAAATTTAGAATTTTTAAAAGATTCGCCATATCTTTTTATTCTTTCATGAGTGCTTTGGTATTTCATCAATGATCATATGTGTATTCATTGTAACAAGACCTTTCTACCCATACCATAACTTTTGACCAAGTCACCTTGACCTACATATTTGACCTACTTTAAAAAAATTAAGATTGTATATAGCTTTTGGTTGGTAAGTAACAGGGCTTTGATATTTTACTTGTGCATTCCTTGTGACAAGACTTTTCTACACATAGCATAATTTTTTATCTTGTGACCTTGACCTAGATATTTCACCTACTTTTCAAAAAAGTTAAGACTGGCTATATCTTTTGAATGGTAAGTAATATGGCTTTAATATTTCATATATGTATTCATTGCAACAAGACCTTTCTATACATACCCTAATTTCTGACCATTTGAACTTAACCTAGATATTTGACCTACTTTTAAATAAAATTAAGATTCGATTGGTAAGTGATTGGGCTTTGATATTTCACATTTGTATTCCTTGTAACAAGACCTTTTGAAACATACCATAATACTTTACCTAGTGACATTGACCTAGATATATGACCTTCCTTTCTTTCTAAGATTGTATATTATATCTTTTGATTGGTAAGTGATAGGGTTTTCATATTTCACACATGTATTTCTTATGATGAACCCCTTTTTACCAAAATGTTTAAGTATTGACATTGATCTAGATGATTGACACTAGTCTTTCCTGAATATTTGAGATTGATCATGCCTTCTAATCGGTAAGTAAGAGGTCTTATATTTTACATATGACTTTCTTTGAGAATACTTTTCTACTGATACCAATTATTTTGAACCAAGTGACCTTGACCTACATAATTGATCCACTTTCTAGAAAAAACCGCTTCGCATGCGACACAGGCATTCATTGATTTGCTATTTTTTCAATATGAGTCCTCTGTAGTTGTGAACCTGATATTTTGTTTGGGTCCCTGATCCCCAGGGACTAAGAAAATGGGTGTGGTCATTTTCTCCTATGTTATTTTATGCAATCTTGTGCTTACAACTCCTCTGAAGCTATAAACAATGGAAAGTTAATTATACCAACCGCAGACAAAGGGTAATACAGGAATCACCCTATCCTTCCGTCTGTCTGTCCGTCGCTTTAAGAAGTTTTGAAAGCAAACTTCTGACCCTGTGTCCTTGTGACCTTGACCTTCACCCTTTTCAATATTTTAGGTTATGAGGTTTTGAAAGCAGATTTTTGGTACCATGACTTTTGACCCCTCAAACGAAGTTTAGGAGGGGGTATATAGGAATCACCATGTCCGTTTGTCCGTCTGGATAAGAAGTTTTAAAAGCAGATTTTTTTTATTTATTAATGGTAGGCCTTACATATTTCATACACTCACCATAAAGAGTACTACAATTTGGCTTAATGATTTTTGACCTTGACTTTAGGCTTATGTTAAAATTAGGTTAAAAAAATTGAAAGCAGATTTCTTTCATACTATAAATTGTAGGCTTTTCATATTTCATACAAACATTCACGACAAAGAGTACTACAGTTTGGTATCATGACTTTTGACCTTGATCTTGACTTTGGTCTTATGTTGCAATATTGGTTAAGATGATTTGAAAGCAGATTTCTAACATGGTATAAATGGTGGGCTATTGTCATAATGCGCTGTCTGTCAATTGTCCGTTCGTAACTTTTTACATTTTCGACTTCTCCTCTGCAACCGATGTTTAGAATTTCACGAAATCTATCAGGAAGCAAGTACTCAAAGGCCTCTGCCAAGTTTGTGTTTTTCGTGCAGATCTGTCAGCAAATACGGCCACAAAGGGCTCTGATTGGCTGACACATTTTCCACATCTCCAAAACTGATGCACAGAATTTTACGTAACCTTAAAGGAAGCAAGTACTCATGGACCTCTACCAAATTGTCCACTATCATTCTTTTGTTTGCAACTCAAGAAAATGATGTGGACCCCTTGGGCCTCTTGTATTTCAAACAAAACATTCACTTCAAAGAGTACTGAAGTTTGGTATATTGACTTTTGACCTTGTTACCTTGACTTTGGAAGATTTGAAAGCAGATTTCTTTCATACTATCCATGATAGGCCTTTCATATTTCATGACCTGACATTCGTCATAAAGAGCACTATATTTTTGTATCATGACTTTTGACCTTGTGACCTTGAACTTAACTTTGGGCCTAAATAAGAAGTAATGAACTTTTGAATTACCATAATAGTATTAGTATTATAGAATAAATATAGGATCTCAAATGAATTTTTATTTCATACGATGTATTATGAAACAAGTTCTGTGTTTTATATCCCCGAGCCTTTGAGATTCTTTTTATCACATGATTCTGCCAACAAATGTCTATTTCCAACGTGAAATCAACGATTCTGAGAACTGAGGCGAACCACGCCATGACCTAGAAGTCGTCTGCTACGCTACGAGAAGTAGTTCCCAATCGTATATACCGGTACGTTCTGTGCGTAAAGAAAAAAATATTTGAATTTTGCTTAGTACTTTAATTCAATAATTATTTCAACAACAACCATTTTAATCATTTATATTGCTTTTGCGTCTTAATTTAATATATGACCGATATTTGACAGGTCACACTTGTCACAGTGTAGGTGATGAGGCTCCAAACTTGACTAATCGCATTCACGCAGAGCGATATGTAACGTGTTATCGTAACATTTTAATTATGAAATGGCTTTATGAAAGTGCATAACGGGTGCATTATGTGATAAAAGTATATATCAGTAACTAAATTTTGCCCATGCAAGAAAGGAACAATTTGAAACTCGAAAACGAGGCGATGCTGACGTCATCAATAACTGGAGATGAAATTTGGTAATAAGATTGACATTATGATAAATGAAACAATGGGATGACAACAACGTCACCATCTGAAGATAATTCTAAAGAAAGTGTTGAAATTTTGCACGATTTAAATTTTCTGAGACAGAAAATGATTATGAGCAATTCAATAAGTATCACAACACCCATGATAACAGACACATGGCTCAGTGTGACTCATCCTTGAACCATTCTAAGGCAGTTTCTTGTACAGTATCACCCTTTGCATCAGTCCAAGATGAAGAAATCATATCAATCTGACCATAGAGAAGAGGTTCTGCCAAATGCTTTTTGCCTAGAAAAGGGATTTTTACCCCCAAATGCATCGGAAGTGTCACATATCTCAGAAGTCTGTCAATTTTATTCAATAACACTGATTAGTAGTTGATATCTTTATCATAGTGATTTGCTTTTGGCATAAAATCCCACGGAAGCAATTTTTTCTTACATAAGGCATTCCATTATTACAGATAAAAACGTATTGATACGTGTTGCTAAGGAATGGAAATGGTTGCTATGTACTTCATATTAACCAATATATACATTTGCTGTATTTGTGAAGTAAATATCTTGAAAAGGAAAGCACAACAATGTAACTTTTATTTCTCTTTTATCCATAACTTGTCTGACAGTACTGACTAAATCGACATTATTATGTCACATACAGAGAAAAATCAGATTGTTGCTAAGGTTATGTTTAGTTGCTATGGATTTTTCTTTGAAAGCTTACTAAATTTTCTACTTTCTCAATTGTTCTCTATTTAAAGAATCAATTTTTATCAAAAGATTCATTCCCGTACCATGATAATGACTGTTAACATGATATTTTTCTTTTTTTTAATCCGTTGCTAAGGGAAAAAAGGGGTTGCTATGGATATTTTAACCTTACCTTATTCTCTTTTTATTTGGAAATAAGATAAGAAATAGTTAAATGTGATGATATTGTTTTCAAACAAAATTAAATTCTTTTTATTCTATCATCAAAATTTTCAAAAAGGATTTTTATATCTTTTGATTAGTAAAAATGAGCTATTTTTAGTAACAATTCCTGGGCATGCGCAATCATTTCCCCAAGATGTTTTATTTCATGAATAAAAGAACATTGCTTGGCGTTACAAAAAAGATAATTCAATTGAAAATTAAAAGGTACCTTTTTTCACCACATCCACTTAAAATAATCTTAAAACAGAGAAATTGAGAAAAATGCATTTTTCTGAAAATATGGCGTTTTTAAGTGAAAATTTAGACATTTTTAAATTTGAGTTGAATTATGATAAAAATGCTTAATTTTGCTCAGATCTTGTGCTTTTTCTAAAAATAAAAATTATATATAATGCAACGATAATGAATTGGCAATGGACATGATAAAACCACACATTTTAAGGAAAAAATGGGCCTTAATTGGTCAATTTAGCTCAAGTCTGTTGCCATGGCAACCGTGAAGAATTTTGAAAATTTTCTTCCATTTTCTAATGTCTTATGATGTATCAACCCATTTCACAATGTTTGGTTGAAATCTGAAGACATGCGTTTCTGACCAATATGGGAATTTTTTGGTGGTTACAGAGAATTGCTGTTAAATTGTAAAAATATAATCGGTTTAATGAGATTCTAGAACAGCAATTTTTCGTATCAAAATGATTCCATATTGATACTTTTAGATTTGCACTCTCTTATTACCTTTTTTTTACTCTAGATTCTTTGGTTTCTCTTGCTGTGTGTGTCTTCTATGTGTTTTTACTTGAGGTGTTTTGATGTGTTGATTTGGTGCTGCAACTCAGTTTTGATGGATATCACCTCCTTTCTTATTGCCATGTTGTTTCATCAACATGCAATTGTAATACGTTTGTGCAACTACTTCTAACAACAAAGAACCCTTCTTACATGGTTGATCAAAATGCCTCCTTTGCATCGTACTCTGAGAATTCTCTACTCCAAAACATTTACAGAATTAAAGAAATATGAGCAAAGAATTTGTCATATCTGTTTGTTACACAACTCAGATTTCATGTGCGACTGCAACAAATCAACAGGATAACAGATAGAGGTACAGACGCGATTGGCAAAATATTATCACAATTGGTTTCAACATTAAAAAAAAATTAATTCTTTCAGCAGATCCAGGTTTGATTGAGCTGCATCTTAACAGCAATTCTCTGTAAGAACCAAAGAATTTCAAGACATGTTGTCACGGCATGTCATGGATTTTTGAGATTTTTGGTATGGAAGTTCAATATGAAGCACTAGTATGTAAATCAACCCCAGTTTTTTTTTTTCAAAAAGGTTGCCATTGCCATGGTAACCGTGTCTGAAGTTTCAAAAATAGGGAAAATCTATAGGACGAGGCATATTTGTAGGCTTCGTTACCATGGAAACAGGTACTTTTTTAATCTGAAATTGCTTTATTTTCTTTTAATCCTTATTATTATGCATATTTGTAAAGTTTTTTACATTCATCTCGGATGCCTTTTGTATACAAGATGAAAAATTGGGCCAAAAAAGGGTATCACAAGGCTCTGTTTTGGGCACTTAAGGAATCCGTTGTACAGTAGAGTCATTTTACATAGCGTTTTCAATCATCTCCAGTGTAAACTATGGTAAATTTTATGCCTTTTAAGGTACTATAAACTATATATTTTCTGAAAGGTAATGATGCCCTGAGTACAGATATAAGATCCGCTGGTCTTAAAAATCAAAGGGGAAAAACTCTTGTACAACATTGTTATTTTGCATCTGTTATATAGAGAAAATAGACAATTTAAATGCTTCATCGGTTATTCCCCATTGTTTTTCTTGCCCCAAAATTATTATTTCTGAACAGTGGGCATTATAACCTTTCAGAAAATATATAGTTTATAGTACCTTACCATGCATTGAAAAATGCCCAGTTGTACATTGGATACCTTAAAGACCCTTTTTTGCATGTTTTTACTGTTTTACAAGGTTGCAAATTTAAAAAAAGCACCAATTTTTGAAGTCCAAATTCTAACTATCTAATTAGTATCATCTTTGAACTATACATTAATATGAAAAATTAATTGGGCTAATTTGTCCTTTTATATGCAAAGCAACATCAGATTTAGTTGCTATGGCAACAATCAGCTAAAAGGTTTCCATACGATAGATTTAAACACATCCTCTATCAAACTATCTAGACATGATATTGGAACAGAAGTTCATGTAAACATCTGTCAGAGGGGTTTTAATATAAAAATGACCTTGAAATTATTTCAAGGTCACCCACTGAATTTCCAAGGCCATTAAACTTTAAGTGACCAGATTTGACGAAAAATCCTGATTTTTCATAAAATGAAGGTGCCAATATTTTAGAAACCTTGAAATATTGAACTTGACAGTTATTGGCCATAAAATGAAAAACGTATCACTTATTTCTTAGAATTATTTATAACGTTTCTTCACATCTTCAAAACTCTAAATTCTTGGTGAGTATTTTGATAAAAAAGGGACGAAATCTGTATTTTCTTTTTTTTTTTTTTTGACGAAAAAATATTTTCCCATTAAATTTCTCCAGTTCAATAAATTCTAAAATTTTTCTTTCTTATATTCATTTGCTTTCATAAAAAATATGAGCTATGAAAATATTTAAATAGAAAATAATTAAAATCAGTGACAAAAAAATTTAAAAGTCAATATTTTATGCAAAAATTGAGTCTCAAAGTATAAATGACCTTGAATATCAAGCCAATGACCTTGAACATTTTAATTGTCTTATGTAAAAGATTTTAGTCACATCTATACATGCATACATTTTGACAATCTTATGTAACTCCAAAGAGGAATAAAAATCAATTTCAAAGATAATATGAAACAAGCAAAAAGGTCTATTGTTGCCATGGCAACAGTCTTTGGCGACAGAATTTAGGTTAAACTCTAAAAATACCCACTCCAATTTTTCGTCCATTTTATTTGTCAATAAACATATATTTCCTTTGATGAAAATCATTGGTCTCCTATTTGTGCCTTTTGTGATATTTAAGATAGAAAATGGTCAAAAACACTAAATTGGCCCTTATTTTCACCTCTATTTTTCGCTTCATTTTGACTTCATACAATAAGCTTCCTGTAATAAATATCACATAACTAAGTGTACTAAGTAAGAATGGAAGTAAGGAAGAATAGATTATATAAAGATGAACAAGCTGTTACAGTGGTATCCATGGCAACTGAGTCTCCGGAGATGGCTTATTTCATGGTCCCAACAGTGCTATAAATAGAATGACTTCGTTACCATGGCAACCAGAGGTCACTTTGGACAAAAATTGTCATTTTCATGGTCAGTACTTAATATATTCCCATTATACTGAAAATCATCAAAATCCATGACATGCCGATCAATTTTGGTCCTTACAGAGAATTGCTATTAAGAATGTTTCCTTATGCATGACTAAAATATTTAGTTTTTCTTGACATGTTTTCGAAATTATTCAATTAACTGTTGGTGACAATGGTCATCTTAGAGTTTTGAACTCTTACAGCGCGTTTCATTCAATTGTACACTGGACCTGACATCAGATACACTGTCTAGATTCTCTAAACCATCGTAATTCTTTTTGAATATCATGGCCTCAGTCACCATCTTATCAATATCTGAATTAACTTCTCTGACATTTGACACGGAACAGCACGTCAAAACTTCCCACAGAAAAACCTTTGTCTCTCTAATACCATCATATGTTGAATCAGATTATACCCATCATCATTATCTGTTCTCAATACCTTAATCTTCAGAATGTGTAGGATGTGAGTTCTTAATTAATGGGATTGCTTTCTCGATCAACTGATTGCAAGTACATGTAATATCAATCAGTTGCACTTCATTTCCTGAGGTGTAGCTTTCCTGACTGAATCTTTTATGTCATTGTGATGGTCAGTAGGGGTTAATTGAATATCATTTAAATTTGCTCTCTGCAAAGGGATAGCAATTTTAAGTTCAGAAAATATGGCCAGGGGCGCTGCTGGAGAGGATTTTGGCTGTGCCATGAAGTCACAGTCATTTTAATTGAAAGCATCACTGATGAGGATTTTTCTATCCGAAACACGTGTCTGGTACATCAAAATTGGTTTAAAACTTTTTTCAAGAATGTAAGTAGTTGGAACACTTATTGTTCAACATCTGAAGTGTTTAGTTTTTTTTTAGAAATATACGACCATAAACATTCAAGGTATTAATTCTGCATGAATGAGAGTCCTGCATACATCAATCGATCATCAGGCATTCTTGTCGAATGAATAACATGGAGCTTATTCTAAGAACATATTTCGATTGAGTTAAAGATTCTGACGATAATCTCAACAGCACTCACAATAGAGCACAAAATTGAGAATCGAAGAACCCCTTGCAATCTAGAGGTGGAACCAGGTGCCCGGGAGGATTAAGCATCCCCTGTTGGCTAGCAGCATCCGCCGTCGATGTTCATTTACGAAAATGAAAAGAATATATAAAATACATGCACTATCTTTTAAAAAAAATACATTGCAAAGTTTTGAAGTTGCAAAAACCGAAGTTATATTTTCAACATCGACGTAGCGACTAGAACAACGTCATGACTAAGCAGGTCTTTAAGATCCACTTCAATGACAAACATGGATGATGACCATATCCCTGTCCACAGCACAAAATCGATTATTCAGATAATCAGAAACCGAAGGCATACAAAATCAGGATAAAACAGGAACCAAAGCAAACAAACAAAAACCTCCACCATATGAAAAGAAGCGAACTCCCGTTATGGTGCCCAGGAAGAGTAAGCATCTCCTGCTTGCATGCAACACCCGCCGCTTCAATTCGGTAGAACTGTCACATCCGGTTACTTCCATTTCGGAAGACATGGAGTACAATGTTTGGTTGGATGGTTCAAATGGTCTATGACAGAATATCATCCACCATTCTGGAGAGTTGGACATCATAGTGTATGACGAGTTCCCCATATTGACCGTAGAACTTCCTCAGTGACGATGTTAGTCGGTCACAAACATGTCCCTGACTGAGAAGCTTATCTGAAAGACGCCTAGCTCTCAGAACAAAATACGTATATTTGGTACTTGCTCTGGCATAGCGTATCAACTGAGATATGAACACGCCATCAGCAGGCGATGAAGGGATGTTGCAACTCAGAAAAGGAAAGTTTGTAATGCTGAAATTGAAGTCGTCACGTTTGTCATAATGTGAGGTGTTCATGTGACCATCAGTGTCGTAGGACAACATTATGTCCAAATAGGATGCTGAATTATTTGTCTCTGTAGTTTCTTTGACTTCAAGCTCCGAAGGATAGATACTGCTCAGGTAATCCGCGAATTTTGGATTATTGATGGACAACACATCGTCTATGTTTCTGTAAGTGAAGTTAAAGTCAGAAGCCAAGTATCTTTTCCCCTCAGAGACCAAATATTTGTTTTTGTTTGTTTGCTTTGGTTCCTGTTTTGTCCTGATTTTGTATGCCTTCGGTTTCTGATTTTCTTCATTATCGATTTTGTGCTGTATACAGGGATATGGTCATTATCCATATTTGTCATTGAATGAATTCAGCTTCGTACGAGTAAAGGAAAATGTCGGCAATGAGTGGGGCAAAATTGGTCCCCATTGGAATTCCGACAATTTGCTGGAAGACCTTTCCTCCAAAAACCACAAAAATATTGTCGATCAGAAAGTTTAACATCTGAATAATATCTGTTTCAGTGTACTTATTTTCAGAATCGGACTTTTACAAAGTAGATTTTGTCATAGTTAACAACAATAAATTTGTATTTGCGATTACCGTTCTTACTTGTAAACGCATTACGTATAATTTTTGCGAGTCTTTCTTTCAATTTAGAATGTGGAATTGTAGTGTAAAGTGTCGAAAAATCAAAGGCTTTGATCGAATGGACTCTACTAAAATGAGTGGATTTCAGATGTTCTAAAAGTTCTTCGAATTCTTTAAAATCCACATCTGGTTGATACCACTGCGAGAATATGCTGTCGAACAATATTTTTGAAGCCCAGATTTGAATTCAGATAAAACTTTGGTGAGTAAGATCGATACAGATTTGGTAGAACATTTTGAGGAACCAGCGATGAAACGTTGTTTGTACGGATTCTTATGCATTTTAGGTATGCAGTATAAGTATGGTAAATCTAAATTATTAGTGTCGAAGCCAAAGGAAGCAAGAGCTGATTTGTGGTTATCTATTATTTCAGAGGCAGAGAGGTTTGTTGGGGTGTAAGTGGGATTTCCAGGTGTCGAATTTAAACCCAACTCTTTAACTAGATTGTCGAAATAGTACTTTTTGCAAGTTAATGTGTAATTATTTGAGGCTTTGTCCGCTGGTGTGATGACATAATGTTCTTGGAGGTAGGTAAGCTCTGTGATAACATCAGGGTCTTTAAATATAGACACGAATTTGGTGTTCACAGTTGATTTTAATCTGTTAATTCTGTATAAAAGTAACCCTCTGATGGATTTTATCCATTCGGAAAGGGTGTCGAGCTGTACATCCTCTTTCTTTGCCCAACGTCTTGCATATTCCTCACAAGAGTCCATGATAATTTTAACATTTGGTTCCATGTAAAGGACATACTTTCTCTGTATTTGGGACCCTTTTTTAACAATTCTCTCAACTTGTCGTTCTTGACTATACTAAGGTCACCAGTAATAACGTGTCCACAAGGAGAGTAGTTGAAATCCGATGAAGAACATTCGCAAGGAAATGGATGTAGTGAGGGATTACTTAAATCAATACACTGCAAGAATCGTTTGTATTTGTAAATTTAAGATGCAACTGTTGGTGTGTAGCTATAGGAAATACAAGGAGTTTCTTTTCTTTTGAAATAAGGTGGGATTTTTCTGTGACAGTTTTGTGATTCAAAATTTGACCAAGATTCAATTTATCAATACCTTTGTTTGCAAATCTTACTTTAATGAAAGGACGGTTTGTTTTCTCTTCTGATTTATCTGATCTAACTGCTTGAAATAAACGAAAAATAGAAATGTCCAAGATGACTCCTTGTAGTCTGTATTCTGGGGAACGTGTATCGGTAAATGTGAGGTCCTTCGTACATTCGTAAATTTCGTGTAACTTCCGTAAAGGAACAGTGTATAATTTGGTACGAATATAATGCAGGCCTAGAGGCTGATTCGAAAATGGAGCCAAGTCATCGAAGGAGAAACTATGTATCTCAGGCCTATTATATTTTCGAATGCCATGACTTCGAGGTCTTCTTTGTGGTCTGTTGAATAAGCTAGTCACATTTACCGATTGACAACCGGGACTTGTTAAGTTATCTATGTTGCTGATATTATCGTTGCACCCATAGGGCGCTGCAGTGTAAAGAATTTTTATCCAGAACTCTTCTTTGTTGCGACGGAAAGGTGTGCTCAAATTGGGATTGTTTGTCGGGTGATATATTCTCAAGGATTATGACCCCGCGAGGGGTTTGACAGTAAGTGTTTTGAATATACTTCCCTGACATTGTCGCCTTAGCACTTTCTATATAGACAACGTCAGACAGTGCATGAAGTTGTTATATTTTCATTTCCATGCTTCATAAACATCGACGGCGGGTGCGGCTAGCCAACAGGGGATGCTTACTCCTCCCGGGCACCTGGTTCCACCTCTAGCTTGCTAGGGGTCCGTCGATGTTTAATTTTGCGCTCTATTGTTAGTGTTGTTAAGATTATCGTCAGGATCTTCTTTAACTCATTTGTGTCACACTTATGCCCTTTGCCGTGTGGAGCTCGTAAAAAAGTTCCCCGCCGCGAGGGGTTTGACAGTAAGTGTTTTGAATATACTTCCCTGACATTGTCGCCATAGCACTTTCTATATAGACATAACGTCAGACAGTGCATGAAGTTTTTACATTTTCATTTCCATGCTTCATAAACATCGACGGCGGGTGCGGCTAGCCAACAGGGGATGCTTACTCCTCCCGGGCATCTGGTCCCACCTCTAGCTTGCTAGGGGTCCGTCGATGTTTAATTCTGCGCTCTATTGTGAGTGCTGTTGAGATTATCGTCAGGATCTTCTTTATCTCATAGATAAAACAGAATGATCCGCCTGGTCAAAATTTCGATAAAGGAGTTGACTTCCTTTATTATTTATTTTTTACCGATGTCCTGACATTCTTTTTCGGAGCTGACCTTTGGTTTCACCCACATAAATCAATCCACAAAGTGAGAACTTTATTCCGTACACAACATTAGATGTCATGCAGTTAAGGTTTTCAAAACTTATGAAAAAATAATTGAAAACAACTACACAACCCTGGCAAAATCATCTATGTTTTAAAAACGTCTTCAAATTCATTAGCACCTTTTAAAAGCAGATTAATTAACAGTGTGACCAGACATGCACGTTTCGGGTATTTAACTCTGGTCAGTGATCCTCAATCTAAACAATGAAATATGGACAAAATGTGTGATAATTTTCTCCAAAATATACCGAAAGGCGTAAGAAGATGACTGAAATATGATACTACAGGACCCAGGTTTTAGAAATTTGTGACAATTTTGTAAACAGAAATTTTCGAATGCGTTTAAAGAAACAACCGACCGAAATTGATCGACCTTGGCTACATGTGCCCTTGCGGACTCCTGGTCCACCAGAAGTGAATTCACCAAGTGGTACAAATGTTAAACGTCTTCAAATTCAATAGCATCATTTAAAAGCAGATGAATTAACATCGTGGACCAGACATACACGTTATGTATCATAGACAGTAGCCGCTTTCTTTTGAACAATGTCTCTAATTTTACCAACGTCTTTCAAAAGCTCGCTACAAGACTCCATGTATCAGTAAAATGTTTTTAAAAAGTGTTGACTTGAATAGACATATCTTTGTTCAAGATTTTCTGTACTCGTTTTGCATTTTTCAAAGTCCCAACTTTTAATGGAAAATACCCTTCAAAAAGTTTTCTCACTCATTGGTCTTCTCACACTTTATTTATGAGCAAGTTGCTTAATACGAATTCAGAATAAAAGACAATAAAAAAAATATTTCTTTTGGTACGTTAATTGCTGTACCTCATACTAACTACAGTTTGAAAAAATTAATTGCATTTTGTACATTTTCAGCGTTTTACACCCAAGAGTAGTTGTTTTTCCCAATTTTTGGTACCAGCTAATTGCGAATCTGACTTCTGCATTATTTAAAATGAAAGGCAATTAACTTATTGTGCATTTGGTACCAAAATTGTTTATTTAGCTACCGAATTAAAAAAGATTATGTATTTTCCCAATTTTCAACGATTTTTAATCGAAAATCCATAGTTTTCCCCATTTTAGTGACAAGTAGATTGGTAAATTGAGCTTGAGACTGAAAGACAATTAAATTTTTGTTCTTTTGGTACCAATTTTGTTGATCTGGCTTCAGCATGGAAAAAGTAATTGAATTTTTCCTATTTTCAATGGTTTATCTTCGAAAAATACCATTTTACCCCAAAATTTCTAAATGCCCAAGGATGCCAGAGTGGCTTCCGCCGGATTATCAAATAGGAGGGTATTCACAACACTTTCATGCAAAAACATTTTGTGCGTAAGAAATTTTTGGGTTTCATGAATGGCACCTAGACTTAATAAGTCCAGTCATATAATGCCAAAAAATGGGCTGAAATCAAATCAGTTAAAGAAGATCCTGACGACAGTCTCAACAGCACTCACAATAGAGAACATAATTAAGCATCGACGGACCCCCAGCAAGCTAGAGGTGGGACCAGGTGCCCGGGAGGAGTAAGCATCCCCTGTTGGCTAGCCGCACCCGCCGTCGATGTTTAAGCACGGAAATGAAAACAATATCTAAAAATCATGCACTGTCTGACGTTATGTCTATATAGAAAGTGCTATGGCGACAATTTCAGGGAAATATATTCAAAACACTTACTGTCAAACCCCTCGCGGGGAACTTTTTTACCAGCTCCACACGGCAAAGGGCATAAGTGTGACACAAATGAGATCCTGACGACAATGTAAAGTAATTGCAAAAGAATTTTTAAGACTTGATTAATGTCTAAACACACGTACAAAACACACGTTAAAAGTCCTCACTCGATACTTCACGGGAAGAACAGTATTTAGACCCCCCCCCCCCCCTTAATTTATAGTCAAAATGCAAAAAGACCAAATGTGGCATATTTAGTTGATCAGAACAACAACAGAAAGATTCAGTTTAGCATAAAATTGTTTTTATGACATCTTTAGTAACTATATAAGACATTTGATAAAATTCAAGCTTGTAGTTGTAAGAAAAACAGAAAACGGACCAATCAAAAATGGTAAAAATGGCAGTTTTCATTTAGCAAAACCGCCTCGAGCACGTGTTTGTGGCCTTTGTTAGGAATCAAGATAAACAACAAAAAGGTTTATTTTCTGTTAATTTAACGTTTGTACTACATACTTTTATACTTCATCAAAATAAGTTAAATAAATCTATGATATCGGAGTTATTTATCTCAGAAATCCGTCAAGACCATACTTTTTAAGAAATTATTTAATGAGAATGAATATTTGTCAGTTTGATTCAGATAATTCTCTAAAATGAAATGGGTAAGCATAGATTTTTTACTTGATTTCATAATTATTCTCAATATGCTTTATGATTATTATAAAAGAAAAAGTAAAATTCAAGTAATGTAGGAAAAAATTAAGTATGAAATTGAATCAGAATGATATATTTTCTTAAAGTGAGAAAATTGACTAAGTCCTGGCTTTTTAAACTCATTTTTTAGGAGTACTGTTTCATTTTAAGACTATGCATGGTCATTTTAGTTTCTATATGTTCTTTATACCAAATGAAAGATCTTCAAAAAAGTCCTCTAACATTTTCTAATCTAGAAAAAAGTTATGGAGAATTTTAAGTCAGTTTCCCATGCCCCCATTGTAAAAATTAAAAAATGTTAGATTTTTTAAGTTTAATATTCCGGCATAAATATGAAATTCTAGCTTATGATAGCTTTTTTCACCTATGACTGTCATGCAAAATTTAAAGCAAATCGGTCAACATATTTTTGAAATATTGGGAATTTTATCCTAAAAAATCTTGGACTTCGCCATTTTTATTAATAATTCTCCAAAAAGGTCAAAATTGTCTATTTTGATACTTGATTTCGACAAAGTCAGCAATCAAAACAGTATAAAATCACATTCACTTAGTCCATTTGACTCCAAATAATTAACATAATAAATTAAATTCAATTAATCTTCAACAGTCATGGTAAAATTAAGCTTTACTTTCTCTCTTTTTGCTCTAATTTGATGAATACCTGAACAAATGATGAAACCAGCTGGTTTTGTGGGCGATTTTTTAAAAGAAGAATCATTTTGAAACAAAAGTTTATGCATATCCATTTAATATGCTAGAAATGTTTTACACATTTATGACAATTCTGTTTATCTTATCATCAAAAATTAATCTTTTCCGTTATTCAGTCGAGAAAGGCAAGGCAAAATCATTAGAATGTAAACGTCTTCAAATTGAATAGCATCGTTTAAGAACAGATAAATTGGCAGCATGGACCAGACATGCACGTTTCTGGTACTCAACCCTCGTCAGTGATCCTCAAATCTAAACAATGTAATATGCTTTTGGATTTTTTGTAATTTTTTGTAACGTTTTTGTAATTTTTTGTAACGTTTCGGGTTCCAACCCTCGTCAGTGATCCTCAAATCTAAACAATGTAATATGCTTTGGATTTTTTTCAAATCTAAACAATGTAATATGCTTTGGATTTTTTTCCAATTTCCATTGGAACCAACTGGTTCCCTGAGACCAGACCTATTTCCATCGGCTTCGCCTCGGGAAATAGGTCTTGTCGAGGGGAACCAGAATCGTGTTAACTCCCTCAATGGTATACAAGCCTCGGGAAATAGGTCTGGTCGAGGGGAACCAGAATCGTGCTAACTCCCTCAATGGTATACAAGCCGAGGGAAATAGGTCTGGTCGAGGGGAACCGGAATCGTGCTAACTCCCTCAATGGTATACTTTGTATAATATGTAACATCATTTACAATTGAGGCAATATTATGATCGTTCTCTTCCTCGTCTTGTTCATACTCACTATCCTCCTCATTTTCTTCCTCAACGACCACCACTCTGTCCCTCTCTTTTAATCTACCTCTCATCCTTCTCACTTTCACCCTCTCTCTCTCTCTTCGTCTATCTCTAAATGGTCTTCATCTCTGACTGTCTCTTCTACAGGTCCCTGCTCTTTCTTTCTCTTGGAATATGTTGGCTGTCTTGACTGTTTAGAGAACACCTGTTCAATTAGTGAGTCATATATCAGACATCAAATAAATCTAGTGTTTCTGGAGAATATACATACAATGTTTGTCACCTATAGTGGCTTTGAAAGTAAAGTGTAACTACCAATAAAATATGACTTACATAGAGATGGGCAGACTGACCAACAGATATCGAATCATTTGCTAAATTTTTAATCAAACTATTTTTTTTAACATTGAAAAAAGGCACTGGTTCGCCTACCTGTCCCTGATGAAATACATATGGAACATTTCAATCCGTTTTGTTCCTTATATTTTAACCATGGGCGATCCCTCAACCAGCTCACCTTGAATTCGCGAGCATTAATTTCATATTTTTGGTTTTTATTCATTGTGTAAACTTCTTGAATAGGGCGTTTCTGATCAGGTTTTGCCCCCGTCGTATACTTGATTGACCAGGGGTCGCAATTTTGATAAGTGAATCAACGGTATTAATCTTATTAACTTATCGTCATAAAAGAAATCGTTTCACACACGAGGCAACTAGAACATGCGTGTTTCGAGTCTCGATCTTTACCGGTCAGTCGTACCGGTTGCCGAGGAAAATCTAAACAATATAATATGGCCAAAAAGTTATGAAAATTATGTCCAAAATGTACCGAAAAACGTAGCAGGATGGGTGGGATATGATGCTACAGGATGATATCCGGAAAGTTAGAAATCACAATGGGTCGCACATCTATTTGATTGCAAGAAAATAAAACAACGGAAAGCACACAAAACAAGAATTTAAAAATATCGCTGGAAATGGACTAAACTGCTCGTAAAAGGAGATTGACAACTTTAAAGCAAAGTCACCATTTACACAAGACTAAAACAAACTAATTGTAATAAAGAAACGATGTTTTTCTTTACTTATTTGTATATAATTAGCCCTATGTGATAAATATTTTCTATTTCATTGGCTATAATAGGATTTGTTTTAAGTAAAACCGTATTTAATATAACCTAATATGTAGTCTTCTTTTTTGTAACTAAAGTTTACACACTATCTTGTTTCAATTTCACTGATAAAACAGTACTATCACTGTTTTTTTTATTTAACACATAGAATATAGACCTATTTGATATTGCGCTATCAATTTGTTACATTTTTGTTGATTAGTTTTATATGTTCAATTATGGAAGTTTCTCTGCCATAAAAAAATAAACGAAGACCAGTCTGAGCGTAACATCGGGTATTGCATGCAAGCAGGAGATCCTGACTCTTCCTGGGCACCTGGTCTCGCTCCCATAATGGGAGTTCGCTTCTTTTCATATGGTGGAGGTTTTTGTTTGTTTGCTTTGGTTCCTGTTTCATCCTGATTTTGTATTCCCTCGGTTTGTGATTTTCTTAATTATCGATTTTTTACTGTGTATTGGGATATGGTCGTTATCCTTACTTGTCATTATTTCATGTTTATAATTTCACTCTTCATATATTTGTTCATGTTATCTTCTCATGCAAGTTAAAACAAAGGAGGGGAACTCCAACAACACCAGGTAACATCACCCACAGCAAAACACCCAATGTAAAAACAAAGTAAAAATATCTAGATAATGACAATCTCATATCACTTAGGCAATTTCTTGCGAATTATGTTAACTTCATTTTTCACCGCCACCCTGAATAAATTCGATCAAGAAGTAGATGTTATAATTGTTATAATTAATGTTATATCATTGATCCTAAGCCCGTCAATCATTAGTTCTGATATTCACTGAACATTGTTAATAATCAACATCTAGAAGTGGGGTCCTTTTATTTTTTAAAATAACAGGCTGTAATAATCCTCCGGACAGGCTGATCCCCGCCTTGACCTGATAAGCAATTTAGCTTTATACCCCCAAGGGTGCATGTCTGGTCCATGCTGTAGATTAATCTGTTCTTAAATGATGCTATTGAATTTAAAGTCGTTAAACACTTCTATGCATTCATTGTAAAAGGTGCAAAATATAGTGGTCTCTCTCGCACTCACAATTTATAACAATTACTGTATTGTACCTTCTCTCATGAAAAATGGAGTGGTGTTTGGCAATTGCAGATTGCACGAACTTTCATTTTAACTATCCTACGTTCGACTTTCCAGGATCTTCTTTAATTCATTTGTGTCACACTTATGCCCTTTGCCGTGTGGAGCTCGTAAAAAAGTTCCCCGCGAGGGGTTTGACCGTAAGTGTTTTGAATATTTTCCCTGACATGTTCGTCATAGCACTTTCTATATAAAGATATCCTTAGACAGTGCAGTTCATGTTTTTATTGTTTAATTTTCGTGCATGAACATCGACGGCGGGTGTGGCTAGCCAACAGGGGATACTTACTCCTCCCGGGAACCTGGTCCCACCTCTAGCTTGCTAGGGGTCCATCGATGCTCAATTTGGTGCTCTATTGTGAGTGTTGTTATGATCATCGTCAGGATCTTCTTTAACTCATTTTCATTCCTCTGATGATTCTGAAGTACAAACTGGTCAAGCTGCAGATTTTTTTTTCAATTTGGCTGTGTGATCTTGATCTCTGATTTCTGTCATTGTTGTATGCAAACAGGAGGCGCTAACTCCCCCGGCACCTGGTCTCACTTCGGAGTATTTGGGGATTCTCAACTGTTCCAATAGAAATTCTAATAATTTTGCCTTACCTACTCAACTTTGAGACTGCTTAACTGGTGGGTACTTCTATGTTTGCTGAAGTGTACACATTTTGTTGTTTTGAGTCTACCCTACTAGCTTAGCCAATAAGTAAAAAGAATTGTGATAACTTTTGTTATATTTGCACCCTTTGTGTTTTTCGTGCCGATCGGTCAACAAATATGGCCGCCATGACTCTGATTGGCTGACGAATTTTCGTCTTCTCTGCAACCGCTGCACAGAATTTAACGAAACCTTACAGTAAGAAAGTTCTCAGTCATGTGACATTGAGATAAAGACGATCCTGACGACAATCCCAACAGCACTCACAACAGAGCACCAAACGGAGCATCCACGGACCCCTAGCAAGCTATTGGTGGGACCAGGTGCCCGGGAGGAGTAAGCATCCCCTGTTTGGCTAGCCGCAGCCGCCGTCGATGTTAATGCACTGAAATTAAACCAATATCTACAAAATACACACTGTCTGAGGTTATGTCTATATAGAAAGTGCTATGTCGACCACGCCAGGGAAAATACTTAAAACACTTACTGCCAAACCCTTCGCGGGGAACTTTTTACAAAGTTTGTGTTTGTCGTGCCGATCGGTCCAAAAATATGGCTCTGAATGGCAGGCGCATTTCTGACTTCTGTGCAACTGCTGCACAGTTTCATGAAACATTACAGGAAGTATTCAAGGACCTCTACCAAGTTTGGGTTTTTCGTGCCCATTTCGTGTCAGGATCTTCTTTAACTCATTGGCATGGCAGCCGAGGGCTCTGATTGGCTGACACATGTTCGACTTCTTATCTACAACCGCTGCAGCAAACTTAACGAAACCTTACAAGAAGGAAGTACTCAAGGGCCTCCACCGAATTATCCACTATGATTCTTTTGTCTGAGTGACGTGGCCCCTTTGGGCCTCTTTTTTTTTTTTGTTTTGTGTGCTTTGCTTTTTTGCTTAACACCTTTGATTTTAAATATAAACTCTTGTTTTAATACCATAGTTCTGTATTCCTTTTTTAAATGAAGTTGTGATTTTTATTGATTTCACACGTACATAAATTGAGTGAAATTTTTATTGTGCGAACTTTCTCGGGAATAATTAAGAATAGAACCACTACGAAACTAACACTATAAAAGTGAAAATACTCCTAGAATTTACCAAGTTACTCGTCCAGCTACCAATACGTTATATTCATCACTTATGGCAAGTATCATTTACTAATAAAAGTTTCTTTGATTATTTAGAAATTTCGGAAGGTTTAAGTTCTAAATAATGAATTCACTAATCTTTAAATTTTAGACAATTTTAATTCCGATGAAAGGAAACTTTTACAAAAGGAAACACTACATTTACTTTCTTTCTCTGATTCATTTCGGCTTGAAGTACCACTTCTTAGAAATTTTGAAACATGTATTTCCTGTGCACGCTATGGACAAGGATGGAAGACGTCTCTCTCTCTCTCCCTCTTTATCTAATTTTAGATTTAAGGATGTAAAATATAATATTTTAGTAAGAAACGTTTGGGGTTTATTTTTTTTGGGGGGGGGGTATTATTAATTTTAATTTTACGCAACCGCAATGGATATCGGTAGTTTTCTTATTTTTAGTACAAAACCCCCTTGTATTCATGAACACAGTGAGGGAAATAATTATGAGCTAAGCTTTCTTTGTTTGATATCCCATTTATACTTTGACTCGCCCTTTATATGTTATGGAGCAACCATTTGATTTGGGGGGGGGGGGGGTGATACTTTGCCAAAAAATTCCGGATGAAGATTTTAGGGGAAAAAGAAGTTTTTGGATAACGAAATTAACCCCCCCCCCCGTCTTCCGACCTTTCCACATACGTGCTACCTGCTATATTTTTGAAGTAGTTTTTGTTTTCATTATCTTTATGAACCTAGAATAACATTGATGTTACATGATGATCATCACGAATAGAGCATATATTATAACAGTCATTAGCATCATATAGCCAGTATTTATGTTGTGTATTATTTAAGTGAAAAAGATATATATGATTCATGACCCTTCCTTTCTTTTATATCTACACTTATTTCGTGTTGCAGTGTGGAGTTGGTAATACAATTCCCCGTGACCCGATGTTTGAAGTGTTTGAATTCCATTTCGTTCAGAATCATCAAACGCCTTTTATACCGTGGATATGATCCTAATGTCACCAGACGGACACTAAGCTTGGTACTTGACCAATATACAGTCTTGTACGAGCGCATTCTTAAGACTTGCACTCTGACTGACTGTGACGACGGGACTCCATGACGGGCCCTGTCCAAACCTCTTTAGAGAAGACAGGGCCCCGACCACCTGTCCTCTCTGAATGTCAGTCGGACTCCTCGGGTGATAACATATATGAGCTCGCTACAACCGGCAGAGCACGGACTGTATTACGCACGTCCTCTTTTTATATCCATTTACATATTCATCTGTGTTGCTTGGACCCCTGTGTTTTACGGTCTTGTTTGTGTGTGGTCACCTAACAGTGAGGAGGTTGTTTTACACTATAATTGTGCGTTCTTCGAGACCTCTGGGAAATCGGAATAGTGGGAGGGTTGTGCGCACGTAATCCAGGATAACCACACCGTCTGCTATTTACGTGGCAGATGGCCGTCCTAAGTCGGCACCGGTTGCCCATTGGTGTCGTTGGTTTATGTGTAGTCTTTTATGTTTCTATGTTGTGAGTTGGTGTTCCTTGTCCCTTTTGCGTCTCTTTCTGTGGGTATCTGTTCTGTGTTTTTTGCATGGGTGTTTTGGGATTTTGCTGTGGGTGCTGCAACCTAGTGTTGTTGGAGATCCCCTCCTTTCTTTCATATGTCATTCCAGAAATTAAAAAGAAGTGATCTGCTGGCAAGGGTTACCTTAAGATACTCTTCCTTGGCACCTAATCTCGCTCCGTATTTGATATTTAAAACATCTTATGGCCAAATTATCACGGTGAATGAAATAGATTTAAAGAGTTACTTTCAACACAGGAAAAAGAAAACTTATGGCTCTTAACATTTCTGAGAAAAACATTCCGACCGGCAGACGTCTTCCTACCCCCACCCCCTCTAAAATGAAATGGTTGATAGTTTTCATGATTCATGTGAGAGTCGGACTAATCTATCGAGCGTGGCCTTAATAGCTCCATATATAGTACATTATGCGCTTGTTGGAGGAGATTGTTCTTCAGTACATGTATTGTCCTCCATGTTGCTCATGTGCTGTGTTATTATCTCCGTCTGTTTCTCTGCTTTGTATTCTCCCGTAAAGAAGTTCTTTTTACTTTTTTCTTGAGAACACCACAGACATGCAAACAATAAACAGACAAGGCCTTTTGTTGAGTATACAACTGAACGTAGAAGTTTAAATGTCGGCCGTCCCGTTGTGCTGGTTAGGCTTGAACCAGCAACTGGTTAGACTCGAACCAGCAACTCTCGGTCACTGGCCTATTACAACCAGACCGCGGCGCCGACATTTAATATATTTCAAGCCCCTGATTGTCATTTTTGGATTCTGATTTTAAGTTGATGTTTGACTTTAATTCACTGATTATGTTGGGGGGTTTTAGGAGAGCCAAAATCTGCCTTAAAATTGCGTGTTTGTATATTTTAAAGCGTCGGTTCCACTATTACTGTTGTTCAGAATACATTACATGTGTAAGACCAGTTCCCAGAGAGCCATCATTTTAAAGCACTATGAAGAGATTTTTTCAATTTTTTTATTACACTTTTGAACATTTCTAAAATGGTGAATTAACGACAGGAATGAAATCAACCTTTACTACCTTTTATGATATTGCACACATGGTGACGTCGCCGAAACCGTCGTTTCAAACCTACTTTATTCAATTTCAAAAAGTCGATTATAGTCTAAGTGGTATGAAATTTCAAACCATTCTCCATGGTTTTGAAATCTTCGGGAAGGTATAGAGTTGGAACACATTCATATAAACACTTAATTTCCTGTTGCAGTGTGGAGCAGTTAAACTCGGTCCCTTTGACATGGATGTTTTAAAGTGTATTAATTACTTCTTTACAGCTCTGTCGTCTCAAAGATTTTGGCACTTTATCAAATTGACGTCATAAATATTATTTTGCTTTCTCAAAACTTGTAATTTCATTCAAAATTATCATCGAAATCAAAGGATGTAAAACTTTTAGCACCATCCCTAAAATCAAATGTTTTGATCATAGGTTTTATTTCAAAAAATATAACCAGAGGACGCTACTAATGGCAAATATGGATAATGACCATATCCCTGTATACAGTACAAAATCGATAATTCAAAAATCAGAAACCGAAGGCATACAAAATCAGGACAAAACAGGAACCAAAGCAAACAAACAAAAACCTCCACCATATGAAAAGAAGCGAACTCCCGATATGGGAGTGAGACCAGGTGCCCAGGAAGAGTAAGCATCTCCTGCTTGCATGCAACACCCGTCGCTTCATTTCGGTAGAACTGTCACATCCGGTTACTTCCATTTTGGAAGATATAGAGTACAATCTTTGGTTGGATGGTTCAAATGGTCTATGACAGAATATCATCCACCATTCTTGAGAGTGGAACATCATAGTGTATGACGAGTTCCCCATATCGACCGTAGAACTTCCTCAGTGACGATGTTAGTCGGTCACAAACATATCCCTGACTGCGAAGCTTATCTGAAAGACGCCTAGCTCTCAGAACAAAATCCGTATATTTGGTACTTGCTCTGGCATAGCGTATCAACTGAGATATGAACACGCCATAAGCAGGCGATGAAGGGATGTTGCTACTCAGAAAAGGAAAGTTTGTAATGCTGAAATTGAAGTCGTCACGTTTGTCATAGAGTGAGGTGTTCATGTGACCATCAGTGTCGTAGGACAACATTATGTCCAAATAGGATGCTGAATTATTTGTCTCTGTGGTTTCTTTGACTTCAAGCTCCGAAGGATAGATACTGCTCAGGTAATCCGCGAATTTTGGATTATTGATGGACAACACATCGTCTATGTATCTGTAAGTGAAGTTAAAGTCAGAAGCTAAGTATCTTTTCCCTTCAGATACCAAGGATTGAATGAATTCAGCTTCGTACGAGTAAAGGAAAATGTCGGCAAGGAGTGGGGCACAATTGGTCCCCATTGGAATTCCGACAATTTGCTGGAAGACCTTTCCTCCAAACACCACAAAAATGTTGTCGATCAGAAAGTTTAACATCTGAATAATGTCTGTTTCAGTGTACTTATTTTCAGAATCGGACTTTTCTTTTACAAAGTAGGTTTTGTCATAGTTAACAACAATAAATTTGTATTTGCGATTACCGTTCTTACTTGTAAACGCATTACTTATAATTTTTGCGAGTCTTTCTTTCAATTTAGAATGTGGAATTGTAGTGTAAAGTGTCGAAAAATCAAATGCTTTGATCGAATGGACTCTACTAAAATGAGTGGATTTCAGATGTTCTAAAAGTTCCTTCGAATTCTTTAAAATCCACATCTGGTTGATACCACTGCGAGAATACACTGTCGAACAATATTTTTGAAGCCCAGATTTGATTTCAGATAAAACTTTGGTGAGTAAGATCGATACAGATTTGGTAGAACATTTTGAGGAACCAGCGATGAAACGTTGTTTGTACGGATTCTTATGCATTTTTGGTATGCAGTACAAGTATGGTAAATCTAAATCTAAATTGGTAGTGTCGAAGCCAAGGGAAGTAAGAGCTGATTTGTGGTTATCTATTATTTCAGAGGCAGAAAGGTTTGTTGGGGTGTAAGTGGGATTTCCAGGTGTCGAATTTAAACCTAAATTAATACTAAAATGATTTTTGGCTGTGTCTTAAAATCACTTCGGCTTGAAGCATCACTGGTCATTTTCTTCGGGAAGGTATAGAGTTGGAACGCTTCAGTATTATTACACTCAATTACTCTTGAATATTCTGATAACGATTGTAATCGACTTGTTATGTACATATTTTCTCATACATCCGTCGATGTTTAATTTTGCGCTCTATTGTGAGTGCTGTTGAGATTATCGTCAGGATCTTCTTTAACTCATTTGGATAGCAAAACTTTAAATATTCTTTATATTCATCATGCGCGTAGAACAGGATGCATAAGTTTTCCATCGGTTTTTGGTGTTGATTCCCTTTTTCTGGATCAGCCAAACAAATATTACCTTGATTAATTATCATTTCATTTCGTCGCTTTTCAACGTTTATTTGCAGCTTTGAAATTGTGTTGCTAACGACCTTGCTTATCACGTTGCTAAGCGCGTACTCTCGGTTTCAGTGAATGCAGGTATCAATAAAATTTCTCGGCCAATCAGAATAATCGTTTCTTTCAAATATCAATGGAAATTAAATGATTATTTTTCATCTATGTTCATAATACTCATTTTCTATTTCAGATGATTTTCAAAGGATTTATCGTTCTGTTTGCTTCGCTTGTTATTTTCTCCTGGTATGACTCTACCACATCGGAGCCAACAGGCAAAAGAACTACGGCAAACAGTCATGTCGAAAATCTAGCAAAGCATACAGAGATGGCAAAACGGATGAGACCTTACAATTCAATCCACATGTTCCAATCAAAACAGCCGAGCAAAATGGTTGAATCAAAATTGCCCTCCTCTAAGATGGGTTTTATGATGAGGGCAATGCAGATTATGCATCTACTGAAAAAGGAGAGGCAACATCAACATGGTAATATTCAGAGCCAGGACAGAGTACTCTTCTCTATGAACCCCTTGTTCAGCCATTTGGGAATGGTGAAGGCTAATCAATGATGGACTTGCATGGACACATTCAATGAATGAAAATGAACTTCGTCATGTCACTAACATATTGACTTTGTGATCTGTATATACTTATTTCATTCTCTCAATAAACTATGGTATTGCAATAAGAAAAAGGAGTAAATCTGTAATTCCGATTTTCACTCTGTCGTTAAGTACAACATAATCAAGAGGAAGGAGTCTCCAATAAGACTCGGTAATAGCAACCATCCCATGTGAAAATACAGAGAAGACACACTTATCAAGAGACGCAAAAGGGACAAGGAAAACCAAATACGACATCAAAACACCAAACAAAGGACAAAAAGACCAATGGGCAATCGGTGCCAAGGTATTACGGCCATCTGCCACGTTAGTAGCAAATGGTGTGTTATTCAGATTACGTGCTCACAACCCTTCCAATTATCCGCAAACAAGGTGGGGTCTCCAACAACACTAATTTGCAGCACCAACAGCAAAACTCCAAAACACCCAATGCAAAAACAAAAAGCAGGCACTCACAGAAAGAGACAAGGAACACCAACACACAACATAGAAACATCAAACACAAAGGACCACACGTAAACGAACGAGATCAATTGGCAACCGGTGCCGACTTTGGACGGTAATCTGCCATGCAAGTAGCAGACGGTGTGGTTATCCGGATTACATGCGCACAACCCTTCCACTTTTCCGATTACCCAGAGATCTCGAAGAAAAATTGATTCACTTATTTATTGTCATTGCTGATGACCGTCCAAAGTCGGCGCCAGGTGCACATTGGTCTCTTTTCATTTTTGTGTTGTCTTTAATATTTGATGTTTGTGTAAGTCTGTTTTGGGTGCTTTTGTTTGATGTTCTTGTGCATATTGGTGTTTCCTGTTGCGGATATAAGTTTTTGCTGATGTCATTGATGTGTCGCGTTCTTGTGGGTTTGTTCCACTGGGTCAGTGCAGGGTGTTCATGCTACAGCTCTTTCCATTTACCTAAATATCGCATTATAAATTGCGAGCATGTCATTAATTTACCCCTTTATAAACTCTCTTTAAAGTCTATTGATTTGCCAGGTGTTCTCACATCTTTTTCCTTGTTGCTCACCCAATAAATGTATATTTACAAGGAAGGGGGATCTCCAACAAGACTTCATCGCCGCACCCACAGCAAAACACCTCATACAAAAACATACACGCAAAGAATGAGACGCAAAAGCTATGAGGAACAGCAAATCACATTATGAAAACATCAAATGCAAAAGACAACATATAAACATAGGAGACCGGTGCCGATTCAGTCACTTATGACGACCATCTCCCACGCCAGTAGTGTTTAATAACATCCTCACTGTAAGATGACCATACAAACAGACAGCATAACGCCAGATCCAAAGCAACGCACAAACAGATGAATATGTAAATTGATATATATATATATACGTACTTCACATTATGATTCTATTACCTACCTGTAAGAATTTGATTATTATTTTGAATGTATTTCCTCTTGCAATGCAAACGTCATTCTAACAAAGGAAGAAAAAAGATTACACCTTCTGGTTAAAATGTCAATTCAGGTCATAGTCCTAGTACCTAATTCTTTTTATTGATACATTTATTTTCTACGCCTGCATGAATATTATACTGATCATCTGATAATGGTAAATGACGCGTGTTATATCATCACATTTATGAATATCACTGGTAAGACGTTGACTTCTGACTTTACACAAAATTGTCGCAATAATATTGCTTATTTTCCTTTTAACAAAAGTCAATTGACTGAATATGCTAAGATTAAAGAAATGGGCGGTAAAGTTTTTTGGGTCGATACATAGCGTATGCTGTTTAATAGTACGGTAACCAAGGGTAAAAAATGATTTTGATTACATTCATGGTAAAAAGCTACAGGTACTTTGCATATTAAATAAAGACTTGTCTATCATTTGTAATGCGTTGTAAAAAGGATTCAGGTGCAAACGCTTTATTTTAGGGCAGGGAAAATTATTTAATGTATTAAGGACTTTTCTGTTGTGGGTAATTGCGAAAAACAAGAAGCCCAAGGCGTCCACATCGCTCACCTGAGTTGCAGACTAAAGACTGATAGTAGTCAATTTGGTGGATGCCCTCCAGTTTCCTTCCTGTAAGGTTTCGTGAAATTCTGTGTAGCGGTTGCAGAGAAGTAAAAAAATCAGACAATCAGAGCCCTCGTCGGCCATATTTGTTGACCCATCGGCACGAAAAATACAAACTTGGTAGGAGACATTGAGTGCTTGCTTCCTGTAAGGTTTCGTGAAATTCTGTGTTGTGGTTGCAGAGGAGAAGTCGAAAATGTAAAAAAAAGTTTACGCCGGACAATAGCTCAAGTGAGCTAAATAGCATCAAAGAGTCAGTTATTGAAAAACATATAATGACTTTTTAGCGAAAAGGACATTTTACGCAGAAAGTTTTAATAATATGATGTACGTTTGACTGGGCAAACGAATATCCTTTTGAGACGACCAATATGAATATCAAGTCTAGCTTTATGACACTGGAACGAAAATGTTGACAGGGTTTATACTTCCAACCATAGATCAAACAATCCGAATTATCGTCGTTATGCGTTAGTAATGAAAGGGTTTCATAAACAGACATTTTGATATCGGAACAAGTTGTGGAAAGGATATATAGAGGAACCATTTTTAATCCACATCATTCATAATCTACCTCCATAAAACACATTTTAATAATCCGGAAGTGTTCTAACTCTATACCTTCTTTAAGACAATTTCTTCAATTATGAAATTTTGTAATATTAAAAGCTGCAGTTTCCCTAAAAGTATATTTGATTAAAAACGTAAAATTTATTCAAAAAGGTCTAAATAGGAAAAAAAAAAGGAGCCATAAAAAATTTTATTTGAAAATATGCAGTAAAGCCATAATATTGGCGATTTTGTAAAATTTAAAATCTCATTATATCTTTATCGTAAAAAAATCAATACATTGTTGGTGGCGCTACGTACTGTTGAGTGAATGAGAGCTGCGTGACCCAACACTTATAACTTTTCTTTCTCCCCGTATTATGAATAAATTATGTAAATTAGGCTACCTTTGAAGTCTCGCAATCGAAGCGGTGATTCCAGAATTACTACCCAATCAATATGCGCACTTCTAAAAACAGGTCGGGAAATACCCCGTACACATGCGCATTAGACACAGAATTGGGAAAGAGAAAATAGACTAAACGTGCGTGAAAAAATGACAGAAATCGACCAACAATTCGATTTTTTATTATTATTTAAAGAATTTCATAACTATAAAGTTTGGATCTATGTGATCGATACCTGCGTGATTGAAATAATGAATATCTATGAAGATAATTTGATTACATGCTTCAGGATTTGCACATAGGTGGGATTTCCTCTGACAAATCAAATAAGGTAAGTCTGTATCAGAGTTTTTTCGTCGTTTTTATGGTAAATCGAGTTTTACAACGCAACTTTTTGACAAAAATGGCCACTACGGCATAGGCAACAGTTACTTTCTTGTCCGATTTCTTTTCATTTATTGATATTTTGGGGTGAAAACTTGCAACTTCTAGTAAATTTTCACAATTTTAAAGTAAAATTAATGTACGACCACATACTCTGTATAATGTATAATTGCATACCCTTATTGGATTCTCCTGCCTCCAGGATGATGGAACATGTATTAAAGTACTAATAGGTTCTTAAGAAAACGGAAATTTCCCTTTTATTTGTAAACGGCAAACAATTATTCCTAGAAAATTTAAATAGTAATGCAGAAGGAAAAGCACTATTCAAAAAAATTGCATTTTAACCATAAAAGACATCATATTTGGTGTACTCATAGGAAAATAACAATATTTACGGTCAGAAATTGTCCAAGTCGTTTTTCTAAACAGGGGTCGAGTATATTAAATAAAACGGCAATACCTAGTAATACAGGTAGATATTCACTAATCATTCAGGCATAAATCTATGTGTACAGCTATGATTATGGCTATTGCATTAATCAATCTTGACCAGTGTAGGTTTTAATGACTTAGTGCGTGGAAAAGATGATTTACCGTGCTATTTTCATATGTGTAGAGGGGAAACGCAAAAATGATACCAAAATCAAATTTCATTTTCAGACAGAGCTCTAAAAGTTGAATATTTCTTTCGATATTCATATGTGTCTTTCTCAAAGCGTTTTAACGTGAAATCAAAATTTCTGTTTTCTTAAATGGCTGTTAGTACTTTAGTATAAGTATGAATGTTAAACGTCTTTAAATTCAATAGCATCATTTCAAACCTGATAAATTTACAGCATGGACCAGACATGCACGTTTCGGGTACTAAACCCTCGTCAGTGATCCTCAGTCTAAACAATGTAATATGGCCAAAAAGTATGAGAATTATTATGTCCAAAAATGTACCAAAAGACGTAGCAGAATGGGTGGGATATGATGCTACAGGACCCACGTTTTAGAAATTTCAAGAAATTTTGTAACAGAAAATTTCAAATGCGTTGAAGACACATACGATCAACCGAAGTTGATCGAACTTGGCTACATGTGCAATACTGCACATTCATCAATTTATTATATTCCTTTATTCAGTCCCTTAGCAAATATTCATTCAGAAGCAATGAACAAGAAATTATTACCTGTTTCAAAATTTCTGTGAATCAGAAATGAATATGGATTCCATGCAAGGTTAATTCAAAGCGTGTAAAAATAACAAAATTCTAAAACATTCTAATTCTAATAACATAACATTAATTTTGTAGGCAAGTATATGCATCTCATTTTATACTATACTTCCCAATTTGAAAAACAAAATCTCTTTAAAAATGAGTATATATGGCTTTCAATTCACATTATAACCATATTTATTTCTATATAAACAATACAAAATTATTTTTGGGGGGAGGGGGGGGGGGGCTTACATGCATATTTACTAAAATCAAATCTTGTACAGGAATACTATTATTATACATGTACTTCTGTTTTGCTTTTTTTTTACTTTTGAAAATTTAAAGTACTTCATTTTTCTATACATGCATGTCTAAAATACATTCTAAAAGTTTAAGCGCTTTGTCAGAGGAAATTCTGGAATTTTTGAACATTAAAAATTTGCAAAATAAATCCAAATGAGGCAAACTTAACAATACATTTAGGAATATCTAATATTGAAAAAAATGACCCCCTCTTCCCCCTTTCCTCCTTGGCCTTGCCCATATTTCACCTTTATCTTTTGAACTTCAGGTTTACGTACAAAATGTAATTTATATATAGAATCCAATGTTCATTTTCTTGTTATTGTGCAGCTTAAAATTAACTGAAAAGCTTCCAACTTCACCTTTACTGCTCACACCTTTAATACACGTGTGATTGTTACTGTAAATAAACCGGATGTTGTCAAATTTGGCTTACTTTGGCCAATGCGCATGTTAATTATACGCATATTAATGACTTCCTGTAGGAGACAGGTTTCTTAAAGAAAAGTTATAAGTGCCCAAGTTTTTAATGTCTATGCGTTAGATTTGTCTGAAAGTTTAAATCTATACAAATGAGAATGTTTACTTTCATATGAAAAAAAAGATTTTGCATTGTAAAATGTTGTAAAATGAATAAATTTTCAGGGACACCGTACGTACGCATGTAAAAAACAATAAGGCCCGGTCAGATAAAGCACCTAAAGAATTAAGAGCGCCACCTACAATAAATGCCGTTCTTGCATTGATCTCTGGAGATTGTTCATTAGCTAGTGCTGTCTTTCATTTTTCTATGATGCTATGTTATTAGAGTCCCCTTCGCCGGAGGGGAGTTATAGTTTCCACTCCGTTGGTCCGTAGTCCGTCACGTTTTCCAGACATTCTGATTTTTGGTATGTTGGTATATTTCAATGTGATACAGATTAAGTTCGAGATTAGTTTCGATTGACATATTTTTAAAGGAGTTGCCCTTGGAATAAGCAAGTTTCATGAAGTTCTCAGTTTCCGGACTTATAATCCATGGTATAGCAGATATTCAAGTTATTTTGGTATGATATGTGAATATATCTCAATGTGATACAGATCAAGTTCGTGCTTCGAATCTATGGACCCATTTTTACAGGTTTTAGGGGCTTGAGATTGACCTTTTTTTACAGGAGTTATGGCCCTTGGAATTAGCAAATTTCATAAAATTCTCAGATTTTTCGGCCTTTTTACCCATAGGCGCTCGTTGCAAAGATAATTTTTTTCTGCCTGTGCTTTAACCTACGGTGGTTTCCCGATCAGCTGTTTCTATGTTTACGTCATAGTGCCGATAGACAGAAGAAAGGAGAAAGAAGAAAGGCGCTCAAGTTCAGCCACCATCCAGTTCTCGACTCAGGGGATACACATCGTTTCTTTTTACACTTACCTTTATAAATCGGACATTAGCAACCCTCTTTTATCAAAATACAGCTTAGAAAAATAACAATTCGCCAGCACAACACGCATTAATCAGGAAATTAACAGTTTCTTTGAATATCGATCAGTAGGCACTCTCTTGTAACGGAAGTTTACAGATGCGAAACGAAGACAAGCAGAAGACCTCAAATTATTCTCAATTTCTTCTCACTTCAAAATTGTAAATGGTAATTGAAGCCTTATTTTATTGTGATTTAATGCACTAACTAGGTTGGTAGCTAAAAATTCTCCTGCTGAAAAGGTCTTTCCATATCAAATATATGCCACGTGTAATAGTATCATGATCATAATGTGAATTTCGCGCAATTTTTCGGTGTATTTCTAGACTTTTCCTTATAGTTCGGAAGTCTTCTGCATGTCTTCGTTTCGCATCTGTTAACTTCCGTTACAAGAGAGTGTCTACTGATCGATATTCAAAGAAACTGTTGATTTCTTGATTAATGCGTGTTGTGCTGGGGAATAGTTGTTTTTCTAAGCTGTATTTTGATAAAAGAGGGTTGCTAATGTCCAATTTATAAAGGTAAGCGATGTGTAGGTGAAAAAAGAAACGATGTGTATCCCCTGAGTCGAGAACAAGATGGCGGCCGAACTTGCGCGCCTTTCTTCTTTTTCCTTTCATCTATCTATCGGCACTATGATGTAAACATAGAAACAGCTGATCGGGAAACCACCGTAGGTTAAAGCACAGGCAGAAAAAAATCTTTGCAACGAGCGCCTATGTTTTTACCCCATGTTGTTGTAGATATTGAACTGATTTTTGGTATGTGGGTACATTAAGGAATGCTGAAGATTAAGATTAAGTTTGGTTTTGATTGACCTGTTTATACAAAAGTGATGGCCCCTTAGCCAATTTCACAAAATCTTCTGTTTTCCGGACCTTTTCTAATAAAACGTCTTCAAGCACCATTTAAAAGCAGATTAATTAACAGAATAAACCAGACATGCACGTTTCGGGTATTTAAACCTCGTCAGTGATCCTCAATCTAAACCATGAAATATGGCCAAAATATATATACCGAACGACGAAGCAAGATGACTGGGATATAATGCTACAGGACCAAGTTTTCAGAAATTTTAGAAAATTTTAGGAACAGAAATTTTCGAATGCGTTTGAAGAATCGACCGACAGAAATTTATCGAACTTGGCTACATGTGCCCTCGGGGACTTCTGGTCCACCGTCTTTTGGTGTATAAGAACCAGTTAAGCCAGAGTTGTAGGACATGGATTGATGCCGGTAGGGGACTTATATCGTTTTGCAATTCATAGATTTATTGTTTTTCTGCTCTTTCTTTCCTCACGAGAAAGTTCTGATTCATATTTTTCAAGAATTTGTAATACTTTTAACGAGGCCGAGTTCAATTAGAAAAATTTGATGACGGTGAAATTTCAATTTCTTTTTCTTAAAATGATATTTGAAGTACAACAAATAAATAACATGAATTTAATTAAAATCTCTTGCGCAGAAATATGGGGAAAAAATGAGAAAAATCATTATTTTGCATTAAAACCCCATAAATTCTCATTGTAAGATGTAATTATCTTTGAGATGACCCCTACTTAATACTGAACAGTCAACTTCTATTTTCTTTCCTATAAAACGAATTTTATAATACTGCAATTATATGATCCGAATTTAATCAAAATACCTTGGGTAGAGTTCATCATTTTCTAATTAGACACAGCCTCGTTAATTGTGGCTTTTGGATTCTAATCTCTCAATTCGTGTTTGACTTCACTGATTGATATAATTTGCTGATGATATATCTCAATTCCATATATCTTACGCTGTCAATCAAAATTTTGGAGAGGTAAAGGGGGCACATGGACCAATCAGATAACACTTCGAGATATTGACACTAAAGTAGTCCGTGAGAAGATGACACAATATCACCATGTCCCCTTTTCTACTCCATAGCAAATAACACCGATGAAGTACATCTTTGTAAAGACTCATTTGAACAAATTGCAATTACATGTTATTTTTTAAAGATGAAAGTACTTTGTCCTTTTTTTTTTTTTTTTTTTTTTGACTTGCGAATAGATCAACGGAATTAGATGTGTTAAGTCTATTTTATCTACTCTTAGTCGAGTGTGTAATCGTCGCACTGAAATGAGATACATGCTATCATCGTATATTCATTATCTCACATTATTTTGGTTAAAAGTCTATAAAATATCCGGAAATAATTTTTGTTATCCAGTGACAAATAATAAAATCATAAAGTGCACCTTTTCTTTCTTCTTGGAATGTCAAACGGTAAGAGTGTAGTAAATGTTATATGTTCATTCCCTGTGAAATGATACCAAATAGGTATAAAGATCGATTTCTGTGTCCTTTATTGTTTCTAAGTCGTGAGTCTCTTCTTCGTCTCTTGCTGTACTCGTCTTCTGTGTTTGCGCTTCGGTTGTTTTTTGAATTTTGATGTTGGTACTGCAACCAGGTCTGGTTGGAGATCACCTCCCTATTTTCGTTGGTACTCTAAATGGCTTGTAAGCCAATATATAAGAAAAATTGTTTTGTAACTCCTAAATACAATAAATATTAATTACTGTCAACATTAATTAGGACATCTTTTGTTGATAAAAATGTAAAATTTGCTATCGATAACCAATTTCGCTGACGAGTATTCGCATTAGATTTTTGTAATGCTATCCAGTGAAATTTGTTATCGATAGCAAATTTTATATTTTTATCAACAAAAGATGTCCTAATTGATGTTGACAGCGATTAATAATTGTTGCTTTTAGGAGTTATAAAACAATTATTCATATATATTGGCTAAAATAGCTATGTCACTGGCGAGAACTCGCATTAGATTTTTGTAATGCTATATAGCGAAAATTCTGCCGTTATCACCAACGGGAGGTGAGCTTGCGTGACCGAGTGTGGGTTAGCTTGCGTGACCGAGTGTGGGTTTCCGACGATGCATTTTCCTAATTTTTTTAATATTCAAAGAGCTTGATAGCTTAGAATCATTTCTAAGATATTTATTTAATTATTCTTAGGGGTCCGTCGATGTTAAATTTTGTGCTCTATTGTGAGTGCTGTAAAGATTATTGTCAGGATCTTCTTTAACTCTTAGGTGTGAGAATAAGCTAGAAAGGATGCTGGAAGCAGAAGTGGCATTGTGTATGAATCAGTTCATTCACATAAATTGGTAAGGGGAAGAACTCCTACTTCTTACTTTTATTGTGTAGAAATACATTCATGGATTTGGTCAAATGAAATATTAGTATAGTTATACAGTATCTATACTACGAAATGAACGAATTAGCCGATTATCTGTCGAAACGAAGAGGACAGACATAAATGGTGTGATATGAAGATATAGCATATGATATGACAATGTGAAATTAATAATTGTTTAGAAGAAATTATTTCTAATTAACGTGTAATCATTAATTATGTCTCACCGTTTTCCTATATTAAATCTGAGAAATTCAAAATTCACAACCGGCGACGGACACTAACCATTACCTTCATATTTTCCTCTGATTTAAACTCCCTTTTTAATCCCCGATATTTTGGGTATAATAGATTTAGTAAGGCATTACTTGCAAGACATTTCTGATATTAGTAGGAGGATGATTTAATTAAAAACTCCATGTTCGTTTTCTGCAATTTACGACCTACTATCTTACAAGAGAATGTTCGAGAAAAAGGTTTCATAGCTCAGTTGGTAAAGCGGCGGACATCTATTCAGATATCCAATCTGAAGAGTCTAGGTTTGAATCCCGTCGAGGGCGGTGGACGTTACTACAGTAAATTTATGTATTATATATCTTCTTGCTCCAATCGGTTGTCTGGCTCTATTTCTTTCATACTCAATGCATTCTAAATGACCAATCGCATGCTATTTTACCCATGACGTCGACGTTTTCCATTGACTCAGTGTCAGACTTAGATCATTTTTTTCTTCACATTTTTATACTTAAAATGTGTAGCTCCTCCTGCAGGTGGGGTCCGGGAGAGGGGGCTTCCCCGGAAAATTGTGAAATGCTGCGTTTTTTAATATATATTTTACAATCTCATTTGCTATGAAGATTAACGTAAAAAGTTGCATATAAATCTTCATAGTATACTTTTACCGAAAAATTAATGGTGTTTTATGATTTTAAAGAAGTCTCATTTTTGATATTTTATTTATTCCATCCTGGATTTCTTAAAAGTGTAAGAAGCGTTACGAATATTTCAAGTATTACAAAATGTATACACTGTCAAAAACTGACAATTGTCTTTAATCTTGACGATTTTTATGGGTTTCCAAGGAGCGAAGCCTGAGAAAGAAATAGTTTAAAGGAGATGATTTTTAAGGCAAAATTATCAACCTTTGGAAACTTTAGATGGGGCGGGAGGGTGTCGGATACGCCTATTTTAAATCTACGGATGCTATTAGTAGACAGGTTTTAGGTTTACGATCTATCCGGAAATTTTATGTGTAGGCATGAGTCTTTTAGCCTATATGGAATATACGCCTCTGAATTGACATTTTTTCCGCGCTTGCGCAGGTCCTTTTCTAGTACATTAATAATTTATAGTGATATTTGTCAATCTGAATTAATTGTTTAATGTTTTACTTTTTCTGATCAGTCATGTCAGCCATTGAAATGCGAGAATCCATTTTTATTAGTGTGAAGTAAGATTTGTGTATTATTGTTTTGTATGTTGACGATCATAAGATGATATGATGAATACAGATGTAGATCGAATCAGTTGTTAACTCATCCCTCCGGTCGGTAGATGTCGCTTTACCCACCGTTTATAGAAGTGAAGGGGTTTGGTGGAATTAAAGGAAATAATTTCATTGCATATCGCATTGTGCGTGACTTAAGGTACATCGCGGCGTTACGGCACGGAAAATTTTGCGAGAAGACATAGCTTGAAAATTTGTCTACATGAAATATAAGATTTGATCAATCTTTGATATAATTTTCATGTAACTATTTCACGAAGTTTTTCGAGATTTTAAGCCTCAAAGACGACATTGACGTTCTAATTCGAAAATATGCATTTTCTGAACTAAAATAATTTTAATCTAGAAAATTGACCAAGGAGGGTGAAAAGGGAGATCAAAAATATTGTTGCCATGTTGAGTATTGTATTTCTATGGATTATTGTGTCTCTAAGGGGAAATTTGCCATTTTTATCGCCATTTTGCAACATATTTTTCAAAAATCCGCACTCATTCAAAAGGCAAAACACGGCTTGCTTCATTATCATTTTCTTCATTAAGTTGTGGAAGTCCTTAAAGCCCTTCTTACACGTAAAAGTAGAGAATGAGCTGAATTCGAATATATAAAAACATGGATAGGTCTTCTCGGCAGATTTTTTGCAATTTAAGATTGAAAATTTGTTTTGCGTGGCTTCGGCGTCAATTTTACTCGCAACGTCAAAGTCACAGCGTGTTCAGATCGCATATGTCAACATGACGTCAAGGAGTATGCGGAATATTTGATTCTCTGTAACGGTCTTCTTTAAAACATCCAGAAACCCTTTTTTAAAGATAATTAATCAACAATTACATGGGCTGTATTCGAACTAGACCTTATATCTTAATGTAAAAATAAAATTCTCCGTACATGACATTTTTTTCTTCAAATATTTGAAAACATCATACGGAACAAACGGACGGACATGCTCATTACTATTTAATCCGATATCTTTTGGCGGGGTATACAAAAAAATTGTACACACTGAGAAACAAGCAAGAAGGAGAGCGAGAAAAAGACTGATCAAAAGTAAAGCCTTCACCAGATCCTATAGAAATTTGGAATTGTATTCATTGTACCTTATGTCAGAACAAAAGAGTAAACGAATTAAAAACAGATGGGAAAGTTTAAATTTGATTTTTGAAAACTAATCACGACAGCTTTTGAATTTCAATAATTTTTTATCACGGTAGAAATATTAAGGATAATTATACTCCTGTATAAATCTGAGATGAAACCAAATTATATACAATACCGTTTAACCTTGTATATTTCATGCAATGTCTTACATGTATATGCAATATTATGTTATCATTATCTATAGAAGATATGTGCATTTTTATGTCAGCATACAAGTTGTGGTGAATAAAAACAATAAAAAAGTAAAGCCTTCTCCGTCCGTCTATATGGTACAATAAAGAAATTAGATAAGGATGGAGGAGGATGGATGAAAGAACATTAATTTCCAACGTACTATTTGAAGAAAAAATTGCATTCATATATCATTCCCTAGAAAAAGTCAAAATATAACCAAACATCCCTCAAAGTTTCCGGTTCTCAGTGCAAGCGTGTCTAAATACATTGACTGAATTTAGACACAATGTAAAGTTTATGTTTAAAAATTTCGGCTCGCTACGCTTACTAGAAAATATAATATTTAAAAAAAAGCCATTATTTGCGCCCTGACGATATATGTCGCGCAACATAACGTGACGTTACGATCAAGTAAGGTTTATGACGTCATAGCGTAGATGTGCACATAAAAAAATTCGAGGGTGAAACCTGCGTACTCATTTGATTGTGATGAAAGCTTCCCCGCGAGCTACGTTAACCGCTCTTTTCTAGTCGCGGAATAAGACCTGGTCCATGCTGCAAATTTATCTGTTCTTAAATGATTATATTGAATTTGAAGACGTTTGACATTGGTTCTTTGCAGTCCGAGTACATCATCAAGGTCGCATAGCACGTGATACGCAAATAATCTAAGCAGGAAATTTTCGATTTTCACCTCGCCTGAAAGAAACTTTGTTTTGACCCTTTATCAATTTGTCATATTATATACTATTTTGCTATTTTGGAACCTTATCATTTCATAAAAAATCATCATCAAAATTGAAGGAGGTTAACATCTTCCAGCAATGTTAATGTATTCCAGCAAATTGTCGGAATTCCAATGGGTACCAATTGTACCCCACTCCTTGCCAACAGTTTCCTGTACTCGTACGAAGCTGAATTCATTCAATCTTTGGTCTCTGAAGGGAAAAGAGACTTAACTTCTGACTTCAACTTCACTTACAGATACATAGACGTAGTGTTGTCCATCAATTATCCAAACTTCGCGGATTACCTGAGCAGTATCCATCATTCGGAGCTTGAAGTCAAAGAAACTTCAGAAACAAATAATTAATCATCCGATTTGGACATAATGTTGTCCTACGACACTAATGGTCACATGAACACCTCACTCTATGACAAACGTCACGACTTCAATTTCAGCATTACAAACTTTCCTTTTCTGAGTAGCAACATCCCATCATCGCCTGCTTATGGCGTGTTCATATCTCAGTTGATACGCTATGCCAGAGCAAGTAACAAATATACGGATTTTGTTCTGAGAGCTAGGCGTCTTTCAGATAAGCTTCTCAGTCAGGGATATGTTTGTGACCGACTAACATTGTCACTGAGGAAGTTCTACGGTCGATATGGGGAATTCGTCATACACTATGATGTCCCACTCTCCAGAATGGTGGATGATATTCTGTCATAGACCATTTGAATCATCCAACCAAAGATTGTACTCTATGTCTTCCGAAATGGAAGTTACCGGATGGGACAGTTCTACCGAATTGAAGCGGCGTGTGTTGCATGCAAGCAGGAGATGCTTACTCTTTCTGGGCACCTGGTCTCACTCTCATATCGGAAGTCCGCTTCTTTTCATGGGTGGAGGTTTTTGTTTGTTTGCTTTGTTTTCTGTTTTTCTCCCCTGATTTTGTATGCCTGCCGTTTCTGATTTTCTGAATTATCGATTTTGTGCTGTATACAGGGATATGGTCATTATCCGTATTTGTCATCTTTGCACCATCCCTTCGATTCTATATTGGCCATAGGAAATTTAGGATTTGTGCACTCTTTGCAAGGTAAATGCACAAATTTCAATTCAATAAATAAAATCAGATATATTTGAACCATGTCTGAAAATCTCCATGAGGATTTACTATCCGAAACACGTGTCTGGTGCATCAAGTTTCAAATTTTCTTCAAGAAGGTAAAGAGATGGAACACTTCCGTACTATTATATAATATGGCGCACTTAAAAAACTAAAAGAAAAAGATTAAGTGTCTTCTGAATTCTTGACCGGAATAGATTGCCACCATATAATTGATAATGATGGTCATATTATAGGCCTAGAATTAATACAAGACAATATTTACCTTGTTAAATCAAGTGGGATACCTGTGCACTAGATTATTCACGTATCATGTGTTTTGCGAACGTGATAATTCAAGATCTATAATCCAAGATTCGATACCAGTCAATGACAACATTTATTTATTTTTCTCATTGTGTTCATCTGTTGTTCCCTTTTTATAGTATGTGTCCCTTTGTATTCACTTCACTACAACGTCGTCACGTTGGGGTCGCTTCATCCTTCCGTCAAATGAAACATAGACAAACAATAGTCCAGTTTTATAATTCAAGTTTCTCCCAAGGTAAATCATTCACTAAATCTGATCCCTCCCTCCCCCAAAAAGGTTCACCATGGCAACGACGACTCATAATAGCATGTTACCAAGATAACTACACTTAGACTAATTCCAATGTGGATATAGCCGAAGGCTGTCGATAGTCGTCCGGTGCAAAATGGTCCCTCTTCAGTTACATGTTATGATTCCTGCTTCAATTTGCCTGCGTTTCTTGTTTGTTGGTGTTTCTTTGCAGATAAGTTTAGTGTTTCGTTGACTGTTTTGATGCTGTGTGGTGTGTTCCGCTGTCAACACAGCATGGTCTTGTTAGAGATTCTTTGTCGTTATATTGTAAACAATGCAAATGGTGGGTTCTTTTACTCTTTAACTTTGAATTAGAAATAGCTGTTATGCTGAAAACAAAAGATTGAAAAGAAAAAGAACTCATTTTCAATTTTAAAATAACTTTGCTTCATGTCCTTTTCCTAGATGTTTATTCTTAGGTCATGCTAAATTAAATGTTCGTCGGATTTTCTTGTGAAAAAGAAGGGTGCGAGTCAGCGAAAATATACTTATTTTATTTTTTAAGTATTGATCATGACGTTTTTTCAGGTGCGCGCAAGTGAAATATTTTGTTCTTAATTGATAGGTTACCCAGCAATACATTTCCGATGTTTTCCATAATCAAAAGAGGATCCCCATAGGAATCTGGTGACTGGGAAGCCTTGCACATCGCAGTACGAAAACGATTTTCGAATACCAGTACCATGCATAGGACAACAAATATGCTCCACAATTTTTTTTCACTCACAATAAGTATCATTTCCTGTGAAATTTGTACAATCCGAGTCTTCTAGAAGCTTTAGCTTTTGCAGAAATCAGAACCAATCCTAAGAAAGGTATTAGCAAGAAATTAAGTTTTGCGGGGGAGCAAATTATTTTCTTAATATTATTTATTTAATTTTGAAAGTTATGGTGCGGTAAATCCGACGAACATTTAATTAATTTGGTATGGCCTTATGTCGTAATATAATTTCTATTTCACATTAAATCAGAATACACGATAATGAGTCACAAATCATTTCCTTCTTGTAATTACCAAATGAACACTTTATCCATGTTATTCATTACTTCTTTTTTTTCAATTAAAATTCCATACCCATGAACTCATGACGATCTCTTAATTGAATAATTTAAGCATAGTCTGTCATGCCTAGGTGTCCAAATACTGAATTCAAAAGCGGCAGAATATGATTACTCTTTCTGCTCTGTGTTTGTGCTTCTCGGAGCTGCTTAAGCTGCTTCAAGATCTTTACCATCACTTCATATCGTTCAAAATCCTCATTCGTCCTGTAACGGAAAGGGTTTATGAAAAATGGATGGAGCCGCCTATTGCGTAGGAAAGGTTCAACAGAGAGGCCAGACGTCTGTTTTTCCATAGTGTGTGTGCTCTTTTGTTCATCCTGTTCCATATCGTCCCCCATCAGTACACGCATCATCATTGTAAGGAGATCGTGTTCAACATTGTCATCTGTCATCTCCTCTTCTAAGGTTGATTGGACCGATGACTGGATGAATAGCAGGAGGCAACAAACTCTGAGCATCTAGTTGAAAACATTATTAAAATGGGTCTATTAGTCTGCCAAGTCAATATACTTCTATACTATACAAAGGGATAATGGTATGTGTGATTTGAAAAGCTAGAGGGATTTTCAGTAAGACTACTTTCCAAGACAGAAATTAACCATCTAGAACGCGCATTCCATTAAAGTAATCCGAATATCGCGGTAATATAAGATTTTACTTCCGCATGTTTACTTAATGTTAAACGTATATTGATCTCGTAACATGTCATTAGTTTGATATCTGCCTTGGTTTAGTACCCGAAACGTGCATGTCTGGTCCACGTTGCCAATTTATCTGATTTTGAATGATGCTATTCAATTTGAAGACGTTTACATTTATACCACTTCGTGAGTGTTACTGCTGGTGGACCAGGAGTCCCCGAGGGCACATGTAGCCAAGTTCGATCAATTTCGGTTGATCGTTTCTTCAACGCATTCTAAATTTCTGGTATCAATATTTCTTGGAATTTCTAAAAAGTGGGTCCTGTAGCATCATACCCCACCCATCCTGCTACGTCTTTCGGTATACTTTTCAACATAGTAACTTTCATACTTTTTGGCATATTACATAGTTTAGATTTAGGATCAGTGATGAGGGTTTAGTACCCGAAACGTGCATGTCTGGTCCACGTTGCCAATTTATCTGATTTTGAATGATGCTATTCAATTTGAAGACGTTTACATTGTAATACTGCCAGAACTTTAGAAAGAATTTTTAATGTACATTTTGTCGTAATTCATTACATTTCAAATGGTGTCCGTTGATTATAACGTCTCATAAACATCAAAAGAGAAAACTATTAATGCTAGGCAAATTCGCGCTCTGATAGGTATAATATATTGAAGCACTTCCGTTTATATAAAATGTACAAAAGCTATTCTTCAACATAATTAAAATTCTTCAACAGAAATAAAATACATTTTAAATAAAGCCTACACTTACAAAGCAAGACACGCCCGTCGGAATTAAATTTCACCATAAGGGATTAGATCTCCAAGAAGACCCCGTTGCAGCACCAACAGAAGAACACCAAAACACCCGATGCAAAAACACAAAAGACGAGAATAGTATGAGACGGAAAAGAGACATACGACATGTAAACATCAAACACAAAAGACTACACATAAACCGACGAGACCAATGGGCAACTGGTGCCGACTTTGGACGGCCATTTGTCACGCAAGTAGCAAATGGTGTGGTTATCCTGGATTACGTGCGCACAACCCTCTCACTTCTCCAATTACCCAGAGGTCCTCACTGTAAGATGACCTCACACAAACAAGACCGCAAAACGTAGAGGCCCCAAAAACACGGATGAATATGTAAATTGATATAAAAAGAGGGCATGCGTTATACAGTCCGTGCTCTGCCGGCTGTAGCGAGCTCATGTATGTAATCACCCGAGGAGTCCGACTGACATTCAGAGAGGACAGGACACAATACCAAAGTACCATAACGACAAATATGATGAACTTAAAAATCGAAAGACGACTTGCACTCCACATTCTTATCACGTTGTATAAAAATCATGAAAATATGTTCACGCAATATTCAAAATATTGCATTCCATGCTCATATGTATACATTGTTCATATAACCCTCTCTCCCATTACAGATAATTTCTCAATTGTGCGTCAAAGAAATGAATGACCGTGACATATATTGAAGAACTTCCCTTTTTTTCTTACACAAGGTGCCCAGGAGGAGTAAGCATCCCCTGTTGGCTAGCCGCACCCGCTGTCGATGTTCACGCACGAAAATGAAAATATATTAAATAGTTTGATCACAATGTAGGAATATCACGGAAATCTGTGAACGCATATCACGAATATCACGGAAATCTGTGTTGCATGCAAGCAGGAGATGCTTACTCTTCCTGGGCACCTGGTCTCACTCCCATATCGGGAGTTCGCTTCTTTTCATATGGTGGAGGTTTTTGTTTGTTTGCTTTGGTTCCTGTTTTGTCCTGATTTTGTATGCCTTCGGTTTCTGATTTTTGAATTATCGATTTTGTGCTGTATACAGGGATATGGTCATTATCCATATTTGCCATTCAAGTTATTGTGTTCCATGCGCCTATTCTTTGCCCCTAGCTTAACATGTATGTGCAAATACCCCCTTCCAATCACACATAATATATCGATTATGCGACAAAAAATAAAAACTCGTTACATATGTAAAAGAATAACATTTCATCTTGTAGTATACAAATTTTAGTATATTTTCACAGTATTTAAAATTTTTAAGTCCCATAACTCCTTAACGACAAATCGGTTGAATCTGATTATCGACAGACGGCTTCCTCCCCACAGTCTGATCACAATGTATAAATGTCATGAAAATCCGATGACGCATATTCAGGTTATTGCGTTCCATAAGTGGACGGACGGACAGACTTCGCCATACCATAAAACGTCCCGTCAAATGAAAGGCGTATAAAAATTCAGTTAATAAAAGTCAAACATAAACCCAAAAGCAGATTCTAAAACTCTCAATCAAAAAGATTTGAAATTCTTGAAAAAATTAAAATAAAACAGGTGTTAAACCCCTCCCTTCTTAAACATCTTCAAATTCATTAGTGAGTTAAAGAAGATCCTGACGATAATCTCAACAGCATCATTTAAAAGCAGATAAATTTACAGCATGCACCAGAACTTTCTCATGAGAAAGAAAATCAGGCAAACAACTTTTTTTTTTCGGCCTTTTTTATTTCTATAAAGAAAAGAAGTGCGCATCTAATAGAGTTACGTCGCATAAATCAAATGAGAATTTGCATTCGCATTACAAAGAAATAATCAAGAAAGCAATTGACTCCAAAATAGTACTTTTCGAATTATTGTTTCATGAAGTAGAAATTGGTCTCAATGGGAAAATATTCTTCACAATATTTTTTATCAAAAGAAGGATGAAATGGCACAATATCTATAAAAAAAAATTATTCAATTTCACAAAAAAATCAAAAAGGGCGATACCGCCTAATAGTTTTCCTATCAATACGAATTATTTGTTCGAATAATTTGTTCGACTTTTTGCATCCTAGTACAAAACTTTGTACGAAAGTAACTTACATAAAAAGGAGTATGAAAAGATAGAAACATACAATTTTAAGACCTTACACTTTTATGCTATATTCCCTGGAACTACGATTGGTTCATTCTTTCTCTCTTGTACTTATATAGTCTTTCATTTTTAATAGAATACCTTTAAGTTTGTTTTTTCCTTAAAATGTCAATGATAAAAATAAATCCAACTTTGTGACAAAGCTGTTTAATCCATAATTACATTAATGTCTTGAATTGTTTTTTTTTAATTGGGTAATTGTTACACGTCTTCCAATCCATATCATCATTTAAGAACAGCTAAATTTTCAGCATTGACCAAACATGCACGTTTCGATTACTAAACCTATTTCACTTATTGAAATACTTACTTTGTTATATTGACTTTTAATCCCCTTGACTGTCGCTTTTCTCAGAAAGATGAGGAGTTGGTTTATTTCGTTTGCTTTTGAAATATATACAAAAGGCTTATATTGATCCATGAGATATGATACATGGCTTATTACACCAACATCATGGAGGATAATACTTTAACTATATCAGATTAAAAACAATTGCGTCATATACCTGAGCATAATTATAAGTTTAATATATGCATAAAGCCTACGCTAACACAGCAAGATACGCCCGATCGGATTTATTTTCACAATACCAAAAATATCGAGGTACCGTAACTCCAAAACGACAAATTAGGTGAATGTGAAAATTGAAGGGCGACTACCTCTTCACATTCTAATGGCAGTAACCCCCTCAACCATTGCACATAATTTCTAAATTATGCGGTATAGAATTGAAAACCCTCTCATTGCACACAATTTCTCAATTATAGGACAGTCTGATCAAGGTGTATAAAAATCACGAAAATCTGTGAGATGCTTATTCAAGTTAATGCGTTCCATGCGCGTATAATTTGCCATTTGCTGAATATGTATGTTCATATAACCCCCTCCCCTTCGAGATTCCACTCCACCATGTTGTATAAAACTCGGGGTGCAGAGTATTGATTAAAAAGGCTTTCCTGATATAAACCCCTGTATAAGACAGCTTATATAAAGCAAAAGTGAACAGTAGTGAAATGGCTGAAAAGTGTTAGGTAAAATGCCTGTAAGAGGACACTGAAAATTTTTGAATCCTAAGTTTCGTATCCTATATAAACACTGCAACGGAAGGACCTTGTGGATTATGTCGGAATTTCCCAGCGCCAAAAATCATAGAAGTTAGATCAGTATCAGTTTTGGGAGAAGTAGCCGCAAGATCCTCCTGAATTTTCCATATGCTTTAGAGTAAGAGTATATCTTTCAGACAGTTGATTGAAATACCTCACTGAAATAGCGCCCTTAACATAGAGCAGTTTGGCCCTTTGTGCATGAAATGTCACCCAATTTTTATGTCATTTCAGCATTCGTCTTAAGGTTCTTGTATTAAATTTTGCTCTTTTATTGTCCATAAATAAATAAAATTTCCCTTAATCTTTTGTTACCACATACAAAGCATGACATCAAATTAGGTAATCCATAATGAGGAATATACGTGGTGTGTGTGTGGGGGGGGGGGGGTTCAGCGATGAAACGAAACGTCAAAAAAATGGAGGAGGACAACTCCATTACACATAATTTCTCAATCATGCGACAAAAATATTTTTTTAAAAAGCGTTTTATTTATAAAAGAGCATCCTTTGTTCTAGCAGCGTACACATTTTTAAAACATTTCAACCCCCCCAAAAAAAATATTTTTAATGAATCTATAAGTTTTTTTGTACATTTTCATAATACCAAAACAATTCTAAATCCTTTTAACTCTGTAACGACAAGTCAGGTGAAGGCAGCTTTCTCTAAACATCCTTATCAAAGTGTACAAAAATCATGAAAATCCGTTGACGCATATTCAATGTATTGCTTTCCGTTCACACATGCTTATCCCTTAGTTTACAAAGTAAGCTTCTTAGATTTAGATCTGGGGATTAATTTTGTAGTGGCAACGCGCTATAAAACTGACTCCTACATGTATATTTTGAGTCTCATAACTCTGTCCCTGGTAGGTTATTTTGCAGAAAATTTTAAGCCAAGCTTAGACTTTTGTTCTTCATAATATTTCAAATAATTCGGATTTTTTTGGCCTCGAACATCACTGATCAAACTGCGCATATGGTGCACTGAAATTTTATACCGGAACATTTATTTCCATTTTGAAAATGTTTTAATGAAAATGAATCATTTAGTTTCAATTCAACTTTCTATATTATACCACACCATATATAACCACACCATATGTTAATAACGTGGCTGATTGCCGTCCTAAGTCGCCACCGATTGCCCATGGGTCTCGTTGGTTTATGTGTTGCCTTTTATGTTCGATGTCTCGTTTGCTGTTCTTTGTATCTTGCTGTGTGTGTCATATCTGTGTTTTCACTTGGGGTGTTTGGTGTGTTACTGTTGGTGCTGCAGCCGAGTCTTGTTGGAGATCCCCTCCTTTCTTCTATAATTGATTTGGCCTGTCTGACAATCACTCTGGATTGAAGAGTCACTGGTACTGATGAGGATATACTGTCACGCGCGTTATCTTATTTAAGAGGGTAACACATACGAGTTCTTCCGCCAAAACCGATTTTGATTTTTTGAGTCCCTACTTCATATTTGAGAAGAAATACAAATCCTTACGACTTATTTTCTCACGAATATATTAATATATTTACACTCTTACTGCGTTTCCCTTATATAAAGGTACCAAACCAATTGTTGCTTTATTTCTCGATAATCGCAAGAGCCTATCACGTGACTTTAGAACTTACGCGGATTAATTTCTGATAAAATGCCCATTTTATTTATTACTTTAATTTAGATTCAAAACATGTATCCATTATCAAACGACGCCGTCTACCCCCAGTGATTAAATGTGTCAAAATCTAGGTCACCCACATGTACACTTCCAAGAAGTGTGACGTAGTAAGTCGATTACGCGTCAGTCGACGAAGTTCAAGGACGAACTGCATTGTTGTCTGCAGAAAGATGCCGTGTTTGGATGAGCGAATATTCAGGCATAAGTGGATCAAATATTCAGTATTTAGGATGAGGATTTGATTCACTTGTGTCATTATCAACAGTGAATTTATCTTTGCTTCTTATGGATTCATAATATCAGAAATACTTCGAGTATCAGCGAATCTTTAGCCATGATGTTGAGGTAAGTCATGAAAATACCGAAAGTTTTCGCGTTTTCGACGGCTGTACTCGACTTTTGCATTATTCTAATTACTTCCAGATGAAATAGGGTATTTACAGAAGTTTGTATACAATAATACCGATTGATTTCATATGTCTAAGCAGTTTAACAGTGTGTTAAAAAGAGTTTTCAAAAGTTTTCCCTTCAGTTTTGTGAAACTTCTCCAGTTTAACTCTACGCCATGTCTGATTTATGTTGGACAAAAGTCACGAATTTTCACGATTCAATTTTCTTCAGTTTTAATTGAAATGTTCAAAATACAGCAAGAGGACAAAATTCAGTTTCTCATTTGTCAACAACGTTTCCGAACAGAAGGTACTACTACGAATCAAGCGAAAAACGTCGAACGTTCGTTTGCTCTTACGTCAAATGGCGTTCTCCCTCCGCAACGATATTTCAAATGTAAAGAAACTGGCTGAAAAATTGGCAGAAATAACTTAGTTAACACGTAAAATATAAATATAAGGATTGCTTGTCAGCTTTTGCGCTTTATCGGTGTGTATTGGCAGTAGGGAATGGAAACAAAATTCATGAAAAGCACTTCGTGCTTTACATATTTTGTTTCCATTCCCTACTGCCAATACACACCGATAAAGCGCAAAAGCTGAAAAAACAATCCTTAAATGAACTCATGGCAAAGCCATCAAGAGTACGAAGTCAAAACCCTATTTTTGTTATTTTATTTTATAAATACACAACTCGCTTCGCGTGCTGAAATAAATCTAAACATGTCACTAGATGAACCAATAATAACCACGATAATCGATCGCCAAAAGTCTTCATATTTTCATTATCGATTTCAATTTTTCACAGCTTGGTCGATTCATTGTCACTTACATTTAATTTATTTTTACAAAATGTCTTCCGATGTACAATTAAATATCAATGACTTTTACAAATGTAAATATTTTCAGCTTCCTGTATATACATATATTTATATAATTTTCCAATAAATACTCAAACTTTAAAATTCTCAACAAATTCTGGCTTCATGAGAGGTCCGAGGATTCTCACCCCTGGACTATCTATATGTAAGTAAATTTCTCGTAGGTGAGTTAGACAGAGCGAGTTTTAATATGTAATATTTTAGAGGGCCTTTGCATTCATTATCACGAGGAAGCATTTTTTTAAACCAAGGGGGGGGGGGGGGAGGGGCGGGATGATCCGACATTCTGAATAGTGAACGTGGTTGTTTTATCCCCTTTTGTGCTGTCTATATTATTATTTTTTTCTGGAAAACAACATTGTATTCCTTTTTAGGGATCCGTTCCTATTCGTGTGAATTTGCTGTATGCTACTGTGCGTATGTATTGTCAGGTAAGTCTTACAATGAACTCAAACATGGTCGGACCGATCCTCTGAGCTGACTGCTCTGTCCATGTTTGATGCTGCTCCGCGACTACTAGTGTTACTAACGTTAAATATATGAAAATTCTGGTCGCCGTTGAACAAAAAGTTGTTGAGGTTAAGAGTGTGTTCAAGGAGTTTCAGAGTTTTTACTTGCTATGTTTATGAGATAAGTTATGCTTGATCTTCTATCACGGGTACTACTTCTTAACACGCCCTATTTATTCTGATTGGATACGGAGGTCTAGCGCCGAAACTAACGACGGTAGTTAGACTCGCTCTTTCCATATTTGTCATGGATAATGACCATATCCCTATATACAGCACAAAATCGATAATTCAGACAATCATAAACCGAAGGCATACAAAATCAGGATAAAACGGGAAAAACAAACAACAAACAAAAACCTCCAAAACATGAAAAGAAGCTAACTCCCGAAATGGGAGTGAGAACAGGTGCCCAGGAAGAGTCCGTATCTCCTGCTTGCATGCAACACCAGTCGCTTCAATTCGGTAGAATTGTCACATCCGGTTACTTCCATTTTGGAAGATATAAAATATAATCTTTGTCTGGACGGTACAAATGGTCTAAGACAGAATATTATCCACCATTCTGGAGAGTGGGACATCATAGTGTATGACGAGTTCCGCATATCGACCGTAGAACTTCCTCAGTGACGATGTTAGTCGGTTACAAACGTATCTCTGACTGAGAAGCTTATCTGAAAGACGCCTAGCTTTTAGAATAAAATCTGTATATTTGGTACTTGCTCTGGCATAGCGTATCAACTGTGATATGAACTCGCCATAAGCAGGCGATGAAGGGATGCTGCTACTCAGAAAGGGAACGTTTGTGATGCTGAAATTCAAGTCGTCACGCTTGTCATAGAGTGAGGTGTTCATGTGACCATCAGCGTCTTTGTAGTTTCTATGATTTCGAGCTCCGAAGGATAGATTCTGCTGAGGTAATCCGCGAATTGATGGATAACACATTGTCTATGTATCTGTAAGTGAAGTTGAAGCTAAGTTAATTTCCCTTCAGATACAAAAGATTGAATGAATTCAGCTTCATACGAGTAATGAAAAATGTCGGCAAGGAGTTGGGCACAATTGGTCCCCACTGGAATGCCGACAATTTGCTGAAAGACTTTTCCTCCGAACACCACAAGAATGTTGTCGATCAGGAAGTTTAACATCTGTTTCAGTGTACTTATTTTCAGAATCGGACTTTTCTTTTACAAAGTAGGTTTTGTCATAGTTAACAATAAATTTGTATTTTCGATTGTCGTTCTTGCTTGTAAACGCATTACTTATAATTTTTGCGAGTATTTCTTTCAATTTAGAATGTGGGATTGTAGTGTAAAGTGTCGAAAAATCAAAGGCTTTGATCGAATGGAATCTACTAAAATGAGTGGATTTCAGATGTTCTAAAAGTTCCTTCGAATTCTTTAAAATCCACATCTGGTTGATGCCACAGGAAATGGACCACACTGCAGGTGCCAGGGGACCACAGCCACATCGGATGCAGCAACCAGGACCCCAGCAATTCAGGGAGGGAGCCAGGCAGTACAAGTGCTATAGTTGTGGTAATCTATCTTGCAAATCTTCGGAAACATTTTAGTAGAGCGACCAATTTAAAAAAGAAGCTTAGTTTTCGAATTAATCAACACACCTAACACAGGCCTGAATTTGGTCTGAACCTTTTGCTGAATACCCCTGCTTTCAAATAGAGCTGTCGTAAAGAATATGCCACGGTCAGATTTTGTTTAAATTGGGTAAAAAGCGATAAAATCGTGAAAAAATAAAACGAAATATTTATCGTTTATATCCTCGGTATACCTATATTTTGTTCTTTTTTGTATAGAAAGTCGTTGCAATCAATGCATTAGATATGTACACATGTTATATAATTGTTTTGGAGGAAGAATATTTTCTTCTCTCTCTAAAAATTACAGTTTTATGCAAATTTCTGTGAAATATGAAGAATCTGTGTTAATATTTTCTTTGAAGCACAGAGACTAAATTTTTGTCTCGAAACATATCGACAAATATATGTTTATTATTTCCAATGCCTTTTTATTGATCATTTTTCTAAGGGGCCATAAATAAATGTAAAAACCTAAAGCGTATATACTTTTGATTTAAGCGTCATTTCACAAATTAGTTTCCGTAGATGAAGATTCGGTCGACCACGTGTTACAGTTTCTATCAAATCGTACCCATCAAGCAGTATACATACATATTTTTGATAAAAGTTAAATGCAGAAAGTGGAATTACATCATACTGTTTAAAAATTAATGAAAAATACTTCTTTTTAATATGTCGTGGTAAGACCGTGTATGGAAACCCATTCGTAACAAGTTGAAATGAAAATACGTGAATTGAAGACAAATGCGTTAAGTTTATATAAAATTATGAAAAGTATCTTTTGACGTTTATTTTGGTACCACAGAGATGTGAATATACATGTAAAGTACATTGGTCAGAGTTTGGGCTCTTCGTTATCTGTGTTTTAAACATTACGATATGCCTGGGGTTAACGTTGTGCAATTTATCCCTTTTAGCATCCGCACTTACTCTTCGTTCAGATTTGTAACTGTTACAAAATCAAGTGGATGCTTTTCAAGATATACTGAGTCAGAGAACCCATTTGATATCTCCGTGAGATCCAATGGAAAGTCCTCAAGGGTCACGGGGGGGGGGGGGGGGGGCTTTAATTTATAATGCTGTACATACGCAGAAACACCATATTGTCATATGTAATATTGGTAATTTAATTGGGCAGTTCCTACATTAATAAGGACTACTTACGTCTACAATACAATAAAAAAATAAAAGGTTATATCACGAAAAGGAACCGTCTGTTGACAACGAACAATTCGCCGCAACAGGAGCCTAGAATTTTGGCGCGTCAATAGCCGTATAAAATTTCCCAAAGAACTCCGAATAAAGAAATAAAATTGAAAAAGTGTGAAAGTATGACGCAAAGAAAAGTCGATGAAATGTGTCCAAGAAGAAACTATTCCAACAGCAAAGCATAAACCTTCAACGATGGATATTAAAGAGTCCAAGATACAACATAGTAAAATTTAACTTTTGTATCGACGAGACTGATATGTTGACAGCTCAGCGTGAGACCTCAGAGAATAGAACACCCTTTATTTTGTGGTCATTTCTATCTTAATATTGCCTCTCGGCTGGTAGTTTTATGTGAGCGTCTTTAATTCTTTTAAATGTGGTTGTTTGATGTTCACTTTTTGTTTGTATCTTTTCCGTTTCATTTATATAGGAACAATTGCAGAGAAACAGACAGTAAAAAACAAACCCAACAAAAACATACAATATCGTATAATGGCCATCAACGATCAATCAATCAGAAACTAGAGAACCAAAACTAGAAATCAGAGGCTATCGCCTATTATCATCTATTGTCGTAGCAAAAAAAAAAACCTGACCGGGCGGAGCTAATTCAATCAAGCAATTGAGACGAATTGATACAATTTTAGGGTAGATAGATTATGAATTACACATCGTAATTAGAGTAAATACTCATTACCTGTAATTTTATATGGCTTTTATCACCTGGTCAGAAGTAATAAACTCTTGCGATGACCAGGTGAAAATAAGCTCCGCCCGGTCATGTCAGTTTGCTACGACAATACCTGTAGAACGATGCCTTTAAGAATAGAAATTTTGGAATTTATCCAAAATCTTCAAAAGCAAAGAAAATTTGATGAGCTGAAATGTTTCAATAATACTTCTAGGTATCTGGATGATATTCTAACCATTGACAATCCTGCTTTTGAATTATATAAGAATGAAATTTATCCACAAGAATTAACCCTTAACAAGGCAAACCTTTCAAATACAGAAACACCCTTTTTGGACCTAAATATCAAAATTGTAAACGGAAAGATTCATACAAGTGTATATGACAAAAGGGATGATTTTGGATTCAACATTGTAAATTTCCCTTGGCTTGACGGTGATGTTCCAAGATTACCGTCATACGGCATTTACATATCACAGCTCATCCGGTACGCTAGAGCATGTACTGATATTTTGGATTCTCACAGTAGAAATTTACAAATTACCAAAAAACTTTTAGGTCAAGGTTTCCGCTTTCATAAACTAGTTAAGACTTTCTGGAAATTTTACAAAAATTACAGTCAACTTCTTTTAAAATTCGGATCTATACATGCAACAGAGTACATTACTATGGGTATTACACAACCTGTCTTTTATGGTGATATGATAAACAAAATAAAAAGGATCAAAGGTAGGCAGCATAACCATCGAAAATGCGTCAGAATCATCAAACGCCTTTTATACCGTGGGTATGATCCTAATGTCACCAGACGGACACTAGGCTTGGTACTTGACCAATCTACAGTCTTGTACAAGCGCATCCTTGAGACTTGCACTCTGACTGACTGTGACGACGGGACTCCATGACGGGCCCTGTCCAAACCTCTTTAGAGAAGACAGGGCCCCGACCACCTGTCCTTTCTGAATGTCAGTCGGACTCCTCGGGTGATTACATACATGAGCTCGCTACAGCCGGCAGAGCACGGACTGTATTACGCATGCCCTCTTTTTATATCCATTTACATATTCATCTGTGTCTATGGGGCCTCTGCGTTTCGCGGTCTTGTTTGTGTGATGTCATCTTACAGTGAGGAGGTTGTTTTACACCACAATTGTACGTTCTTCGAGACCTTTGGGTAATTGGAGAAGTGAGAGGGTTGTGCGCACGTAATCCAGGATAACCACACAATTTGCTACTTGCGTGACAGATGGCCGTCCAAAGTCGGCACCGGTTATCCATTGGTCTCGTCGGTTTATGTGTAGTCTTTTGTGTTTGATGTTTACATGTCGTGTGTCTCTTTTCCGTCTCATGCTGTACTCGTCTTTTGTGTTTTTGCATCGGGTGTTTTGGTGTTTTACTATTGATGCTGCAACGGGGTCTTGTTGGAGATCTCCTCCCTTCTCTTTAAGCTACGTTTTAGCGACAACTGTTGTCACAAGGTCAAACAGAGAAAGAAAATGCCATGATTGCCTCGAATGTGATGGGGTCGTATAGGCAGCTACGCTTGTGGAACTAAATTGCATTGCATAATTCCATGTTTTGTTGATCATAAAATCTTTGTTATACTTAATTATTTCTAAAATTCGGCTGCGTCCATATCACAATGTTTGAAATTACAAGAACATAGATAGTACAAAAAAAAATTATTTTTTAAAATTATTGATGTAAATATGTCATCTTCTTTGAAATAAAGCGATACTTTTCATTCATTATTATATGTTAAAACTTAATTTAGCCGTAATTATTTAGTTTTACTCCGTATTATCGAGAAAACATCTCCTTGTTTATATTGCAGTGAATCGCTTATAACAAAGTTGGGGGTGTGGCACTTTATTTGCCTGGTACTCTTAAGTTTTTCAATCGATCTCTATCAAACTTTCCTAAAAACACATTCACATATCAAAATATTGTTTGTATGTTAATTTTTATCTTCGAATTAACATCCTCAATATTGAAGTGAAAGTATTGAAAATTTCTTTTTTTTTTATCGTTTTTATTCACCACAGCTTTTATGTTATCATGACAGAGTGCACATTACTTCAATGACATCGTAATATTGCATATACATGTAAGACAATACATCAAATATTTAAGGTTATATACCAATTTTCAAATCAGCCATGCATTGTTAAGTTTGATTACTAATAAATACTGATCTTGGATAATGGCATTTGATAAGATATGAAGAATGTTGCGTACAGACAGGCATGTGGTGGTTTTTAATTTCTTGTATTTTAGACAAAAAAAGTCGACACAAAACACAAATATACACAATACAAAAAAAAATGAAAAAAAAGACACGCACACACACGCACAAAACAGAAAAAAAAAGAAAAATAAAAAAGGGGGAAAAAGGAAAAAGAAAACAAAACAACACAAAACAAAACAAAAAAAAAAAAAAAAAAAACGAAAGAAAAAATAAAGGGAAAAAACAAATCACCTTCCGGGTTGGTGACGCCTTTGTCTCCATATTCACAATAATCTTTATATATATATAAGTTTTATGCTTTGCAAAGAAAAGATAATTTAAAGATCCAACTTTTTGCATTAGAAAGAGAGAGAGAGAGAGAGACAGAGAGAAAGAGGGATATGTACATTTGCATTATTTTGGTATGTAATTATGTATACGTATTTGTATAAAAAGGAGGAGATTCCCCGTTGCCATGCATCCGTAACGAGAAACTAAACTTTTATGCAAAAATCATGCATTAAATGAAGAAGGAAAACAAACCAAAATGGAAACAAAACAAAGGAAAAAAAATCCGAATATGTACACGTAATTAGATACAATCATACACGAGAAAAGGCTCCTACTATCCTCATTCATCCTCTTTAGGCTGATCAGGGCTATTGTGCAATTTATCAGGTTTTTTTATTTTAACGTTGTTTTTTTATCACATCAAAGATAATTTATATGCAATAGATATTTAAAATCATAAGCGTGGCCATGAGGTACCGAAAAGAACCTTCTCTCGTGGTCAATACGCGACTCAAACAATCACATATGTAAACGAAAACCAGAAAAGTAACCAACATGACAAGGTCAAATGAACAACAGTATAATCGTCTATAACTGTGAAAAGTCAAATACAATTTGTACCTGCTTGCGTACCTGTAAACAAAGAGAAAACGTGTTATCATACAAGTAAGCGACGATATAGCTCAGGTAAATTCACACTTGAGCGAGTTTATATATACAGTCGCGGAACTGCTTGCAAGCACTTCGGTCCCATAATCATGCTGACGGAGGAGTACATACTAAGCAATTCTACTTGGAAAAAAAATCACTTGTTCTTTTTTTCCTTGAGCACAACGAACGGTTCCTGTTTGATATACACTATCTTGTGCTTCTTCCTTTCGTCTGGGGGCATCTCCCATCTCTGCTTCAGGAGTTTTGATCTGAGGTAGTTCAGGGAGGGTGGGAGGTCAGGGGTTACGCTATAGCCCGACCCTGGCGAGAGCTTAATCGCAGCATCTAGTACTTCATCTCTGTCAATTAGGCTAACGAAACGTATTATGATGTTTTTCACACCATGGTACTGACCAGGAAGACGGTGCGCAGCTTGAAACAGCATGTTCTGTACATTTGCCCCTGGCAACTTCAAAACGTCAACAAAGAAGCCTTTACATAATTTAATAATGTCCCTCGGACTTTCATTTTCCTTTCCGACGAGGCCCCTAATGATTAAGTTCCATTTTCTCCCCCATAGATCTACCTTAATTCGTGCATTCTTTTCATCTTCTAATTTCTGATCAAACTTTGGGGTAATCTGATTAAGTTCAGTGTTTGCGTGGTGGGCGAACTTTTCAAGCTCTATAACTCGACCGTCAATATTTGTCACTTTTTCACGGACAACATCTAGTTCTTTTCTAAATGACATATGCATGTTTGCAAAACATTCTGCGATGTCCTTGTTTTTATATTGTTCTACCAAATTCTTGTACTCACTATCGCTCTCCATAAAGGTAGCCATATTAGAGTGTTCGACTGGTCGTGTGAGAGTTCGAATTTCCTCTGACTAAGTGAGCTAAAGTCAAACCTTTACAAACAGTAAAATTTACGAAAACTGACCACAAATGGTCTCCAATTTTGTATCAATATGAATTTGACACTACTTCACAGTATCTAAACAGCCGGAACTTTAAATTTTCTCTAATATACCTCGAAAAATACAGGAGACAAAAACAGCGTGTCTGCTCAACGTGCCATGTCACCGGAAGTCTCAAGTATTGAAAATTTCAATTTTACCAATTTATCTTAGAATTTGTGCTCATTCATCCATGAAGTTGAAATTAGAAAAATCAATTTGATACAAAAATGTTCATTTGACTTCAATTAGCATATTGACATTGATTTCGGTCAGTTTGACTTTTCATTTATTAAAGGATGATAATTTTTGTTAAAATATCTATGATTTTGAATTTTACTAATTTTCCGCTTTTCTCTGAATTTACAGTAATTCTGACCATACGAATTTTTTACGACAGGTCAAATCTGATGTCCCATGTTATATTCTTTCGTTTGATATAAAAATTAGCCCTGTGTTAGGTGGGTTGATTAAAATTTCAAATTTAGCGACATGGTTGCTCCACTATTTAGGGCTAAAAATGCTATTTGTATGAATAGTAAACGACAAGGTCACTTTGCAGTCATGTGTAGGTATGCAATTTTTGATCAAATAAATGGGCTAAACTCAGACCAAAATAGATAGGGACTCGAGCCTGTTCTCGGACAGCCGTCTGGGGATGAGCACAATGTTCAAATGCAATAATCTTTCAAGTGTTCAGACGCTGAAATCTGCCTTACTCGGTCTCTTTATTTAAATAAACACACACGCTTTGGTCGATACAGGTGCAAGTATATGTGTAGCAGACAAAAGTTTTATTGACTAGACATTATATGCAGGAAAAGTGCTAAAACAAGCTGAACATGCAAATATCAGAGGGGTAAGAGGTTGAGAGTGCTAGGGATGATTGAAGTCAAGTTTGCTATAGGGGGCAACACTTTCACCCATCCTATTCATATCATTGAGGATCTAGGTTACTAATATACAATTATTGCACAGTGATGAGGTCGATATGATGATTTAGGAGTGATAAAACCAATGTCGACCGAGGCCAAAGGCCGAGGTTGATATTGGTTCTATCATTCTATAGATCATCATATCGACCGAATCATCTGTGCTATAATCGTTTTATCATACACATGAAAACTGGAAGAGAAAAGGGTAACCATAATGTTTTGTTCCCTAACACTGCTCACTTTTACATTTTTTTTTTTCAGATAAACATTGTGTATTCTAGTAAAATGTTTTACAATTCATCTTTTATTATTTTTTTTTTTTCATTTAAAAAATGCTGCCAAATAGCATACTCAGTCATTCCAGAAACAGTTTGCTGCCGACTACCGTTTTCCTCTAATACACAAAACCGGAAACGCGTCAATATGACGGGTTCAATACGACGATTAATCGCATTGTACGTGACCGCGTTTTGGGAAATGGGAAAGCTTGTAAACGGTAACGTAAATTAGAGTATATGATAACTGGTGTTAGGTTTAGAGTTTATGCGAGCGTTCCGTGTGCTACTTGATTTTCAGAGCAATCAGATGATTTTTTCTGATGATCATAACACCACCACAGTAAGTCTGATACAGTATCACAATGGCTTGGCTAGAACCATTACAGATACAATAACTCCTAAAAGTTCAGAGGCCGACATATTCAAATACACAAAATAATGTGGAAGTGCTCTTAGAACCTCACCCTTCATTGGTAGAATTCACATAATGGCAGCTAGGTGTTTGGTCAGAGTAAAAGAATCAAAGGCCATTATCAGGGTGTTGAATGTTAAATGTCTATAAATTCCTACTCATAGTGACATAACAATCAAGGCCAAACAAATTGTTGCTACTGTATCAGATGTGGAATCTACTGTCTACCTTCTAAGATCTGAATCTGATATTAACATTAATAACATTTTTTGATACATATATTATAATTATGGCATTTATAAGTATTATTGAAATTTCTTACACGTGGGTCCTGTAGCATCATATCCCACCCATTCTGCTTCGTCTTTTTGGTAGATTTTTTGGACATAATAATTTTCATACTTTTTGGCCATTTGATATTGTTTAGACTGAGGATTACTGACAAGAGTTTAGTACCCGAAACGTGCATGTCTGGTCCATACTGTAAATTTATCAGGTCTTAACTGATGCTATTGAATTTGAAGGCGTTTAACATTATTATAATCCTTGCATTTATCAGTTTTATCAAGATTTCAGGATATATTATGACTTGATTGTTAATATGGGTATGAATTAATATATCTTCTTCATATTCGATGGATTTGAGTTTAAGGCACTCCATGACCCGACATCACTTCTTTTGGCGTTATTTCTAATTATGACGTCATAAATCAGATACGACGTCACAGTTAAAAGTAACGTCAAATCTTGTGATGTCGAGTCTTAGGATGTGTAAAATACAAGTTAACTGCGATAATAAGAAAATCGTCTATTCCATTATAATGGGTTGTATTAACTTGCTTAAAAACACCTTTAACACTCATTGCCATAAAAGACCTACTTTAGTCAATAAGGGGTATGCATCATTCCCAGATCTGTGAAATTGCCACTTCTCTGGATATTTCTTTGTCATTAATATTTTTTCAAGTTTGGATTTTTCACTAAATTACGGTGGAGTGGTCAACTTTCTTTTTAGTTTTCTTCTTGTAAGTTGTTTTTGTTTTTTCCTTTGGTTGTTTAAGGGTATATCCGGATGAGTGGGACTTTCCTGTGGATATTAGTCGTGATGCTCATTTCCTCTTCCTCTGGGATGTTGTGACACAAGTGGGTCGGTCTTGCAGCGAGAAAATTATGCTGTGATAGTCAAGCAAGATGCCAAGTTGGTGTTGGCCCAAGAATATTTGCTTCATACCTTTCGTGTCAAGTTACCAAGCCGAGTGAAAATTCCAGCTCTTACTCAGTGCATCTCAGATTCGTCATGTTGTAAGGCGGTCAACAATGTGCGCAATTTTCTCTTTGCCCTAAATAAGGAAACTGAACAGCAAATCGGAGACACTAAGGCATCTATTAAAACTCTAATTCCCCAGGCTTCAATGCATCAACGAAAAAAGTCATCAAGGTCATTACTACCATTTATCGGATCTTTGTCGAAATCACTGTTTGAGACAGCCACTATCGAAGATGTAAATCTGCTAGCAAGGCATATAAATGAACTGAATTGTCGCAGAAGTAAATTAGCAAGTGACATGCAACAACATGGTGAACAATCATCATCCTTTATTTCATTTGTTGACAAAAGAACGAACAATTTACTTAAGGGTATCAGGCTGAATTAACAGAAAATTTATAGTGTTGTCTCACAATTAAGTTTAATCTACAAAATAAAGCCTGTGTTTGTGAAAAATAATGCCCCCGGTGGCATCTTTGTTAGTATTAACACCATTTTCTGTTGAGTACGTGAAAGGTCAAAGTCAAGGTGAAAAAGGCAAAACTTTTGCAATCAATGAAAGGGATATGCCCGATGTTAAAGTTTTAGAAAAGTAGGTCAAAGGTCAAGGTCACGGGGTCAAAAAATGTTGGTATCAATGGAAAGGTCTTGTCACAAGGAATACACATGTGAAATATGAAAGCCCTATCACTCACCATTCAAAAGGTATGCCCAATGTTAAAGTTTTTCGGACATACAGACGGACAGGCCAAAAACTTTTTCCCCCTGAATCTGTGATTCCGGGGGCATACAAATGGAATATGCAGTGTCTATATTTCTGTAGTTATGATGCAACAGGTAACCATGGCTACAAATCTCCTTAGCAACCTAGACAAACTTCTTTGTCTCTTCTGTTGAAAGTCTGGTAGAAGGAAAGATTCACGACTTTCCCATTTCTAAACGTATCTTAAACAAAGTCAATCAGAAATACAAGGCATACTTTTTAACCTATGCTAATGCTTCTATCTACTATTCCCATGCACAATGTACGTCAGTTTCAAATTTATAATAACAGTTTTAGTGAAATTTTGGCAAATGATCATGTCAGCCATTTAAGTTTGAAAAAGACGAGCAAGGCTGCCCTTAAAGATGAGGTATTTTTTTTCTAACTTGGCCGAATCTGTCATTGGAGGTGATATAACTATTCCATCTGCTTGGCCAGACACTAATACCATTATGATTTTTGTCACTATGGGAGTTGCTGCCTTTTTTTTAATTTTGTATTGTTTCATTTATCAAGATGCGAAAGATGGCTTAGTTTTACTAACATTACAGAGAACTATCAGTGTCAAATAAGAGAAAGAATCATATGTAATATCTGTTGAATCTGATGATACATTGACTAACACAATTAATGTAGAACTTTCCCCGTGACAATACCGATGGGTTGGACAGTAAGTGTTTTAAATATTTTTTCCTGACATGGTCGCCTTAACACTTTCTATATAAACATAACCTCAGACAGTTGGTATATGTGTTGTCCTTTGTGTATGATGTTTCTGTGTTATGCTTTGACGTTCCTTGTCCCTTTTGCGTCTCTTTCGGTGCTTGTCTGCTCTGTGTTATTGCATTGGGTGTATTGCATTGGGTGTTTTGCTGTGGGTGTTGCAGCCTGGTGTTGTTGGAGATCCTCTCCTTTGTTATTTGTAAAGGATAAAGACTACGTCGATACCATCAGCTTTACATTACTATCATAGCTATGCAAGATAAAACTATTTTCCCATCCTTTGCTCTGCATACGTAATAAAAAATTGTTGGATATACGAGAATAGAGGTTTTTGAATTTACGTTCAGCTAATTTCCTTTCTGATGACAAAAATGGACAATAATGTTGGACTTCGTTACACTATCGGATGTACGTTTATCATTGTTGCATTTTCCTCGAATATCCAGATCGCATTTCGTTATTAAGTATAACATACTGATTTATTTACCGTTTGCTAATATGAACTCAATGTACTGATAATGCGAATATCTGCATGGGTTTCACAAACAAGAGGCCGAAGGCGTAGAGGGACAAATCGCTCGCCTGAGCTGCAGACGGAAGGGCTGAAAATTGTTCATTTTAAACAGAAACTTGAATACTAACTTCCTGGTTTCGTACAGCAGATATGAAGGAGTTATGAAACATGTCTGTAATTCCAGACCTTGGTACCATGTCTGTCTCGATCAATCGGCTTGAAAGAAAGGACGGGATCTTAAACAACACTCGGTTTCAGCACCCACAGCAAAACTCCAAAACACCCAATACAAATGAGTGGAAGAAGATCCTGACGATAATCTCATCAGCACTCACTATAGAGCACAAAATTAAGCATGGACGGACCCCTAGCAAGCTATATATAGACGGGACGGAAGAAGGAAGCTATTTGGCTAGCCGCACCCGCCGTCGATATTCACGCATGAAAATAGAAACTATCTAAAATACGAGCACCGTCTGATGTTGAGTCTATATAGAAAGTGCAGACACTCATCGAAAGAAACACAAGAAGGACAATGAGATAAAGATGATCCTGACGATAATCCCAACAGCACTCACAACAGAGCACCAACATAGACGGACCACCAGCAAGCCAGAGGTGGGACCAGGTGCCCGGGAGGAGTAAGCATCCCCTGTTTGGCTGGCCGCACCCGACGTCGATGCTCATGCACGAAAACAATATCTAAAATATGCACTGTCTGAGGTAATGTCTGTATACAAAGTGCTATGGCGATCACGTCAGGGAAAATATTTAAAACACTGTCAAAACCCTCGCGGGGAGCTTTTTTAAGAGCTCCACACGGCAAGGGCATAAGTGTGCCGAGCTCCACATGGCAAAGGGCATAAGTGTATCGAGCTCCACACGGCAAATGACATAAGAAACACCAACTCACACCATGATGACATAAGAAACACCAACTCACACCATGGGGACATGAAACACAAAATAATGCGGAAGGATTCGATGTTTGTCAAGTGTATTATTTACTTCTTTCCAGCTCTGTCACCTGAAAGAAGCATTGTTTTGGCCTTTTATCAATGTGACATCATATGATTTTTTTTTTGCTATTTTGGAAACCAGCTATTTTACCGATAAATATCATCGAAATTAAAGGAGTTTAACATCTTAGCACCATCCCTCTAATGCTATTTTGAACATAGATTTTATTTGGATATGCTACTGGAAATCTGGAGCCGCGCACTCCCTGTAATGTAAAAATCTACTTCAAAAAATTAAAGAGGGCGCTACTGAAATTATTTTTGGTGGCTCCGCTGAAAGCATCACTGATGCGAATTTAATATTCGAAACACGTGTCTGGTGCATGGAAATTGGTTTTGAATTTTCTTCAAGAAGGTACGAAAATCTAGCATTAACTGTCTCGACTTCTGCAAGGTCTCAGAGGAAGGATAACCGCTACATGTACGAGGAGACAGATGTAAGATAATCCATTTTTGAGTTACTTTACAGACGGACTTAAGGATCTTTTAATCATTATAAAATCTTTTGTTGTCTTTGTTTATTTATCTTTTTATTTTTGGAGGGGGTATTTGTAGATAGTTTTCTTTTTTTTCATTAGTTCTGTGAGGAAAAAAAATAATAACACTTCCTGGAACGATGCTTATTGGAGATCGGTGTGTTTTACGGTACATATGTTTTCATTTTTTCTTCGTTTGTTTATTCGGGTTTTGGGGTTGGGCTTGGTTTTTTTTGTGTGTGTGTGTGTGTGTGTGATAAATGTATTTTTCTTGTTCGTTCGCTTTTTTACAATGAGATAAAGAAGATCCTGACGCCAATCTCAACAGCACTCACAATAGAACACCAAATGGAGCATCGACGGACCCCTAGCAAGCTAGAGGTGGGACCAGGTGCCCGGGAGGAGTAAGCATCCCCTGTTTGGCTAGCCGCAACCGCCGTCGATGTTCATGTACGAAAAATGAGAACAATATCTAAAAACATACACTGTCTGAGGAATTGTCTATATAGAAAGTGCTATGGCGACCACGTCAGGGAAATACTAGTGTATAAAATCGAATGTGTTCAAATTTGTCAGATGCCTTCTAAAGGAAAATGTTCGTGCAAAGAGCACAACTGTTTCACAAAGGAGTTTAGAGGAAATATCGTGGAAAGAATTAAAAAGGATATCATTGAAAGTTTGACATCTTATGGCTATTTCAGTGCCAAGTCAATGTACTTGTGCACTGGATGCATCTCATATACTGAAAAAAAATGTGTTAGGTGACAGTACCACTGCAACTATATGTTCGACAAACAAAACAATCAGAAACTAAGAAAGATACAAGTTAATTCCAACCAGAACAACCAATTCAGCAATGCTGATCTTTGTGACATAGCGAATGCTCTTGGAATGACCCAGGCCTCAGATGTGATGACAAACATACATAAATTGTCCAAGGAAAACAAAGATGAGAACGCACTGAGGAATTTCAAGGCTAGAGTTGATGATGCATTATATGTCCATGATGCAAATTTATCTGCTATTAAAAGATGTTTTTGAAATTGAGGACGTTTAACATATATTTAGTACATATATTTTCTTTTCTTTATTCGATCTTCCTTTCATTTTCACCTTAATTGCTCTTTGTTTATATAAGCACCAACTTCATTAAAAGATCAATGCTTTCAGAGTGGTGTGCGCAAAGAAACAGTGCTGTGGTTTCATTTCCGAAGGGCGTGAATGTCTGGAAAAGGCAGTGGATTAATCTATCTCATGAGGATCTCTCAGTGCATTGGTCCTCTGGCCTTTGCACAGAAAATTTTAATATACATGGAATCTGGAAACCGCAATGTTGTTAATATCAACTCTGCTGGTACAGCTAATGCTTTTATGAAAACAAAAGATATAGAGAGAAATAATTGATATCTTCAAAATACATGTATTTTCTTTTTCTACAACCACAATGAAAAAAAAAAAAGATTTATCATTCATAGTTACCGAATATCGTCGTAAAATATATATAGAAGCGATGTGCATTCGCCCTTTATTGGATGGATCCGACCTTGTCTGAATTGTAAACGTGGTTGTTTTCACCCCTTTTGTGCTCTTTAGGAAAAAAATATATATATGTAGCACAAAAGGGGTAAAAACAATCACGTACACTACTCAGACAAAGTCGGATTAAGGGTATTATCGATAGAAACACATCCTTGACTTCTAAAGGTTCAAAAGTAAATGGCTAAAAAGTGTTCGCTGGTTGTATACAGAAAATCTTATCAAGTTGTTAGAAAAAAATATGATATATATTTTCATGAATTATTAAGGTACACCAAGTGAAAGTTACAGTACACTGATAAATTATTTGAAGTCCCTGCCTCCTCTGAAATGTCCATCTGATGCAGATGTTGCTACTATCTTTTACAATAATCAGGTGGACTGTATAAAAATCAAATATCAAAAATCATAAAAGCTAAAATTCCATTTCTTATATAAAAGTCATGCATTCAATAATGTCGAAGGGTTCCAACTCTATACCTTCTTGAAGAAAATTCCAACCCAATTTCCATGCGTGACTTCCATCCTGCTACGTCTTTCGGTACGCTTTTTCGACATAGTAACTTTCATACTTTTTTGGGCATACTACATTGTTTAGATTTGAGGATCACTGACGAGGGTTAAGTACCCGAAACGTGCATGTCTGGTCCATGTTGCCAATTTATCTGTTCTTAAATGATGCTATTCAATTTGAAGACGTTTACACTTCCACACGTGTTTCTCATCAGTGATGCTTTCAGCGAGGCCACCAAAAATAATTTCAGTAGCGCTCTCTTTAATTTTGTGAAGTAAGATGTTTACATTTACATTACAGAGAGTGCGCGGCTCCAAATTTCCTGAAGGGTCGATTCAGTAGCATATCCAAATAAAATCTATGTTCAAAATAGCATTGGAGGGATGGTGCTAAGATGTTAAACTCTTCTAATATCCATGATATTTATCGGTGAAATGGCTAGTTTCCGAAATAGCAAAAAAAAAATATAAGTACGTATAATGTAAAATAAATATAAATTTTAAAAAAATGCATCAAGAGTACTATAAAAATTAACGAAGAAACTTTCATTGGCCAACGCTAAAGTACCTGTTCTTTGAAAATGTTGCTTACTCCTCCCGGGCACCTGGTCCAACCTCTAGCTAGAGGTCCGTCGATGCTCAAGTTGGTGCGCTATTGTGAGTGATGTTGAGATAATCGTCAGGATCTTCTTTAACTCTTTTGAAAACTAGGTTGTAGAGAGAAAGTGGCACTTTGAGGCCAACAACAAACCCAAGTCCAGTGTGTCCACAACTTGTATTCATCTGACCACTGAAGACCAAACGACTTTACAAAAGCGTGCAGACTTGTCCCTTTGCGTAAGGTATAAGCCAATTCAGAACCTAACAGATACAAACAAAAAATAAAACAATGGGTGCTTGACAGATAGTCTGAATTTATCAAACATCGGTTACACACAATCCTTTCTTTTACACATATCAGTATTTTGATTCTTTGGATCCATAACTTGTCTTGTCTGAAAAAAAGTATAATCTTATTTCCATTTTTCGTAAGAAAAAGGATTAAGTCTAGACAGATGAATCAACCCCTCCCCCCCCAAAAATAAATGTAATATATTTTAAGAATATTATTTAAAAGTTCATCAACACAAATTAGAAACTTGATCTGCCTTCTCGACTATGAGACTGAATAACTGATGGGTACTTCTGTTATGCTTATATTGACTAAAGACGGGTTGTATGCGGTATTCCTACCTGTATAGCCAAACAAAAACAAGTGCATTACTATATACCCCCACCATTATATGGCGGGGGTATAAATATATAAATACAAATTTTAAAAAATATAATTCCATATCATATATCTTACTTCGAGATAAGCTTCAAATGCAATGCTGAAATCGACAACCTTAACCCGTTTAGCAATGAACGACTATTCGATTTCACTACGATTCCAATGTGATTTTCTCCGCACTCTAATTACTTTCTTTCGTCACATGTAAAACGGTTCAGATCTAGAAATGAGTATCAAAAATACGTCTTCGATTTTAGAGACATCATACCTATATGGTGTACCTTCCTGAACTTGGTCACTATGAAATTAATATGGTCCGTGACCTATTTCAACTCCTCTGGGATGTCAGCATTGTCCGCCTAGCTGCAAAGCTTGGTTTTAGTCCCCGAAAGCGCAATTATCTTGTCAGAATGCTACAGGTAATTTCCTAGACTGAACCAGAATGCTTCAATGCAGAGTTATGTTTTTTCTGTTTACATACTTTTCAAGTCTTCGTATTTATATATGAACATATACGAGTCTTAGCTTTACCTCAATAAAATATCACCACAACATTTTGGAAATTCTACTAATCTCTACCTCCATGCTTGGTTCAGAGCTGCTGGATGCATATCTGAAGTTTCTCTTCAAAGCAAGATCTACCAACAGCTGAAGGATTCTTCAAATGGCCCCCTAAAGCCCCTGTCACACCTTCACGTTCTGGCATGGCGTTCGCACTACGACCACCAAAATTGTACGAAACGTGGTGTGAACGTAGTAATGACGTGGGGAACGTAGTAAGAACTCGTTGATACGTATTGAGGACGTAGTAAGGACGCCGACGAACGTGCCCGTACGCCGAGCCACCACGACCGTTTTGAACTGTTCAAAACAGTCGTAGTGAGGACGCGGTGATTACGGAACGTGTTAGGGACTACTTGCGAACGTATTGAGAACTTCATGGACGTATTAGACACGTGTCGCGAACGTAGTAGGGTCGTAGTACAGACGGCTAAAACTTTTACATATAACCATATGGAGATCGTCACGTCTCTGCCGTCCTTACCACGTTCTTGGTTTTAGAGGTCGAAAAAATCAAAGTAGACCTCATACAAACAATTTATCCTTTGAACGTGTCATGATCGTAGCATTAACGCAGTAAGGACTTCGAGAACGTAGTAAGCACGCCGCACTATCGTAACACAGACGCCTTCGTCGTAGTGTGAACTTGGGGCCGATCGTAGTGCGAACTTGACTAAACGTATTAAAGACGGGAAGGACGCGCTACTAACGTGTTACGGACGCTAAAGGTCGTGTTGCACACGTATTGGATTCGTCATTTATTCTTTCTGAGAGCCCTTCCGGGTGAAAAATGCCACGTTCTAACTACGTTCATGAAAAATTTCAAGGACGTAGTAAGAACGTCTCGAGAGAACGTGTAGGTGTGACAGGGGCTTTAGGATAATGAGAAATATCAATGTTTTGTTGAGATTGTTTTTACATATTGCGTTGGTTTACAAGTATTTAGAGCTGGTGAACGAAGAAACAATTCTGCAGCCATCAACTCGGCCAAGGTAGCATTTGCCTCTCCGTTTTTCTCTTACTTGAATATGTCTAATTATATGAAGACCTAGGTTAGGGACGTCTGTATTCGTATTCAATGCATTATATATATGTCCATCAGAATTACTCGCGTTCATTGAGAATCATAAGTCCTATAGTATATCTGGTAGCAACTGCAAGTATGAGGGTGGAGATTTTGTACTAGAAGCTAAAAACAGAGATTGTTCCTGATGGAGATAACTGTGTGAAGTCTGCAAGAAGTGTTAAATGGATTTCAAATGTAAACGTCTTCAAATTGAATAGCATCATTTTAGAACAGAAAAATTGGCAACGTGGACCAGACAAGGTAGCAATATAATACTCACAGAATGAATAATAAAAACACATAAATTGAACGTCAGACAATAACAATTTGTTATTTAGTGCTTTATGCTTCTGTGTTTTACACAGAACCATTAATGCTATATACGGATGCTTTGTTTTGGCAAAAAGCATCCAGCCAATGGTTACAATGAGGATGTCTACAGCAGATCCAAATGACCCTACGGTCTAGCTCTCCTTCCCCACACACCCTACATTTATCAATATCCAAGACAGCATGAAATTCACTTTCGGTGGCTTGAGAGTGCTGATTTATAGACTTCTTGGCACGCTCATCCTTCTCTTTTCCCGTAGCAGTCTTCTTGACTGTCTTGGTAGAAGTTAATTCCTTTTCGTAAAAAAAAGAAAAAAAAATATTGATGGGCATCAGACATTTATGAACTTTTACTCATGAACATGCAATAGAAAGTAGTAATATTCATCTATTTAGATAAAGGATGATAAGCATTGTTTAGAGATTAAGCATTTATTGTTTGCCTGAAACACCAACTAAACTTAAGCTTCATAGTCAATATAAGAAATCAATGTTGAATTCTTGATCCACTCGAAATGAAATTTATTAGAATTTGATGGGGATATTATTTTTTTTCTTCGTATAAGCTGAATAATAAAATAAATTTAAAAGTTGTTTAATTATCAAAATATACGTTCCAGGTTTACAATAATATCAAAATGATCACATGTTTCATTATTACTTTTTTAAAATTCTTTAGTAAACTTTGTTTTAAATGAAAAAAAATCCTACGATTTCTCTCAAACTACATAAAATATTGTATACAATAACTTTATAAAACAAACCAATTCCTAGAAACATTTTATCATTTTTATGCAGAAATAGGCATGGATGCAGAATTTTTGTTCGTTTATTCAATTCTCAAAATCATGCGTATCTGATACACGCATATGGATGGCTGTTCTCTTGATATAGTTTCTTCAACGGATTCGAAAATTTCTGTTGTCAAAATTTCTAAAACGTGGGTCCCACCTCTGGCTTCCTAGGGGACCATCGATGCTCAATTTGGTGCTCTATTGCGAGTGTTGTTGAGAATATCGTCAGGATCATCTTTAAGTCATTTGTGTCACGCTTATGCCCTTTGCAGTGTGGAGCTCGTAAATAAGTTCCCCGCGAGGGGCTTGACAGTAAGTGTTTTGAATATTTTTCCCTTTAACCACCGACAGTGCATGTATTCTTTATATTGTTTTCATTTTCGTATATGAGCATAGACGGCGGGTGCGGCTAGCCAGCAGAGATGCTTACACTTTCTTTCCTTTTAAAGATTTTGGATAAATTCTTTTAATACGCGTATAGAAATAAATCTGCAACAAGAGGTGCACAACTGGTACCCATAGGGATACTACAACCTGCTTGTAGAGATTCTCACTAAATCTTATAATGAATTTTAAGACGTTAAACATTTGTACCACTTGGTGAGTGTCACTGCTGTTGGACCAAGAGTCCCCGAGGGCACATGTAGCCAAGTTCGATCAATTCGGTTGGTCGTTTCTTAAAGGCATTTGAAAATTTCTGTTTACAACGTTTTCTCAAATTTCTAAAACGTGGGTCCTGTAGCATCATATCCCAGCCATTTTGCTATGTCTTTCGGTATATTTAGGGCATTATTTTCACAGACTCTGGTCATATTACATTTTTAAGATTGAGGATCACTGACGAGGGTTAAATACCCGAAACGTGCATGTCTGGTCCATGCTGTAAATTCATCTGCTCTAAAATGATGCTAATGAATTTGAAGACGTTAAACATTACATAAATGTTGTCCAAAAGGATGGACACGGCAATACACAAGTCACTACATGTCCATGGTTTGTATGATTTGTATTCTGTAGCGGAAAATAAACCATTGAATTCAGATGTACAAATATAAGTTTTCCCCCTCTCGATTAAAGCTCCATTTCATGTGTTTGGACAATTGATAATTAAATTTGTCGAGAGGAAGCGTGGTTTACATATTGGAAAAGTAGTATGAAGAAAAATATTGGCTTGAAAATTTTTAGATTTCATTTTGTCAATAACATCCCCTGATTCTTTAATAGATCAAAAATAAATTTACAACATTCCTGTTTAGAACAGTTTCACAATATTTTGCTACGTGTTCCTTTATCGCCGTAGGTGCTGATTTCTACACAAAATTGTAGTTGCTAAATTTAGCAATGTATCGAAATTTGTAAGGAGACTTGTGCAGGTTCGGTATGCAGTATATTGTAGGAAGATCCAATTTAGAAATAGGGATGTTTAATGAAGAAATTTCACTGTTATGTTTGCTCAAAATGTTCCGAACACTTTCATTGCTTTTGATACAAGTATTTGTAGACTAAAGTTCCGAAACTAAAGATGATATATATATATATATGAATTAAAGAAGATCCTGACGATAATCTCAACAGCACTTACAATAGAGCACTAAATGGAGCATTCACGGATCCCTAGAAAGCAGGAGGTGGGACCAGGTGCCCGGGAGAAGTAAGCATCCCCTGTTTGGCTAGCCGCACCGATGTTCACGCACTAAAATGAAAACAATTTTTAAAATACATGCACTGTCTGTGGTTATGTCTATATAAAAAGTGCTATATCGACCATGTCGGGGAACTTTTTATGAGCTCCACGCGGCAAAGGGCATAAGTGTGACACAAATGAGTTAAAGAAGATCCTGACGATAATCTCAACAGCACTCAAAATAGAGCAATAAGCTGAGCATCGATGGACCCCTAGCTAGATACAGTTGGGAACAGGTTCCGGGTAAGAGTAAGCATTCCCTCTTTAGCTAGTTGCACCCGCCGTCAATGTGCTTCCACGAAAATGAAAAAAATATCTAAAATACACGCACTGTCTGAGGTTACGTCTATATAGAAAGTGCTTTGGTGACCACGTCAGGGAAAAATATTCAAAACATTTACTGTCAAACCCCTCGCGGGGAACTTTCTACGAGCTCCACATATAGTAACGTTTTCAAATGCTTATGGTATTGTTGGCTGCTTTATCTGTTAGAGCGAAGACACATTTTTCATGTAAATTACGTAATTGGGGTCAGAAAGAATAATTCATTTGAATTTGAAAAAATAATTAGAAATAACTAGCTAGTCGTAGTTTATTGTTCAGTAATTCCCCTCGTCGCATAAATGAATCCGAATTACCTCGCTGCTTCAGCTTCGTGGTTCGATAATAATTTGATTGGTTCATGCGACGAGGGGAATTACTGAAAAATAAACCACGGCTTGCTAGTTATTTCTTAAATAGAATTTTTCTATTCCAAGTAATCGGATATATATAACATCAAAATTAAACTTCAAGGATAAAATTTTGAGGGCTCTTCTTTATAATATGATGCATTTTATTTGCAATTCCTTCAAATATTTGGAAAGAAAATATGTTCCCGAATGAATTGAATACAGGTACTTATCACGTTACACGTTTTACCGAACATGTAACGTGGCATTGAACGCAAAATGTGATGACGTCATAAACAACTTTTTGACATGCGCGTCCGGATTAAAGAAAAACTCCCGATTGCTCAAAATTTAATGGTCATGTCGCGAAAAATTCATCCGACGAAAAAAACCAAGTTTACTCTTAATTAAGACTGGAAACAAACATAACACCTGCATAGCATGTTGCTGCCGTTCTAGGGACTCGTCAAATGTGTTTATCAAAAAAATTAAAATCATATGGTTGTCAGAAGCATTAGGAATCGACGTCAGAAATTGTATAATGCCCCTATGCATAGGTCTGGAAAGACCTCTTCAAAGAAGTTCCCTAGGGATCCATTCTATGACCCCTCGTGTTCAATATTATAACGATATTTGCTACTTCATACATGATTCCATTTACATTATTTTGTGTTATTTTTCTAAACTAACGGCATTACGTTGTTATAAATGTAATTTAGATTGTAATGATCCAACTGACAACTGAAATGGAATTACATGTACAATATTTACAAAGCATGACAAAGCCATGGTGAAGTTAGAAATACACATGTGCATCTACCATGGCGAAATGATGGCTTGCCTATTAAAGTTGACACTCAGATATAGGATAGAAAAAAACCTCTGTATGTAGCTACTGAACCCAAGCAATATTGATATCTTGATGACCTACTTAACTCACTGCAGGACTACCATGTTCAGCTATTGTTTCGCAACATACAAATAAAAAAAAATATAGAAAGAGTGCCCGAGATCCAGCGGACATACGCCTACATAGGGCAACTATTTGCTATGTGGCATGCATTGTAGGTGGCGCTACAGTTATATTCATTTCTACAAATGTATCACCTGAAAATTATTTAGTTTCGTATGCATTGTTGATTAGTCCGACTTGCAGACCTACGACGGTGTTATCTGTTTTTTCGTCTTCGGTCTGATAACTATGCATAGGCACCCAGTCCTCCTGCCCCTAAAAAAATCCCTCTAGTCCTGGTTTCACCTCTGTGTGCATGACAAAATGTAGTCGATCAGAGGAAAATCGGAAGAGAAGAAGAGGCGAAACTAGGCTTGGAGGGGACATTTTAGGGCAGGAGGACTGGGTGATTTATTTTTTGGTTGAAGAGACTGGAATTTGTCAAAAAAAGGACGACTTGTCAAAATTATTTTCGCACTGAAATTCTCAAGTTTTGCCTATGCATAGCAGTCAGACCGAAGACGAAAAAACAGATAACACCGTCGTAGGTCTGCAAGTCGGACTAATTGTTGATAAGACCGATTGTAAAGGTAAAACATAAACATGAAGTAAGGAAAAGACTTGGTAACGTTTCCGTAAAACATGGCGCTCACAATATATTCAGATTTGGCCATTTCTTTGTTATTTTCTGTTTTGCGTCGATCCTCGTGCTGTAAGGTTTTGAGCCCATACTGGCCATAGTCATAAGACAAAACAAAATTAAAATGATAAAAGCTTTTGCAAATTAAATGTGTTTTCTACAAAATTTCATGAATAATTGTTTAGATTTCATGTAAAAATATGAAAATAATTCAATGATTCAGGACAATGCGTTATCTATCAACCTTTTGTTGACTAAATTATGTTTATAATCAAATGAAACAAGTTTAGTACTGTCAGATTTCACATGATACTAGTTCGTCACATATCATGAAATTGCAATTTTGCTTGTTTGTTTTTCTCCCTGGCTGGCTGGTAGCTTTTATAATTTCAAAAGGACGCAAAACAGAATAAAATAAAAAAAAAACCTGTGTTTGTGAAACACGAATGCCCCCGTTGGCATCTTTGTCAGTAAAACAGATCAAAAGGAGTATCAAATTTGAGGTCAATGTCACAAGGTCAAATTTAGGATCCATGGAAAAGTCTTGCCACATGGAATTCATATGTGAAATATGAAAGCCCTATCACTTACCATTCAAAAGTTATGCCAAAGGTTAAAGTTTTTCAAAAGTAGGTCAAATATGTGAAATATGAAAGCCCTATCACTTACCATTCGAAAGTTATGCCCAAGGTTAAAGTTTTTCAAAAGTAGGTCAAACTCCAAGGTCAAGGTCACAAGGTCAAAAATTGTGGTATCCATGGAAAGGTCTTGTCACAAGGAACACACATGTGAAATATGAAAGCCCTATCACTTACCATTCAAAAGTTATGGCCAAGGTTAAAGTTTTTGCGGACAAACAGACAGACAGACGAACAGACCAAAAACTATATGCCCCCGAATCTTCGATTACGGGGGCATAACAAGACATTGTTTTACATGTAAATTACAGAATAATGATAGCCACAGAAACGGCAAACAACACTTGGTTATTTGATTGGTTGGGATATGTTGGCTGTAGTTTATTGCATATTTGATAAATCCGGGACCGAAATTCAGGATACGGCCGGCACAAATCCAACATTTCGAGGGGATTACTATGTCTGACTCCAATGAAGCCAATCTAAAAGATCATATAATTTTGTCATTATTTGTGTATTGTTGCTTTACGCGCATTACATGTACAATGAATACACTTGCTGTGTGTTGCAAACCCGACATATGGCAAAATAGCGCTCAATTTATTGATATATCCGGAATTTGATATCGCGATCTATCCTATATGTGGACAAATTTGATTGGTCTCATGAAATCGGGAGTATTCTCGATTTCTTACTTGCTCCCGATAGACTCCTATAGTAAGAATGTGAAGCCTACTTCTTCCAATATGGTCGCTATGCAAATAAGGAAAATGAGCGCTATTTGAGCTTCCAATATGGCCGCTATGCAAATAAGGAAATTGAGCGCTATTTGAGCTTCCAATATGGCCGCTATGCAAATAAGGAAATTGAGCGCTATGAGACAAAACTAAGACACTTGTTCTCTATTTAAAGTACCATTGGCGTTTTTATTTTCTAGAAACACAAAATTATGTTGCGGTAGCCAGCGAAAAACACTTCTTGTGACCGCCTTTCATATCTCTGACAGCGGCCATGTAAAAATATGAAGAAAAAACCCTGTAATCTTGAAATACCTTGGCAAATTGTACTACATATCATACTAGATTTGGAACATTACTAGAGTGAATGTTTCTTTAATGGGGAAGGGGTAAAACCCATTATATTGTAAGGTCACCAGAAGATATAATCCCGTTAAGGTATACGATGTACAATAGGGCATTTTTCCATGCCTGGTAAGGTACCATAAACTATATATTTTCTGAAAGGTTATAATGCCCAGCGCTCAGAAATAATAATTTGGGGGCCAGAAAAAGAAAGGGAAATTACTGATGAAGCATTTAAATTGTCTATTATCTCTATATAACATAAGCAAAATAACAAAGTTGTACAATTGATTTTCCTTTTTGATTTTTATGACATGGGAGTCTTATATCTGTACTCCGGGCATCATTACCTTTCAGAAAATATATAGTTTATAACTTTATAGTACCTTACCGAAATGAGTATTAAAGAAATGCATACAGGTTGGATGTCCAACGCTCTACCAACTGTGCTATGATATCCCTTTCTCGAATGTTTTGTAGGCCATAAATTTCAGAAAGCGAATATTAAATCTTGAATAAAAAAGCCTCCTACTACTAAACATGAGAAAAGTCCTGTAAGAGTTGTCTTACTAGATTTACGATACATAAAAAGTCGAGGATAAGAGAGGGAGTATAAGTCAGAAGAAAATATTAATAAAATGTTAGCGTCCGTCGTCGGTTTAGAACTTCAGATTTCCTCAGATTTGTTTTAGGAAAACTGTGAGACATATTTATTGATTACATTTTGTACACGTTAATTAGAAATAAATGCCTCATATCATATGCTATGTCTTCATATTAAACCATTTATCTCTGTCCTCTTCGTTTCGACGGATCGGCTATTTCGTTCCTTTAGTGATATAGATGACTTAACAACATGTGCATGCAAACGTAAATTTATTAATGAGGTAACATAATGGAAAAAGATAATTTTGTGTATACAGTAATTTAAATAGATACATAGTATGAGATACGACGAAGACTGAGGATCGAACAAAAAAGTAGTGATCATATGAAGTTCTCTTCTTATATTTAACCATAACCTGTGAAATAGTATTTCCTATCTTTTGAGTAAGATTGGTTTTCTTAAGCGCAACATTGTTTCTAAATACCTTTGAAAAACTACGGTATTTTCAACCTTATGTATTCTGTTCAATCGGGATGATGGCAACACGGTTTAGTTTCCCATAGGCATACCTAGGTGTTTGAATACAGTATTCAGTAACGGCAACGTCTGAGAATTGTTTCCGTTCTGTGTTGGCTTTTCTGAATCTTCGAATTGCAGTGATTTGCTCAAGAGTTTGAGTATGAGTTGGTATTGGTCAAAATCGTCGGTCGGGTTAAAGCGAAAAGGGCTTAGAGCATAAGGAATCTGTCTCCTATAGCGACGGATAGGTGGATTGGAAATCTCTGATCCCTGGCTTCCCGCCGTGTTCTTGCCTATTGGTTTACCTGGAACTATGTTGTTTCCTATCAGTAAAGACACCAGTGTAGGAAAATCTCGATCTAATTTGTCGTCGCCCTTCCCGTCTTCGGAAGTTGACGTTGACTCGTCGAACAATATGGTCATTAGAAGGAAACAATAACGTATGTTCATCTGAAAACCCCAAAGGAACAGTACTTAAGATAATATTCAGTTGGCTAGAAATATTAAAAAATGCTTGCGGCATTTTTCTCGTACTCGTCATATTGTGTATATTTAAATTATTGTATACTCTATTTCTTCCGAAATGGAAGTTACCTGATGTGGCAGTTCTACCGAATTGAAGCGGCGGGTGTTGCATGTAAGCAGGAGATGCTTACTCTTCCTGGGCACCTGGTCTCACTCCCACATCGGGAGTTCGCTTCTTTTCATATGGTGGAGGTTTTTGATCGTTTGCTTTGGTTCCTGTTTTATCCTGATTCCTTTTGAAAATACACAAAAACAAGCAAAATAGGGGCTCTTTTGACCCACAATATGAAGAGTTTAAAACTTTATTTACGCATTCTGTTTGACTCCCTATACAATAGGCATAGTGTGAAAAACATTTCAGATATTCATAATAAAGAGAATTGAAAGAAAAGAAATGCGATTTTGCAATTCATTAATGTACCCGTTTCCATGGCAACAAAGGTCACAAACACGCTAAGTCTAATTTTCTAATGCTTCAAACTTTAGAGACGGTTACCATTTTTCTACATATGAAAGATAATTTACATCTTAGCACTCCATATTGAACTTTCGAACCAAAAATCGCTAGAATCTATGACATGCTGTGCCAATGTATCATTGAATTTTTTTATTTTTTGGCTCTTAAGAGAATTGCCCTTAACTTATCAAGTAATAATTGTGAAAAACTAAAGATGAATGAACGTTGAATGCTTTAGTGTTCTAATGTTTTATAAGAAAACTCTTATTTTGATGTAGTTGAGTGAAAGCACTCATCAAAACAATTATAAATTGATCGCAATGTTAAAACAGAGATCAAATTATATAATTCGCAATAATTTGGAAAAAAAATCAGGAACTCATTGAATTAAAAAGCCTAGATTATTCTAGAAAGTCGAAAAAAAGAAAGAAATAAGAGCGCTACAGGGCGCCGTTATAATAATTCATACTCGTATATTGGCTATACTGTGCATATCGGCGATCAAATAAGTCTACCATCCACACCACACCACAGCCCCGAAAAAAAAAACTAGCAAATTTTACAATAAATGTAAACGTCTTCAAATTGAATAGCATCATTTAAGAACAGATAAATTGGCAACAAGGACCAGACATGCACGTTTCGGGTATTTAACCCTCGTCAGTGATCCTCAAATCTGAACAATGTAATATGCCAAAAAAAGTATGAAAGTTACTATGTCGAAAAAGCGTTTCGAAAGACGTAGCAGGATGGGTGGGATATGATGCTACAGGACCAACATTTTAGAAATTTCAAGAAATTTTGATAACAGAAACTTAGAATGCGTTGAAGAAACGATCAACCGAAATTGATCGAACTTGGCTACATGATGATAATTCATCAGGACATTTATCCTAGACTTTGTTATGAGGAGGACCGAATGGTTGCCGAACAGTTAATGACATTAAATTAATTAATTGAACCAATCTTCTCATGAATTATTTAAAGGTGAAATAAAAGAATATCAAGCGACTCTCTTTCATAATGATCTTAAAGGAACTACTGCATAAATATCGATGTAATAATTATATAAATAGAGTATTGCTCAAATCCCCCATTCCCCAACAGAAAATGGATATTCAGTACTCATATTTTTATATTTGTTAAACTAATGCGAAACTGTATACTTACAATGTAAAACTGATGCTTGATAGTCTTTTTGAACGTCCGTTGTTTGAAGAATGTATATATTTTGAATCTTCAGAATTTTTATACGTCAAGCATCTAAATTATGCAGATCACAAAAACACGAAATCAAAACGATTATGTAAAGGTCTTTATTAAATACAAAGTACATAAGCCAAGAAACATGCCTGTGATATATAGGTACGAAATTATTAAGACGATTATGGTAAAGTACGTCCATATTAAATACAAAGTACGCCAGAGCATAATACATGTATGAAATGATCTGATTTAATCGGTTCCTCATCATCTATAGTATCTGAAAGCCTTTTATGTGTTGTCATTAATATTTGATGTGTATGTACGTCAATTTCGATTGTCTTGTATGATGTTCTAGTGCAGGGTGGTCACGCTGGAGATCATCCCCTTTGAATGTTTTAGGGACCAATAAAGCCTAATCCTTCGGTAATCTTTTAAATGTACATACCTTACAAATGGAAATTAAAGTATATTGCCTTTTGTACATGAAAAGATCAAGTGATTTGATTTTTCCTATGCTTGGAAAATCATTTTCCGATAGTTCGATTGCTTTCTAGTTGTTAGAATTCAAAACTTCTAATATTTCAAGGAATGGGACGAACTGATTAATGAGCATAGCAATAGTGTGCTGACAGCATATTAAAAGTATTAAAGTGTTATACGTCTTCAAATTCAAAAGCATCATTTATGAAGAGATAAATTTGCAGCATGGACAAGATATGCACGTGTCGGATTCTTAAGCCTCGTCAGTGATCCTCAATCTAAACAATGTAATATGGCCAAAAAGTGTGAAAATTATGTTCAAAAATGTACCGAAAGACGAAGCAAGATGGATGGGATATGATGCTACAGGACCCACGTATTAGAATTTTCGAGAAAGTTTGATGACATAAATTTTCGAATGTGTTGAAGAAACGATCAACCGAAGTTGATTGAACTTGGCTAATATGTTCTCGTGGCTCCATCAGCAGTGACACCAAGTGGTACAAATGTTAAACGCCTTCAAATTCAAAAGCATCATTTAAGAACAGATAACTTTATCTGTTCTTAAATTATGCTTTTGAATTTGAAAACGGTTACCATTTGCAACATGGATCAGACATGCAAGTTTAGGGTACTAAACCCTCGTCTGTGATCCTCTATCTCGGCAATGTAATGTGGCCAAAAAATACGACAATTATGTTAAAAAATATACCGAAAGAAGTAGCAGGATGGGTAGAATATGAAGGTACAGGACCCACGTTTTAGAAATTTCAAGAAATTTTGATAACAGTAATTTTCTATTGCGTTGAAGAAACGATCAATCATCGAAGTTGATCGAGCTAAATGTACCCTGGGGAGTCCTGGTCCACCAGCAGTGGCATAAATATTACAAACGAAGTGTCCAATTGTTGCCAGAACACAAACTACTTGATTTATTAATGTGTTCACATGACATGCATGTTTCAGATACTGTCTAAATCTACATTAGTGGTACTTTAAGCCAAAATCAATCAAAGCTATATATAAGTGTGACTCCCTCTCGTATAATATCTGAATTTCACGCTGTATCATTTTTGTTAAGAATGAGTTAAAGAAGATCCTGACGATAATCTCAACAGCACTCACAATAGAGCACCAAATGGAGCATCGACGGACCCCTAGCAAGCTAGAGGTGGGATCAGGTGCCCGGGAGGAGTAAGCATCCCCTGTTGGCTAGCCGCACCCGCCGTCGATGTTCACGCACGGAAAAGAAATTATATTAAATACATACACTGTCTATGGTCAAGAATGAGCAAGTCAAAAATTCCAGAAGGGTCTATTCGGCAGTATAATTTAAGGAGATATGTTACCAAGAACCATTGGAGAGATGATGTTAAATCCTAAGCTTAGCAGATAATTTAGAATTTCATTTCAAATTAACATAAACGTATTTTCTAAATGGAACTTAGATATTTTTTCGCGAAAAAAAGTTTATCTGATTTCAGCGTTAGAACTGATACGAAAGTGATCCAGCTCTTACCTTCCTGAAAGCTCTTAAGACACTCAGTGGTGGGTCACTGTTACTCAGGCTGCAATCACAATAAAACTGCGAAGTGCCCATCTCTGCAGCCAAAAAAAAACAGCCTTCTGGACTGTACAAATTTAATACTATGTACAAACGTTATACTATGTACAAACGTAAGGGCTGTCACGGTTAACTGAAAATTCGGTTAACCGCGTTTCACACTTGGTCGGTTCGATTCAGATCGTTCTCTACGGATTTCGGTTCGGGTTTTTTTTGTTACATCTGGTAATCAGTACTTTATCAATTTTGTATGATACACAGACTGTGATTGGGTACATTGTCGTAATTTACCCGTTAAAATGGGTTGTTTCACTTCTTGATTGTAAACGTGAATCTGTTTGTTTGACAGGTGGAGACTTAGAAGTTTTCTAAGTATTCTAGTTTGATTATTTTGTTGAATGTTGATAAAATCTCAAAGAAAAATGCTTTCAAAGCAGAAAAAGGAAAAAGAATTATTTGTTGATTTGTTTTTCCTACCATTATTTCACACTTTTATGGAATTAAACAACAAACTCAACCCGAACCGAGGTTCATTTTCCTGAACCGAACCGAATCGACTAAAGACTGAACCGTGACAGCCCTAACAAACGTAATACTATTTACAAACCTCATACCATGTACAAACGTAATGCTATGTACAAATGTAATACTATGCACAAACGTTATACCGGTACTATGTACAAATGTAATGCTGTGTACAAATGTAATACTATGTACAAATGTAATACTATGTGCAAAAGTAATACTATGTACCAACGTCATACTATGTACAAACGTTATACTAAGTATGCCTTAACCACAAAAGACGTAAAAGACAATCAGATTTGAGTATGACGTACAATGTATAAAGGCGATTAGGTACTTACCCTCCATGGAATGTTAATTATGTTATAATCGTACCCTTTGTGAGATTACTTTTAGAAGCTCTACGCTATTAATCCTCGAGGATATCGTTTGCGTAGCTTCACAAGGTATCCACAATGACTTGATACATATCTCTGTGTTGAAGTTACTAATATTCATACGCAGCTAGTCATACTCTAGCTATGTTTTAACTGGCTCTTTGGTATGCATTTTAGGTCCTTTTGAGAATTGTTTCTAATATACCCGACAAAAAATAAACGCAACACTTAATCTTCATCCTACAAATTTTATGGTATAATATACAGGTATTCTATTACTTTCTATCATAAATGGCAATGATACGAAAGACTCATTATGTCAAGCGCAAGGAGTATTCATTGAAATTTTGCTGAAAGTGGTCACTACAACACAATTTCAGAAGGATACCAAATCTACAAAATTATTGATGAACATTTTTAGCTTTCCTAAGCCTCCCCCCCCCAAATAAAAACCCAGGTATAAATCGCATTTGCTCTAAGATTTCTAGTGTTCTCCGGTAAGCGATATGGCCCCTAGTCCTATTGTTTTAGTGTGATGTGCCAATAATGAATTTAAATCATTTCAAAAGTACATACATTTATTTATGCAATATCAAGGCTACTACTGCTATAGATAACAATACTTTTACGCCTTTAACCAGTTGTTCCCTACCACAGGCTTTGTTTAACAGTATCTTCGGGGAATGTGACATCTCACATTGTTTGTTGGGGGGCTACTTGAAAGTTTGAAGAAAGTGGGGATGCAGTTGTAATGTTTTGGCTTCTTCTCATTATCATTTTGGCTGGGTTGTCACACATTGGATTTGTTGTCCAAGGCATCTGCAGTTTCTTGAGTTATTCGTCTAAGGGCAGTTTTTTTTCTCTTTTCTTGATCAGTCTTCTGTGTCATACGGTCATTTGGTAATTGGATAAAAAGGGTATTCTCTCTGTTGACTCCTCAACTGAATCAAAATCCTTTTTGACTAATGTAGAATAGAGTATCATTTTAATTTGGAAAATTATAGTTCATTATATCTTTTATAAAACATCTGTTAAACATTCAGAAGGTAAAACGTTCCATCTCACTATAATTGAAACGAAAAAAACTTTTTCCTTCGGCATTTAAAACATTATAAAATGAAATCTATTGTTGATCTAAGGATCAATGATACCCCCGCCCGGCATATTTTACATATAAGCAATTTATAAGAAGTTTGAAGGTGCACAATTCAACACAAAATTGAGAATTATGACCCTTTATTTGAATTTGACCTGTATTTCTCAATGTAAAGCTATATCTAAGAAATAAATATATTCCCTGTTACAATTTTCATTTAAATGTTAGGCACGGTCCATTTGATATTCTGGGGGGGGCTTGGGTTTTTTTCGAAAAAAATAATTTTGCTCTGAATTTTGATGAAAAAAATTAATTTGCTTATGGTGTGACAGAAAAAAATAATCTTGCTCTTACAAATAATCTGAATTTAAAGAATTACCATAAAATTTTGCTAAAATTCTTGAAATTTTTCCGGCTCGCTTCGCTCGCCACAGTTTTCAGTCGATCAAAAAATTTTGGCTCGCTTCGCTCGCCATAGTTTTCTATTAAACATTATTTAATAATGTTAAAGTTCATATATTTGAAGATATCAAAAGTGTTAGCAAATATTTATGTATTACTATTAACACATGTTGCATGTATCCCATAAACATGATAGAGTCCTTTATGTTCTTGTAAGCTTGGAAGGAGAACTTCAATTATTCACCAATTTACAATTCAACATTTAAAAATTTGTCTAGAAGACCTTCCCCACAGACCCTCTTATATTCATGTACCTTATATAAATTTTGTTTATTTAGAATTGTATTGTAAAATCTACTTTTATCTCTCTATTTAGAATTGAATTGAATACTTGCATAAAAATAAAGTATATATTAATATTTCGAGTTTTGAGTAAATAAATATCAATCATTTCTATTGATAAAACACAAACATTCTTAATTTATTTGCACATCACTTTGTTAAAAAAAAATTTCCTTGCTCCAACTTTGCAAGAAAAAAATAATTTTGCCCCGGTCCGAGGCGAAAAAAATAATCTTGCCCCGACAAAAAACCCAAGCCCCCCCCCCCCCCCCCCCCCCCCAGAATATCAAATGGACCGTGCCTTAGGCAAGCATAAAATATTTTTTTTTCCAAGTTTGAAAGGGCACAAATCTGCATGAAATTGAGCCATATTCAAACCTAACCTGCAATTTTTGGTATAATAGCTACATTCAAGAAATGAATTTATTATCTGTAACAGTTGTCCTTGTAATGTCTAGAAACCACAAAATTTTGAATTTGTATAAGTTTCAAGGGATATAACCCTGCACAAAATTGAGGGACATGACCCATATTCAAACTTGACCTGTATTTCTTGGTGTAAGAGCTATATGCAAGGAATGAATTGATTATCTGTAACGGTTTTCCTTTAAACGTCCGGAAACCACAAAATTTTGAATTATTCTAAGTTTCAAGGGGCATAACTCTGCTAATAATTGAGGGACTTGACCCATATTCGAACTTGACCTGTATTTCTTGGTGTAATAGCTATATGCAAGAAATGTATTGATTATCTGTTACGGTTTTCCTTTAAATGTCCGGAATCCAGAAAATTTTGATTTTTTCTAAGTTTCAAGGGGCATAACTCTGCACAAAATTGAGGGACTTGACCCATATTCGAACTTGACCTGTATTTCTTGGTGTAAGAGCCATATGCAAGAAATGAATTGATTATCTGTAACGGTTTACCTTTAAATGTCTGGAAACCAGAAATTTTTGAATTTTTCTAAGTTTCAAGGGGCATTACTCTTTACAAAATTGAGAGACTTGACCCATATTCGAGCTTGACCTGTATTTCTAAGTGTAAGAGCTATATGCAAGAAATTAATTGATTATCTGTAACGGTTTACCTTTAAATGTCCGGAAACCAGAAAATTTTGAATTTTTCTAAGTTTCAAGGGGCATAACTGCACACAATTGAGGGATATGACCCATATTCGAACTTGACCTGTATATCTTAGTGTAAGAGCTATATGCAAGAAATGAATTGATTATCTGTGACGGTTTACCTTTAGATGTCCGGAAACCAGAAAATTTTGATTTTTTCTAAGTTTCAAGGGGCATAACTCTGCACAAAATTGATGTACATGACCCATATTCGAACTTGACCTGTATTTCTTGGTGTAAGAACTATATCCAAGAAATTAATTGATTATCTGTAACGGTTTTCCTTCAAATGTCCGGAAACCACAAAATTTTGAAGACAGTGGGGATGCAGTTGTAATGTTTTGGCTTCTTCTCATTATCATTTTGGCTGGGTTGTCACACATTGGATTTGTTGTCCAAGGCATCTGCAGTTTCTTGAGTTATTCGTCTAAGGGCAGTTTTTTTTTCTCTTTTCTTGATCAGTCTTCTGTGTCATACGGTCATTTGGTAATTGGATAAAAAGGGTATTCTCTCTGTTGACTCCTCAACTGAATCAAAATCCTTTTTGACTAATGTAGAATAGAGTATCATTTTAATTTGGAAAATTATAGTTCATTATATCTTTTATATAACATCTGTTAAACAGCCAGAAGGTAAAACGTTCCATCTCACTATAATTGAAACGAAAAAAACTTTTTCCTTCGGCATTGAAAACATTATAAAATGAAATCTATTGTTGATCTAAGGATCAATGATACCCCCGCCCGGCATATTTTACATATAAGCAATTTATAAGAAGTTTGAAGGTGCACAATTCAACACAAAATTGAGAATTATGACCCTTTATTTGAATTTGACCTGTATTTCTCAATGTAAAGCTATATCTAAGAAATAAATATATTCCCTGTTACAATTTTCATTTAAATGTTAGGCAAGCATAAAATATTTATTTTTTTTCCAAGTTTGAAAGGGCACAAATCTGCATGAAATTGAGCCATATTCAAACCTAACCTGCAATTTTTGGTATAATAGCTACATTCAAGAAATGAATTTATTATCTGTAACAGTTGTCCTTGTAATGTCCAGAAACCACAAAATTTTGAATTTGTATAAGTTTCAAGGGATATAACCCTGCACAAAATTGAGGGACATGACCCATATTCAAACTTGACCTGTATTTCTTGGTGTAAGAGCTATATGCAAGGAATGAATTGATTATCTGTAACGGTTTTCCTTTAAACGTCCGGAAACCACAAAATTTTGAATTATTCTAAGTTTCAAGGGGCATAACTCTGCTAATAATTGAGGGACTTGACCCATATTCGAACTTGACCTGTATTTCTTGGTGTAATAGCTATATGCAAGAAATGTATTGATTATCTGTTACGGTTTTCCTTTAAATGTCCGGAATCCAGAAAATTTTGAATTTTTCTAAGTTTCAAGGGGCATAACTCTGCACAAAATTGAGGGACTTGACCCATATTCGAACTTGACCTGTATTTCTTGGTGTAAGAGCCATATGCAAGAAATGAATTGATTATCTGTAACGGTTTACCTTTAAATGTCTGGAAACCAGAAATTTTTGAATTTTTCTAAGTTTCAAGGGGCATTACTCTTTACAAAATTGAGAGACTTGACCCATATTCGAGCTTGACCTGTATTTCTAAGTGTAAGAGCTATATGCAAGAAATTAATTGATTATCTGTAACGGTTTACCTTTAAATGTCCGGAAACAAGAAAATTTTGAATTTTTCTAAGTTTCAAGGGGCATAACTGCACACAATTGAGGGATATGACCCATATTCGAACTTGACCTGTATATCTTAGTGTAAGAGCTATATGCAAGAAATGAATTGATTATCTGTGACGGTTTACCTTTAGATGTCCGGAAACCAGAAAATTTTGATTTTTTCTAAGTTTCAAGGGGCATAACTCTGCTCAAAATTGAGGGACATGACCCATATTCGAACTTGACCTGTATTTCTTGGTGTAAGAGCTATATCCAAGAATTTAACTGATTATCTGTAACGGTTTTCCTTCAAATGTCCGAAAACCACAAAATTTTGAATTTTTCTAAATTTCAAGGGGCATAACTCTGCACAAAATTGATGTACATGACCCATATTCGAACTTGACCTGTATTTCTTGGTGTAAGAACTATATCCAAGAAATTAATTGATTATCTGTAACGGTTTTCCTTCAAATGTCCGGAAACCACAAAATTTTGAATTTTTCTAAGTTTCAAGGGCTATATGCCAGAAATGAATTGATTATCTTTAATAGTTTTCCTTTAAATGTCCGGAAACCACATGTGGGACGGACGCACGCACGGACAAGTGCATCACTACATACCCCCACCATTATATGGCGGGGGTATAATAAATGTCAAGTAATAATCTTTATCTGTCCACGTTATTTGCTTGATATAGTTACGTCTGGGTCATTTTTTATTATTCTACTCTTCATTCTTCTTAGTCATAATGTAATGCCGTCGACTCAGATTTAGACTGAGGAGGTATTACCCGGGGGATTCGTCTGGATCTAACAACTCAGTGGCAATAGAAGACCTTGATGTTATCACAGAGCTTACCTACCTCCAAGAACATTATGTCATCACTCCAGCAGACAAGCCTCAAATAATTACACATTTACTTGCAAAAAGTACTACATTGTATTTCGACAGTCTAGTTAAAGAGTTGGGTTTAAATTCGACACCTGGAAATCCCACTAATTACACCCAAACAAACCTTTCTGCCTCTGAAATAATAATAACCACAAATAAGCTCTTGCTTCCTTTGGCTTCGACACTAACAATTTAGATTCAGATTTGCCATACTTATACTGCATACCTAAAATGCATAAGAATCCGTACAAACAACTTTTCATAACTGGTTCCTTAAAATGTTCTACCAAATCTGTATCGAACTTACTCACCAAAGTTTTATCTGAAATCAAATCTAGATTTCAAAAATATTGTTCGACGGTATATTCTCGCTGTGGTATAAACCAGATGTGGATTTTAAAGAATTCGAAGGAACTTTAAGAACATCTGAAATCCACTCATTTTAGTAGAGTCCATTCGATCAAAGCCTTTGATTTTTCGACACTTTACACTACAATTCCACATTCTAAATTGAAAGAAAGACTCGCAAAAAGCATAAGTAATGCTTTTACAAGTAAGAACGGTAATCGCAAATACAAATTTATTGTTGTTAACTATGACAAAACCTACCTTGTAAAAGAAAAGTCCGATTCTGAAAATAAGTACACTGAAACTGATATTATTCAGATGTTTAACTTTCTGATCGACAACATTTTTGTGGTGTTTGGAGGAAAGGTCTTCCAGCAAATTGTCGGAATTCCAATGGAGACCAATTGTGCCCCACTCCTTACCGACATTTTCCTTTACTCGTACGAAGCTGAATTCATTCAATCTTTGGTATCTGAAGGGAAAAGATACTTGGCTTCTGACTTCAACTTCACTTACTGATACATAGACGATGTGTTGTCCGTCAATAATCCAAATTTCGCGGATTACATCAGCAGTGTCTATCCTTCGAAGCTTGAAGTCAACGAAACTACAGAGACAAATAATTCAGCATCCTATTTGGACATAATGCTGTCCTACGACACTGATAGTTACATGAACACCTCACTCTAGGACAAACGTGACGACTTCAATTTCATCATTACAAACTTTCATTTTCTGAGTAGCAACATTCCTTCATCGCCTGCTTATGGCGTGTTCATATCTTAGTTGATACGCTATGCCAGAGCAAGTACCAAATATACGAATTTTGTTCTGAGAGCTAGGCGTCTTTCAGATAAGCTTCTCAGTCAGGGATATGTTTGTGACCGACTAACATCGTCACTGAGGAAGTTCTACGGTCGATATGGGGAACTCGTTATACACTATGATGTCCCACTCTCCAGAATGGTGGATGATATTCTGTCATAGACCATTTGAATCGTCCAACCAAATATTGTACTCTATGTCTTCCGAAATGGAAGTTACCGGATGTGACAGTTCTACCGAATTGAACCGGCGGGTGTTGCATGCAAGCAGGAGATGCTTACTCTTCCTGGGCACCTGGTCTCACTCTCATTTCGGGAGTCCGCTGGTTTTTGTTTTATCCTGATTTTGTATGCCTTCGGTTTCTGATTTTCTGAATTATCGATTTTGTGCTGTATACAGGGATATGGTCATTATCCATATTTGTCATAATGAAGATATGAGCAAATATAAGTTTTATATAATTTATTACATGAAATTCAATAAAGAACAAGTAAAAACTCTGAGACGTCGAATGCACTTAAATTCTGGAGCCACTGACAGGAAGATGGAGAGCTTGGACGTCAACCGACTTTACACAGGAATCAGATTTCACAATAACACATACGTCACCAAAGGTGTCACGAACTGGTAATTAATTAGATTTCAAATATTTAGACGGTTTATACAGGAAAAACAGGTTCTAGAAGTATTTTCAGTTGAAAGGAACACAGAATTTTGCTTTTACTCAACACAGATCACCAAACAAGGGGTGCCACCGGTTCAAGGTCACCGTTGGTATTACTACCAAAATGGGAATATCTCCAGAATATGATATTCATTTATTTATTCGTTTGCTAGAAATAACTTTATTAAAAATTCATCATAAATGACAAGATGCATACATCAGTAGGCATAATTACCGCTATTGCTGGTAAAGTAAGGGTGCCACCAACTACTGCCACCAGCCAAGGTTATCGCTACCAAGATGCTGCAACCAGTCACCAGAATATTAACTATTGGTTTGCTACAGCTTGGTTCTCTTGCTGCTATTTTGATACCACGTGGTTACAAGAATATTATTTCAACTGCTACCAACAAGTGCTGTCACCAGTCAGAGGGACCTGAATGGCAACCGAATACGCTCGCCGGAAAAAAAAACTATCAAGTTTCTAACGGATAAAACACATTTAAGTGGAAAATATGTAAGTTTTAAACAAACTGCAGTCTGCATAGTTGAATCATATCCCTCTTCAGTCATGTTAAGCCGTATTTTATTGTAAAACTTAGCGTATCGTCCGTCGTCTCAGAACACGTTATTTACGAAGGACCAAACACTATTATAATCTTAGAATTCCATCGCAAATACAAAACTTAAAGTAATATTACCGACTTAGGAGATTTCTTAATCACTTCTAATGATTAATTTTTAGCCATCATTACACTAATATTTACATTACTTGAAGATTGTAAATGTAAGGAGAATTTACAAACGTTAAAATACAATTGAAACTTTTACAGGAAAAATGTGCGATTTTGCATGCAAATATTTTCAATAAATATTATTGATATCAAGAATAAATGTAAATATAAAAAATGACTGTCATAATTTTGGTGTTCATGAGTGAATGTTAGACTCGTGCAAATTTTCGAAGAGATTCTCGGAAAATTTGCACGTGTCCAACCAGAATTATACACCAATGAACATCAAAAGTGAGACAGAATTTCTTAATTGATTCATTTAAAAAATCTTCTGAGAAAAATAAGCATTTTTTCCAGGATAGGGACCAATGAGTGAAAGAAGATCCTGACGACAACCTCAACAGCACTCACAATAGAGCACCAAATTGAGCATCGACGGACCCTTAGCAAGCTAGGGGTTTGATCAGGTGGCCGGGAGGAGTATGTCCTGTTTGCTTAGCCGCATCCGCCGTTGATATTCACGCACGAAGATGATAACTATAAAAAAAACTTGCACTGTTTACGATTATGTCCATATAGAACAAACGAAGCAGACACACTGGGACATAAAAAGGGGACGACCGGTTAATATCCGATCGGGCGCCGCCTTTGGACATCGATCCATCTGCCATAAAGTAGCGAATAATCAGTCAATAGGATAAATTGATATGCACCCTCCCATATAGACGCAGATAAGTACATATTGATTCATCTAGAATTGTTCCTCTAAGAAAAACGAGTATTTAAAATAAAAACGTACTAATATACTTGCTACTGCTAAGATGTAGATTCAGAATTGAATTGACTATACGTTTTGAAGAAGGTTGTGAAAATTGATCTAAAGGATGAACTTTTAATTGACATTCGAATAGACAACTTCCACAAAAATCCTCATCTTCTTGAAAATCCAAGTTCTAGATCTGAAAGATATTTTAAATCCAAATTACGTAATTTACATGAAAAATTTGTCTTCGCTCCTGCAGATAAAGCAGCCAACAACACCATAATCATATGAAAACTTTACTATATATCAACTTTAGTTTCGGAACTTTCGTCTACAAATACTTATATCAAAAGCAATGAAAGTGTCCCTAACATTTTGAGCAAACATAGCAGAGGAAGTTCTTCATTCAACATCCCTATTTCTAAATTGGATCTTCCTACAATATACTGCATACCAAAACTGCACAAATCTCCTTACAAATTTAGATACATTGCTAATTCTAGCAACTGCTCAACTACAAGTTTGTCTAGACATCTGACGTCAGCCCTCACGGCGGTAAAGGAACACGTTGCAAAATATTGTGAAACTGTTCTTAACAGGAATGATGTAAATTTATTTTGGTCTATAAAAAATTCCGGGGATGTGATTGACAAGATAAAATCTAGAAATTTTCAAGCCAATACGATTGCTTCATACGATTTTTCAAATATGTACACAACGCTTCCTCACGACAAGATCAATGATCAATTGTCCAAACTCATTAAATGGTGCTATAATCGAGAGGGGAAAATTTATATTTGTACATCTGAATCAAAGGGTTTCTTTTCCGCTACAGAATACAAATCATACAAATCATGGACATGTAGCGACCTGTGTAGTGCCTTGTCCTTCCTCTTGGACAACATTTATGTAAGATTTGGTGAGAATCTCTACAAGCAGGTTGTAGGGATTCCTATGGGTACAAATTGTGCGCCTCTTGTTGCAGATTTATTTTTATACACATATGAAAAGGAATTTATTCAAAATCTTCAAAAGCAAAGAAAACATGATGATGTGAAATGCTTCACTGGTACTTCTAGGTACCTGGATGATATTCTTACTATCGATAATCCTGTTTTTGAAAAGTATAAAGATGTTATTTATCCACAAGAATTGACTCTAAACAAGGCAAACTTTACAGACACTGAAACACCATTTTTGGACCTAAATATCAAAATTGTCAATGGAGAAATTCATACAAGTGTATATGACAAACGAGATGATTTTGGATTCAACATAGTAAATTTTCCCTGGCTTGACGGTGATGTCCCTAGATTACCGTCATACGGTATCTACATTTCACAGCTCATCCGGTATGCTAGAGCATGTACTGATGTTTTGGATTTTCATAATAGAAATCTACAAATTACAAAGAAACTTTTAGGTCAAGGTTTTCGCTTTCATAAACTAGTAAAGACTTTCTGGAAATTTTACAAAAATTATGATCAACTTCTTTTGAAATTCGGACCCATACAAGCAACGGAGTATATTACTTTGGGTATTTCACAACCTGCATTTTATGGTGACATAATTAACAAAATAAGAAGGATCAAAGGTAGACAGCATATGTATCGAAAATGCGTCAGAGTCATCAAACGCCTTTTATACCGTGGATATGATCCTAATGTCACCAGACGGACACTAAGCTTGGTACTTGACCAATATACAGTCTTGTACGAGCGCATTCTTAAGACTTGCACTCTGACTGACTGTGACGACGGGACTCCATGACGGGCCCTGTCCAAACCTCTTTAGAGAAGACAGGGCCCCGACCACCTGTCCTCTCTGAATGTCAGTCGGACTCCTCGGGTGATAACATATATGAGCTCGCTACAGCCGGCAGAGCACGGACTGTATTACGCACGTCCTCTTTTTATATCCATTTACATATTCATCTGTGTTGCTTGGACCCCTGTGTTTTACGGTCTTGTTTGTGTGTGGTCACCTAACAGTGAGGAGGTTGTTTTACACCATAATTGTGCGTTCTTCGAGACCTCTGGGAAATCGGAATAGTGGGAGGGTTGTGCGCACGTAATCCAGGATAACCACACCGTCTGCTATTTACGTGGCAGATGGTCGTCCTAAGTCGGCACCGGTTGCCCATTGGTCTCGTTGGTTTATGTGTAGTCTTTTGTGTTTCATGTTTCTATGTTGTGAGCTGGTGTTCCTTGTCCCTTTTGCGTCTCTTTCTGTGGGTATCTGTTCTGTGTTTTTTGCATGGGTGTTTTGGGATTTTGCTGTGGGCGCTTCAACCTAGTGTTGTTGGAGATCCCCTCCTTTCTTTTAATTTGACAATTTTTTTTTTAATGTTTCACCAATCAATGTTTTACCCCCATCATACTCTGAAAAAAAAAGAGTAGAACGCGGGTTTTTTTCAAAACGATTTATGTCAACCATGAGAGCACGTACGAGAAACTGTCAAACTTTTCGCTGACATGAGTCGAAGTCCGTAAACATTTCACACGCTTCGAATCTAAACTGATGTCTGGAGAAGTGTTGTTGTTGATTTTTGTTTCCCTCCGATCGAAAGTTTTGTAGCGTCGTTGGAGTCGTTTCGGACTTTGCCAGAAATGCTCATTTTCGTACATTCAATAAAAAAATCACAATCAAATTACTAGATAGAGGGCGCTAGTGAAATGAATTTGGACGGCGTACGAAAAGCACTTTAGCTGGAAGGATCACTGATGATAATTTGATATTCGTGAAACACATGTCTGGTGCATGAAAATTAGTTTGAAATTTTCTTCAAGAAGGTATAGAGTTGGAACACTTCCGTATTATTTTGATAAAGGTTTGTATTATTTTATTCTTTAGTATTCTTTACATGAAGGGGATTAATTCATTTTTGAATTTTGAAGCCTTCTCAGTATATGATTAATGGATATATTTTGCGGACATTTGATCACAAAGGGATCTGACTTGGCGAAATGTATTTGAGAAATTCTCAGGTGGAACTGTTGCATGGAATTTCATTTAATTTTACTGAAAGCATATACATAATGTCGTCTTTACTCTGAAGACTTACATTGCTCTATATTACTTGTAATATGTATCTCAAACACATTCACTGTATTGTATCAAATGTGTATCTCAATATTGGTCACCGAAACGCTATAGTAGTAAAACTGAGGTATCTTTCTTCGTCATCTATCGCACCACATGGGATCGAAAACCTAAAGATGTTGTGATTCAAACATGGACAGTGATACCAGGTATGTTCTATGATTGTTTTTTCATCTCCTTTTGGAAATTTTACAAAACTGACTAGCCGTTGCAGTAGGACACTGAATCAGTCAATGCACTTTAATTTTAAAGAAAATATGTAGTCTTTGCAAACACTTCAAGAGTTCCTCGGCGACTGTAGCGTTTTAAGAAATAAAATCTTCAATTCTTTATTTTTCGAAAAATAACCCGATCAAAGTCAAAATAAAAGATGGAAGGAAATGACAAATTCGGATAATGACCATATCACTGTAAACAGCACAAAATCGATAATTCAGAAACCGAAGGCATACAAAATTAGGATAAAACAGGAACCAAAGCAAACAAACAAAAACCTCCACCATATGAAAAGAAGCGAACTCCCGATATGGGAGTGAGACTATCAATTGAATACATTAATTCAAATTTTCCTTGGCTTTAAAACATATAGTTTTAGTGTTATTTAACAATTTTTTTTGTGAAACGCACGATATCACGGTAGCACATCACGTGACAGGCAAACGATCTCTAGCCTGGGAATTCCCTTCTGTTACACAAGGTAAATACTGTCTAAATCTACTTTGTAAGAAAATATTTTAGGCCTACCATACGAGTATTCTCCGAATACACCTCTATTATTGACCAGAAAAGATTTCCATCGTATAAATGATAATGATACTCATATGATAGACCTGAAATACTTTCATATAAGGTAGATTCGGACAGTATTTGCTTTGTTTAATCGAAGGGAATTGCCGGGCTATAGATTATTTGCATATCACGTGATATGCTACAGTGGAAATTGTATACTACAATGAAGAAAACGCATAGTAAAGTGTCCCATTGCCATTTTGTTTTTGCGATTCATGCTCAATATTTTGCATATTTTGGAGATAATGTTCTGTATTTCAATAATTCATATATCATTACAGAAAAAAATATCGTATTCTATAATGAATTTTACAGATGACAAGGATAAAACGGCTAGATCAAAGAACCAAACAAAAACAAACTGTTCAATTAATTCTTTCGCCTAAAAGGCAGCGAATAGAGTATGTAGAAACACAAATACATGAGAATCACGACGAAATATTAGAATAAAATAATATCAACATACTTTTATCAAATGTGTTGGAAAAACTGGAGATGGTAAATTCTAAAAAAGGATGTCATAGCATTCCCACAATGTAACGCGGAGGACGAATTCCCTTTGGATAACATATCATTCTTACTGTTTTTGGATACTGTTCGCTTTTATAGTTCTACTAGTACAAAACAAATGAAGTATCGACAGCAAACTAAAGAAGTTTGGAATGCCGGACAAAGACTATTTCACAATAAATTTTTATACTTTATGAGTGGACCAAAGAATGTCGGATAGTTATTGGAACCAACATGTAAGTTACTTTCAAAGAATTCGAGTATCAGCTTCGCAGTTCCTCATTTGACAATATTTTCACCCTTTCAAGAGAATGTATTCCAGTTTCCAAAAACACTCAACATAGGATGCCTTGCACATATTAGATAAGATTCAACCATTCAATGGCGATTCCTACATGCTTTGCGTCGATGCTAAAAAGGTGACTACAGTTTTGAAGAGGGAGTTACGCTTGATGAAAGAAAATCAAGATTCGGGTAAGAGAATAGATTATTTCATAAAATAAAAATCAATGCTGCAGAAATAAAGAAAAGCCCAAGTGGACTGCAGAATGTTATTTTGATTTTGAGCACAATAATTCAGGAATTTTAAAAACAGACAGAAATATGAGTTATTAAAGTTTCTTAATCTAGGAGGGATTCGAAATATGTGTATGCAATAAGTAGTTTGCAAGCTTCCCTTTATCAAATCAGGCAATTTATCAAGAGTGCTTTGGATAAAATTTCAAATATATGCAGAATATTAAGCGGATGAAAGAGTCTATGTGAATTTGAGTCACAAGTGGTTGTTGATACAACCTTCAAAACAAATATGCTTCGACTCGTTGATGAACAGCTAATTCCAGTTCCGACTGCGCCTAGGTTTATTTAACAGAGATCTGATTCTTGGCACAAAATCCGAAAATCTTCACGAGTGACTGGAAGCTCAGACTACAATGCCATTGATTTAAAAGGATTAAAACAACAGCAAGCACATTATGATGAACATATTGATGGTAAAATTCAACTTCTTTCAACTGAGCTTGAGCAAAGGTTTTGAAGGGCACAGACAACGAGATGCATGCAGTAGCAACGGTTGTTGGATCTATCCTTCCGATATACTTTCCGCATTCATGCCACGTTGAAGAAGGATGCTATTTGAAATATGGCTTGAATTTCGAGCAAGCACCTCTAGAGGTTTCCCCGGATGGAGGCATCCGTAATGTACACTTTTCCTCTCTCGACGGAAGCAACAAACGTATTGGAAAATGTCTGGCAGCAGTAGAGGAGAAATGCCCTTTTCCGAATGGAAACGAAGCGAATGTTAATCATGTTCTACCTGATTATTATGTTGCCCAGTGTCTAGCTGAAATACACGTTATGGAGACATCACGCTTGAATTTTGTCTACCTAAATAGTTTTGCAGTCTTTGATGTAACATTTGATTTAGAACTGTGGATGACCATTTGGAATAAAATATCTGAAATTGACGATAAAGATGCATTACAGCCTCCATCGAAACTTACAGAAAATGTCAAATCAATTAAAGAAAGGATGAAGGAATTTACAAAATCATATGTGAAATTCTTGGAAGAGTTTATTTCTCATCGTTTCCAAGATCAGGGACTCTGTGTTAAAAGTTCAACTTATCCATTTCTACATGGGCTCGAAAAAGATAGAATTGTCTCCTCGATCACGCAAGACGAAATAAATTACAGGATGGATACTTCTTCTCTTCTCAATGAGGGATACAATTTGCTTCGCAATAAGGCAACTGAAATAATTGGTTTGGTACAGACAAATAAGGACAGAAACTCGGAACTAGAAATTCCCTGTAGTGTACCTGTGGTTTTTGGGCTAAAAGATTATCGTGTCTTGCAAAGCTTTGAGACAAGCGACTGACAAAATTGTTGTGAAACGCAGAAAACGTAATATCAGGGTCGATTCTTTTGCTGCCGATGGACAGTTGGCTCAATTTATGCTAAGAGATGGAAATGGAAAACCATCTACATTACTTCAATTACAAAAGGATGTATGGCGATCCGTTACAAAACTAAGTAAGAAAGAACTGATAGCAAAAATCTCTAATTTGAGCAAAGTTCAACTAGAAGTAATAGGAGATGCGAAAAGCAACATACTACTAGCGAAAGATGTTGAAAGTGGCGCTGTTGTTGTAGAGGGTACAGATAGAGCGTTCGAAACGATACGAACTAATAGTAGAAGAGATTGTTTGGGGAAAAAGGCAAAGAAAAAGAAAGAAAATGTAGTCAAAGAATGTGAAGAGAACGATATATAAGTTCGAGCCCAAAACCTAAAGGACATAAAATGGTTACCGAATGAAATTCTTCAAAAAGTGACATGAATAACCACAATTCAAAATAACAATGATATATAAAATATACACCCAGACAAAAGTTAAGCAACACCCAAATATTTCGGAGTCCTTATACTTTAAACGATAGCGCCGAGAAGTTTTCGTAAAATATATCAAATAAAAATTCTTTTGTGGATGACTTTACTCCTTTTGTTAACATATAACACTTAATGGTATCGAAATTGGAACATTTGGCTTGGATAGAGCCTCAAATGAAAAAGAGGTATTTTTAAGGAAAATAATGTAGAATAAAGTTTGAAGAGAAGTATTGTAACAGATACTTGAAAAAGAGATAAACCATATTAGGCTCAAGATTCAGAAATCTTATACGGGTTTCTTTTAAAATAAATTGGTATTATATTCTTTCAGTTGACTTCCGATTGAGGTTTATCCCAAGTTCCCTCTTTCAATCGCTTTTGTTAATAAATTGCCGATAATTCCCGTTAAAAACATTTGTTGCTTATTTATAATTGCTCTTTATTCCATGCCCACCGATGTAAATGATGACTTTCAGCCACATTATTCCACAATTTGGTCGAACGGGATGCACCTCCAATTTTTAATTTTGACATCAAAATAGAAACTTTACAATTCGACAGGTTAATCTCTTAACCGGAAGTGACATTTTGGCAGTATTGTCCTAGATGAACATTGATATTGGTCGAACTAGGGTTGAATAAAAAATTCAAGAAAATAGTGGTCACAAAGGTGTTATCTTAAAGAAAATACAGAAAAAAGCATCTTTATTTCTTTGATAAAAACGATAGTTATTAAAATACAACCCCAAGATATCTTATTCATGGTCTAAATGTTTGTCTGATAAACTTAGTTATACTGGTACGTAATCGCTAAACTTCACTTCCTGTTTCATAAACGCGCTTTTTGACAATATTTTTTTCAAAGAAATTTACTCTTATTCGTAAAAGATAACTCACATGATCTCAGTATTTTTAATACATATTCAATTTTGAATTCCGTCAGTTTAACAATTTGATTCATTGCAACCATACTGAACAGCGAATTCTACAAAATAAATCAATTCGAAGATCTTAATGTCTAACTTGAATTGTTTAGAATCATACCCGTCCCAATTTCGACCCCAATTAAAAATAAGTTGCATTATACAATAATGTTAGATAAAGTAATATTGTCTTCGTCAAAGGTCAGATCTATATCATGATACATAAATTTCAAATTTTTTTTTATCAAACCAGCAATTTGCATTTCTGTGTTGCTTAACTTTTGTCTGTGTGTATAGAGTCGGCATCTGCGATTGGCTACAAATGTTCCTCCATAAATTCTATTTTCCATTGCATTTGCTTTTAGATGTAGACTGGATGCCTTTCGATGAGCAAATTTTGAGGGGCATTTCTCGCAAGAATATTGATGGTTGCTGTGTGCATACTTTATGTAAGAAGCAAGATATATTTTTCTTTTGAAGACGCCGTTCCATTGTAGGCAAGCAAAGGACTCTTTAACCCTAGGGTTAGAATCACAGGACATTTCATGCTCTCTAAGCTGCTTCATTTTCTTCCTGCAGAATCGACAGGCTTGCAAGTCGGTTGAAGCACACAATTTTATATGCCTTCGTACTCCAGTTACATATGCAAAACTCTTATTGCATTTCTGGCATGTTTGTTTGGCATTGTGAAAGAAAGGAGGGGATCTCCAACAACACTAGGTTGCAGCACCCACAGCAACACTGAGATGCTTTGTGTACTAACAGACTGCTTCTATGCTTAAAGTTCTTATTTTACAAACTTGATGCCTCTCATTCTCGTGTGACAACTTATGCCTTGTCAGTGAACTTTCCCTGCAACGGCTTGTCAATTTTGTAAAATTTCCAAAAGAAGATGAAAAAAACAATCATAGAACATACCTGGTATCACTGTCCATGTTAAATTTCCGTAAGGAATCACATCATCATACTTTAGTTGTTCCTCCCATGTTGTGTATCGGCTAATGTTTTGTATCATTAAAATGGGGGAAATATCACTTTTTAGTGCATAATAAATTGGTTCTAAATTTTCTTCAAGAAGATATAGAGTAAGAACACATTCGTATTTTTGTTTTCTTCATGTTGTTTGATATGATCATTATATTCTGATCAATGAAATAATTTCATATTTCATCCATTTGCCATTATTTGAACTCTAGATAGTAGATACAGACGAAACTAAAGCGTGTTATTAACAAATGAAAGCTGACAGAAAAATCATTTAATTCCTTATTGAAATTGAAGACGTTAAACATTGGTATTTTTAATTTTCGAAGATTATGATTGGCTGAGAAATTTTGTTGATGCATCGGTCAACTTAATTTTTCTAGGAAGTCAATTTTATAGCACTACTTTTAGAACCGGGTATTCCCTCAAAAACTTATTAGCTCGTACCTCAAAATACAGTATTAAAATTACGAAAGTACCATTTCTTTTACTGTGCATGTAAGATTTAACGTATCTAATGTACAAATGGAGATCTCGCCGAAGTTTTGTCTATTTAAACAGTGTTAAACCTTTCTCGGTAATCTTCGGCAGTGTCTCGATAGTTTTCGTGGCTTGAGCAACAGTCGGCATAATGACCTTCCATTTTTATGTTGTATTAGGTATATTTAGGTAAAAATATGCAATGATTCTAAGTATATAATACACTTGATATTTATCTGTACTACGGATACCTTAATCAAACTTGTTCTTACTCCAAATGTGAAGGGAAACGATTGTTCGCTTTTGGAATCGCGACTGCTCCCATAGCTTGTTTCTATTCTGAAGACAATTGTATCACTGTCGAATGCCAAAAACGTTAGAAATATAGTACCAGAATAGAATGTTCGTTGATTAAAGAAATATTTCGTTTTTCGTAATTAGGGGATGTGAACTGAATTTAAACAAATGAATTATATATATTTTTGTTCTGTTGATGCAAATGAAAGGAAGAGATCTCCAACAACACCCGGTTGCAGCACCGACAGCAAAACACCCAATGCAAAAACACAGAGCAGACACGCACAGAAAGAGACGCAAAAGGTACAAATGAGTTAAATTGTCAATATTGAAATATATGTTCTATAGTTCCAAATTTTGTCGTACTAGACACGTGTTTTGGATAGTTTAATCCTCGTCAGTAGTACTTCAAGAAGATCCTGACGACAATCTCAACAGCACTCACAATAGAGCATTAAAGGAGCATCGGCGGACCCCTAGCAAGCTAAAGTAGGGAACAGGTGCCCGGGAAGAGTAAGCATCCCCAGAAAAGCTAGCCGCACCCGCCGTCGATATTCACGCACGAAATTGAAAACAATATCCACAAAACATACACTGGCTGAGGTAGTGTCTATATAGAAAGTGCTATGGTTACCATATCAGGGAAAGACATGTTTAGGAACACTAAATCACGTAGAAACATCAAACACAAATGACTACACATAAACCAACGAGACCTATGGTCAATCAGTACCGACTTAGGACGGCCATCTGCCACGATAGCAGCAGATGGTGTGTTTATTTGGATTACGAGCGCACAACCTTTCCACTTTTCCGATTAATCTTTCATTTAAAAACTAGTTCGACAAAAATGATGTTATAGCTTTCTGAGTTTTGGAGAACTTAACGGACAGCTGCAGGTAAATTTTTGGATGGAAAAGGATCTTGTTGAGACAATTTCACACAGAAAGAACTCATAGGACAACGGGATAGCGTCATGTTTTCATACTAGGAAATTATTTCTTATGGCAAAATAATGATTTGAATGAAATAGTTAAAGATACGTCACAAAGAGCCTTCGGCACTCTCTTGATTCAAATTAATTATCAGTTACTAGTGTATTTTGTCAATTTTGAAATATATATGCTTTATTATAATATTTCAGTGCAACATATGCGCATTTCAACAATTTATGTCTATCAGTGATGCTCGAGGCCGACATATCATTTATAATTTATTCAATTTGGAAAATGAGTGATAATTAAAGCGTATGTTACATCTGTTGAATAGCCAGAAGGTTGAAGTTTCCATCCCATTATAATTGAACTGAAATATTATTTTGCCCGTGGCTTTGAAAAGATCATAAAATGTAGATCACACAATCAGTTACCCCTGTTTGCTGCCTGTGTCTACATAATCCAACATGAGGACTACATGTGGAGTCGGTGGTACCTGTCTTCCCCTTCTACTCTTCTTTCTTTATTGTATTGCAGGTGCAGGTTTGTAGATATATTTTTTCTTCTAAACAAACTATCATGCGCTCTCGAAAGATCAAGAGTACAGAGAAATTCAAATCGTCATACTGAGGCAGAAATCAATATTTATGAAAGATGCTTTACATGACTAAAAGAGAGGAAGGGTCTCCAACAAGCCTCGGTGGCAGCACCAACATTAATAAAAGTAAGTGATATTTATCCATGCTTCATAAACATCGACAGCGGGTGCGGCTAGCCAACAGGGGATGCTTACTCCTCCCGGGCACCTGGTCCCACCTCTAGATTGCTAGGGGTCCGTCGATGTTTAATTTTGTGCTCTATTGTGAGTGCTGTTGAGATTATCGTCAGGATCTTCTTTAACTTATCTAGAGTCGGATATATATATACATGTACACATAACAAATAACATAAGCTCTGTAGAGCTTTTTAACCGATTATAACTTTAATTAAGACATGCTAAGACAAATTAAATAAAAGTACAATAATATATATCATGCTAGAAAAACAGGTATTCGATTTCCATAAGAGTTCATACGAAGACTATAAGGGATTCATTGAGAAAATAAAACTACCATCGTCACTTAGATCATGGATGAGTCACTGATATATATACTCTATCAAATATCTAAAACTTGCTGGAGAGAAATAGCACTAAAGCACAATTATCACAGACATGCAAATTTATCACAAACAACCACAGCATCAGTGAAATCAAAAGGTCAGACGTCACTTAGCTAAAAGAAGACATGCATCCTGACAATTTATACGATGTACATAAGCAGTAGCTTCCCTAGTAAAGCAAAAACAACAAATGAACTTGAAATAGTGCACTGAGCACATCACAACAATGAGACAACAACACCAAGCGCAGCAAAGTATACAAGCACCGTCAACCTCTCTCGGGAAGGGACACGCCTAGAGAGGTAGCGGGTATGATAAAGAGACAACATATATAAACTTAAATGTATTAGTAACAAAAGGGAACACAAGCATCATGCAGCAATAAACAGAAAAAGAATAGATCTAACACAACTACTAAGGAACTTGGAACAAAACACAACAGATCACATGGCAGGAACCTTGGAGAACTATGATGCCTTACAGGCACTACATGTACATGTAGGTCCATTCTATGTTTCGATATAGGACCGAAATTGGTTGAAAGAGGTCATGCTTCTTTCCTCATTACTTTTAAAGGAGTTCCATACAGTTGCTGCCATGTGTCTGAAAGAGGAAAGACCATACCTTGTTGTTCTTGCCTGTGCTACTTAGCTGTGTTACTGTATCTAAAATTATATCGGTTTTTAAGAACAATCAAATCTTGAAGAAAGTACAATTTTGAAGGGTTCAAGTGCCAAAGTACGCATGCTACGAAGATGGAGTGATGCTAGTTTTGATCTTATCAGAAGATCTTTGTAGGAGCCCGAGAAATCGTTATAAATAAAACGCATTGTTCTTTCTTGAATGCGTTCTACCTTTTTGGTGTTTGTTTCCCCACAGAAATGCCAAACAAGGGGGCAATAATTAAAGTTTGATAAAATAAATGTGTGGTAGATAGTGAGTTTGCCAAGCCTATTTAGATATTTCCCTACTCTTTCCCTACTCTTTTTAGACAATTTAGCTGCTTTGAAGCCTTTTACAGATATTTGATACATGAGAATTTAAAGAGAGTTTAAAATCTATATCTACACCAAATAATTTCACTTCTTTTTCACAGGGGATATCTATGCCATGTATTCGAAATTATTTTATTTTTTCAGATGACCTTTGACCTATAGCAATAGCTTGGAATTTTTCAGGGTTCGCTTGCATTTCATTATCGCTGAACCACTTTATCAGCATTTCGCTGTCCTGTAGCAAGTTTATTTTTACTACTTCGAGGTTTGGATCAGTACTTGATAATGTGTTGTCATCGGCATAATTATATATTGTAGAGTTTTTAACGAAGAGAAATAAGTCATTAATAAAGATATAAAAAAGTACCGGTCCTAATATGGATCCCTGTGGGACACCCTTCGTGATATGTTCGTATGTACTGGTATTTTGACATAATTTTACACATTGTAGTCTATTTTAAAGGTAGGACTTTATCGAGGTCAAGGCTTTTGGGGCTAGGCCATGCTCATGTAGTTTTAGAAAGAGTATGTCATGTGGGAGGCAATCAAATGCCTTCGATAGATCCATGAGAATAGCTCCAATATACTTGTTTTCTTCTAGAGCTTTTTCCAGTCTTCAATGACCTTTACTAATGTGGACTGACACCCGTAACCTGCTCTAAAAGCGGCCAGAAAAGGATTAAAAAGGTTTTTAAAATGTTCAGAGATTTGTACATTAATGGTTCTTTCATATATTTTTGAGATGGTAGGTAGAACACTTACGGGTCTATAGTTACCTTAATCTAGTATGCTATTCTTTTTATGTATCGGCACTACCTGTGCCTTTTTTAGACTCCTAGGGAACGATGCCTCATTAAGAGATCTATTTATAAGAGTAGTTAGCGTGGCACTAATAACAGGTTCTGCATATTTCAAGAGGTGTGGAGACATTCCATCTGTCTCTAAGACCTTTTTTATACCTATGTTATGTATAGGCCGAACCACTCAATGACGAATCGAAGATGGGACAACCACAAGAAGAGACACCAAAGGGACAAGAAATATTAAATACAAAACATAAACACTTAGTACAACGAGGCCAGGGAGCAACAGGTGCCTATTTAAGACGACCATCTGCTACGTTATTGTGATTGAGGATCACTGATGAGTGTTAAGTACCCGAACGTGCATGTCTTGTCCATGCTTCAAAAATGATGCCATGAATTAGAGGAAGTCTAACATTAGAAAATGGTGTGTTATCCGGGTTACACATATTTTTCAGAAACGTAAAATATTTAATTATGTGTTTATTGTTCAGAACAAGCTTACTTGCATCGGACACCTGCTCCCCCAAGTTGGTGCTCTTATCTTGCTCGGTACAAGGAATCACCTTCATAATTGCTTTCTGATTATTTGTTGAGTTTGTAAACCTTTGGTTTCACTAAATTGTTGAATGACAGAAAGATTATAACCCCCTTATGGGTCGTATATGGTGTACTTTCATTTGCGATTTGTGGTTTTGTATGATTGCATTTATGTGTCACTTTCTTGTGGGTTCGTTTTGTTGGTCGAGTGCAGGGGGGGTCATGCTGGAGATCATTCCCTATCTTTTCATTTATTATTAATATAAACACTTCGTTTCTTTTTGCAGTGTGGGGAGGTTAAACTCGTTCCCCGTGACTGGATGTTTGTCAAGTGCACCGATTACTTCTTACCAGCTCTGTCGCCTTGAGAGAAGCTTTGTTTTGACCTTTAATCAATTTGACATCATATATTTTATTTTGCTATTTCGGAAACTTGCCATTTCATCGAAAAATATCATCGAAATTAAAGGAGGTTAACATCTTAGTACCATCCATCCAATGATATTTTGAACCGAGAATTTATTTGGATATGCTACTGAATCGACCCTACAGGACATTTGGAGCCGCGCAAGCTCTGTAAATTAAATGCACAAACATTTAACCAGAGGGTGCTTCTGAAATGAATTTTGGCAGCTTCTGAAATATCACTTTGCCAGGAAGCACCACTGATGAGGATTTAATATCCAAAACACGTGTCTGGTGTATAATAAAGCAGTTTGAAATTTTCTTCTAGAAAGTATAGAGTTGGAACACTGCCTTAATATTTCAATCTCAACTTCCTTTTTCAGATGGATCTAAACTGTGCAAAAAGAGTAATTTTGCCAGGAAAGCCTTGAAAGATTGTGCGAAAGACAAAATAGCAGGAAATAGACAATTGTATTGGGGCTCTTCGGCAATAGAATATGGCGAGAAATCATGCAGGTCTCTCTTTCTATCTCTCTCTCTCTCTCTAACATAATGAATACCGTCATTTGTCCTTCGATATTCGTAAAATACTTGTTAATTGCTCACATGTTTACAGTTTTTATGGCTTTCAGTGAGTTTTGGCCTTCACTCAAAAACTGTGTGAAAAAAGCCATGGTGCAGGAGAAATGTTCCAACCCACAACATGTGATGTCCGTCCTTAAGAGACATACCTACATGTGTGATGGAAATCGAGTGATACAATCCGTAAAAACAGGTGAACAATTTCTTTAATGGAAATAAGCGATTTTATGTAGCGGCCGCCATTTCATTTATCTGGCGGCCGGCACTTAAATATCTGCTAGATAAATATGCGTGGCCGCCAGATAATGATGTGGCGACCGCCACATAAAATAAGTGGCGGTCGCCAGATAAATTAAGTGGAGACGAACAGTTTAATTAAGTGGTAGCCGCTACACAATCAAGTGGCAGCTGCCGGATAAATAAAGTGCTGGCCGCCACATCATTTAATTCATACCTGTCACCCACGGTTTTCCATGCAAATATCAACCCCACACATTTTCAATATCCCATCTACATTTACATTTGATTTCAATATTAGTATAAATTCCAACTATGATATATTCCTTTCGATGTTAAATTCTCTCATTTTCTTTTCTTCAGCTCTTGAGAACTTCGACAACGCCGGGTTGCATGATTGTAAAAGGTACCTTCGCCTCCGCTGCTTTCCCCCGAACATAGATTCTATCCCTGGACAAAATTACAATACAACCACGCCCGAAGAAGAAGTGGAGCATTTTCAAAGGTATCTCAATTGAGAGTAAAGTTCTTCTTTATAAAAACAAAATCGGAAACTTAAACATGTAGTACAAACATGTACTCCGAGATAAAATCAATTAATGTTGTCAATTTTGACATATAATGAGTTTAATTCATTCTATAATAAAATAGACTTAATGAATTTTTGCAATAGCCAACGAATGTGGTTTTTACGGAGCAGCAATCATGATGTCACCACTGTTGAATTTAAAGCTCAGTTGCGGGGGACAATCAATAGACTGCGCATCCACCAGTGACATCATTTAATTGTTTTAGGGCGTTTACACGGAATTGTGTTTCATTTGTTCCGCGAAAAAGTCATGTAACAATAGAATTACGTCACTGGTGCATGCGCAATTTAATGTTTGTCCCCCGGAACAGAGCTTCAAATTCATTGCCGTAGAAAATGTGAAAGGGTCTTTATGAATTTCTTTGTTGTTTTTAACTTTTGTGTGCCTTCTTGCACGTGTACCGCTTTGGTCATTACTACATGGTTTCGTGTTATACATTTCCCCCCGTCTCTTTCTCTTTTTTGCTTGTCTCACTTGTTGCATATCCTCCCATCAATTTAATTGTGATTCGTCATTCATTAATAAAGTTTTATTCAAACTTCAGATATTGGATTAAGCCCAAGTTGAAGTGTGGTTATGAACGTATAAAGAGAAAGCTGACAGAAAAGTCCCTGGACAAGTGCGTAAAACGCATGAAGGATGTTTGGATCTTCCTATCTGTAGCCATCAACAACATGGCTATTTTTGGATTTTATTCTGAACCTGGAAACTGGCCTGAGGTCGCCAAAAATTAAATTAAGGCATATACAAGCGCTTATTGAGAAGAATGATAAAAAAAAAGAATTAGATTGTTCTTCATGTCTGTATCATTACTTCATAGGGGACAGGAAAATGCGAGTTAAAGAAGATCCTGACGATAATCTCAACATCACTCACACCAGAGCACAAAATTAAGCATTGACAGACCCCTAGCAAGCTAGAGGTGGGACCAGGTGCCCTGGAGTAAGCATCCCCTATTAGCTAGCCGCACCCGCCGTCGATGTTTAAGCACGAAAATGAAAACAATATATAAACGTCATGCACTATCTGACGTTATGTCTATATACTATGTCTGTGTACTGTAGGTATATCTTAACTACACTGCAAGGAGATGAAAATACTGGTACAAGTATTACATCGTTTAGATTGAGTATCTCTCACGAGGATTCCATGCTGTAAATTTATCTGTCCTTAAATGATGCTATTGAATTTGATTACGTTTATCATTAAGAACTCGGGTAACACAAAACATTTTCGAATGGTTTAAAACAGGTTTCTGTTGAAACATTTCTGGCAGAACGTTTCAAGAACATTTTAAAAACACTGTGCAGTTTTATAGAATGTTTTTAAAAGGTTTAACAACATTTAAGTGCTTAACATAATGAAATGTTTCCAAAAATGTTTTATTGATATTTCTGGAACAATACAAAATTACGTTTCTATAACATTTACTAAAATATTTAAAACATTCTTGTGTTAAATGGAAAGCAAGAATTTTTTATAACTTCAAACAATAATCATACCCATATTCCCTATGAAAGAATTTAGAATTTATCTACTAAGAAAGACAAATAGTGACCAGTCGCTTTTATCCACAGTGGCTCGGGTTAAACCTTTGCCCCCTCTGACCAAAAATGTTTAAGACAACAGTAAAAAAAATCTTGTTCATTAATATTCTCTATGAAAAGAAAATTAATTTATCTGCTAGGACTGCAAAATAGTGATAGGGTAGAATTCTGGTCGCTCGCTTGCTCCTACTCAATGCAATCGGGTTCGAGTCCCCGAATCGGTGTTTATATGTGGCATTCGCAGATCCGGTCGCAGGAGGTTCTCATTGTACCAGTGTACTGTGGTCATCTCCCTCTAGAATGTAAACGTCTTCAAATTGAATAGCATCATTTAAGAACAGATAAATTGGCAACGTGGACCAGACATGCACGTTTCGGGTACCTAACCCTCGTCAGTGATCCTCAAATCTAAACAATGTAGTATGCCAAAAAAGTATGAAAGTTACTATGTCGAAAAAGGGTATCGAAAGACGTATCAGGATTGGTGGGATATGATGCTACAGGACCCACTTTTTAGAAATTTCAAGAAATTTTGATAACAGAAATTTAGATTGCGTTGAAGAAACGATCAACCGAAATTGATCGAACTTGGCTACATGTGCCCTCGGGGACTCCTGGTCCACCAGCAGTGACACTCACCAAGTGGTATAAATGTAAACGTCTTCAAATTGAATAGCATCATTTAAGAACAGATAAATTGGCAACGTGATAATACCATTTGACTTTGCCAACGTCAGACATTAATATTGGCTTTGTTCAACGTTGAAATATAGACGAAGTAGAAATTCAATCAAAGTTGACAAGCACGAAAAGATACGCAAAAGGGACAAGGAAGAGCAAACACAACATCTTGCATAATCATACATGTACATAAACAGACCCAATGAGCATAAAACATTAATCTGCTACGAAAGTTGGAATTGGTTTGGTTATTCTGCTAACGTGTGCTCAACCCTCCCATTTATCGGTTTCCCAGTGGTCTCGATGGACGACGAATTAACACTTGAATAATGTGTAAAAGAAACAAAATGAAACTTGGAGGAATGAAAAATTAAAATTTGAAAGAATTAAGATATTAGAATTTGTTAAAGTTGAAAAAATAATTAGAAGTTCGTTATTGTATAAACAAATCAATAATTTTAACAACAAAGTATTAAGAAATAAAGCCTAAGCTAAAGCAGCAAGATACGCCCGTCTATATTTATTTTCACAATACCAAAATCAAAATCAAAAGACGGCTTCCTCTCCATATTCTTATCATAGTGTATAGATATCATGACGCATATTCAAAATACTGCGTTCCATGCTCCTATACTTTGCCCTTAGCTTCACACGTATACATTGTGCATACTTGTATAACACTCTGTCCCATTACCGTTATATCTCACTTATGCGACAAAAAAATGAAAGACCCGTGAAACATACTGAAGAGCATCATTTCTTCTTGAAATTTACTCAAAACGTTTCATCCAAATATAGATTTTAAAAGAATGTTTATTTATTTTAGTATATTTTCATAGTAAGTCTCATAACTCCGTAACGACAAATCGGATTAACCTGAAAATCGACGGGCGGCTTCCTCTACACAGTTTGATCACAAAGTAGGAATATCATGAATATCTGTTCATGCATATTTAAGTATTGCGTTCCATAAGCGGTCGGACAGACGGGCGGTTGGACATCGCCATATCATAATACGTCCCATCAAGTGACGGGCGTGTAAAAATAATGATTTCAGTACTCTTTGACGGAAATATACTTTTATCAACCATGTCATTTCGTTTAATTTAATTTGAAAAAAAAATCTTCTCTAACATTTGTTCGATAACCAGGGGGTCGAAGTTTCCATCCCATTATATAGTTAAAACGAAAATATAATTTCGCCCATAATTTAATGATACACATGCAACTAAGTTCGATCAACTTCAGTTGATCGATTCTTCAAACGCATTCGAAAATTTCTGTCTACGAAATCGGTATTTTTTGGACATAACTTTCAGTCTTTGGCTGTATTTCATTGAATCGATTGAGGATCACTGACGAATGTTAAGTACGGGAATGGTGCATTTCTGGTCCATGCAACACATTTATCTGTTCCGATGCTATCAATTTGAAGACGTGTAGTATGTGCACCATTAGGTGAGTACAACTGCTGATGGACCAGGAGTCCAATTAACTTCAATTGAGCGTTTCTACAAACGCATTCGAAAATTTCTGTTTACAAATGTTAAACGTCTTTAAATTCAATAGCATAATTTAAAACCTGATAAATTACAGCATGGAACAGACATGCACGTTTCGGGTACTAAACCCTCGTCAGTGATCCTAAGTCTAAACAATGTAATACGGCCAAAAAGTATGAAAATTATTATGTCCAAAAATGTACCAAAAGACGTAGCAGAATGGGTGGGATATGATGCAACAGGACCCACGTTTTAGAAATTTCAAGAAATTTTGTAACAGAAAATTTCAAATGCGTTGAAGAGACAGACGATCAACCGATGTTGATCGAACTTGGCTACATGTGCCCTCGGGGACTCTGGGTCCACCAGCAGTGACACTCACCAAGTAGTTCAAATGTTAAACGTCTTAGTTTTCTTGAAAGTGGGTCCTTTAGCATCATATCCCATCCATCCTGTTAAATCTTTCGGTATTTTCTGGACATAACTTTCAGTCTGGTTATATGCCATGGTATCGATTGAGGATCACTGACCAGGGTTAAGTATCCGACACGTGCATGTCTGGTCCATGCTGCAAATTCATATGTTCTTAAATGATGCTATGAATTTGAAGACTTGTAATATTAATAACACAACTAGTTAACTTTTTATGTCTACATGTTCAACATGAAGGTTATTTCTGGAATTGTTAGAACTTTTCTTATTTTACCCTCCATTCTTCATTGTATCGCATAAACATATACGGGTGTGTTAACTTAGTTCTCTTGTTTTCTTCTTAAACGAATTATAGGCTATCACAAAACACGACTAAAGATAAAATTTAACGACCATCTCATCTTCACGTATTGATACCTTGTTGTGACGCGAAATTATTTCGCTACTTTACGTATCAATTTTGTGAATGATCATCATAATTACCATGGAAATGCTTACTCATTCTTAGCTCACTCCTCCACTTTTGCTTTGCGAATGGATGACCTTTGGGGCCTCTATAATTTGTTCGTCTTCTTTGGGGTTTATTAACCCAGGTTTCACTTCTTATTGAGTTAAAAAAGATCCTGAAGACAATCCCAACAGCACTCACAATGGAGCACCAAATTGAGCATCGACGGCCTTATAACAATTTTTATTGATACTTTTTGTTGCTTTCCGCACACTATCAACTTTTGTATTGCCTTGTCCTTCCTTTTGGACGACATTTATGTCAGATTTGGTGAGAATCTCTACAAGCAGGTTGTATGGATCCCTATGGGTACTAACTGTGCGCCTCTTGTTGCAGATTTATTTTATACACGTATAAAATTAAAAATCCAAAATCTTCAAAAGCGACAATCCTGTTTTTGAAAAGTATAAAAATGTTATTTGTCCACAAGAACTGACTCTAAACAAGGCAAATGTTACAAACACAGAAACACCATTTTTGGACCTTAATATCAAAGTTGTTAATGGAGAGATTCATACAAGTGTGTATGACAAAAGAGATGATTTTGGATTCAACATAGTAAATTTTCCTTGTCTTGACGGTGATGTTCCTAGATTACCGTCATATGGTATCTACATTTCGCAGCTCATCCGGTATGCTAGAGCATGTACTGATGTTTTGGATTTTCATAGTAGAAATTTACAAATAACCAAGAAACTTTTAGGTCAAGGTTTCGCTTTCACAAACTAGCAAAGACTTTCTGGAAAAATTATAGTCAACTTCTTTTGAAATTTGGACCCATACAAGCAACAGAGTATATTACTTAGGGTATTTCGCAACCTGCGTTTTCTGGTGACATGATCAACAAAATAAGAGGATGAAAGTTAGGCAGAATTACCATACAACATAACTATCGAAAATGCGTCAGAATCATCAAACGCCTTTTATACCGTGGATATGATCCTAATGTCACCAAACGGACACTAGGCTTGGTACTTGACCAATCTACAGTCTTGTACCAGCATATTCTTAAAACTTGCACTCTGACTGATTGTGACGACGGGACTCCAAGACTGGCCCTGTCCAAACCTCTTTAGAGAAGACAGGGCTCTGACCACCTGTCTTCTCTGAATGTCAGTCGGACAATATATAACTATACAAATGAATATACAAATAGTAATTAATGTAACGTCTTCAAATTCATTTCATCATTTAAGATTAGATAGCTTTTTAAGAACGATGTACATAAAGACGTGATTAACATATATATTATAGACTTCTAAGTAAGGTTTTGCGGTAGTTAGGGCTTGCCCCCGACGGTATAACGTAATGCTATTTTTCCAACAGTATATCCAACATATACCTGTCGGAACCACAAAACACAGTTGATCCCTATTCTAATTTATGTGATGTATTTTAATTCTTTGTACCCCTAAAAAAGGCATTTATCGCTTTAGAGGCGACGTTGCTACGGAGGACTAACAACAACCAATAGAAATTATTGCGCTCCAAAATATAAAATACATAAACTGCTTCAAGTGTGTTTATTACAAAGGCGAAAATCAAAGTGTGATCAATACTACATGTAGAGGTATTCAAAAGAACTTACCTGTTCTGTTGTTTATACGTGTAGAACGCTGTTAACAACTTAACAAGCTCATCACTTATAGCTTTCCGTCACATTATGACGTCATTTGTGCAAAGAGCACAGGGAATCATGACGTCATCCGTAGAAATTGCGCTAAAGCATATAATGTGCAGAATGACGTAGGAGTACATTATAGAGTATGTCAAGTGAACCGGTTTGTGGCATGTATATATCGTTTTCATGCTTGTAGAAATGCTGTGAATCAATCAGAATGCGTGAAACAAACAGAGCAGATGCTTCTGAATCGACCCTACAGGAAATTCGAAGCCGCGTACTCTCTGTAAATCAAATATACAAATTTAAATTCACAAAGAAAAAGAAAGAAGAGGGTGCTACTTAAATGACTTATGGTGGCGCCGCTGGAAGCATCACTGATGAGAATTTAATATTCGAAACACCTGTCTGGTGCAGAAAAAATGGTTTTAAATTTTCTTCAAGAAAGTATAGAGTTGGAACACTTCCGTATTATTCCTTCAGATAGATTAAACTATGATCAGTGCAGAATATTAGTAGTCATGCTGGAGGTCACTGCGATATTTTGGTATTTCTGTCTTGTCGTTCTTCAACATATATTTCAATATTGACAATTTCAACTTCTTGAAATGCACATATGATGTACTGAAATTTTATAATAGAACATATACAAAACCATTTCTTCATACGACTTCTCTAATATGTACACAACTCTTCCTCAAGACAAAATTACTGATCGATTATCTGAACTAATTACTAAAGTAAAAGGTGTTTTGATAGACAACATTTATGTTAGATTTAGTGATGATCTATACAAACAGGTTGCAGGGATTCCTGTGGGTACCAACTGTGCGCCTCTTGTTGCAGATTTATTTTTATACACTTATAAAAAAGAAATTATCCAAAATCTTCAAAAGAACAGAAAATTTGATGACTTGAAATGCTTTACAGGTACGTCTAGGTACCTGGATGATATTCTCACTATTGACAAACCTGTTTTTGATACATATAAGAATGAAATTTATCCACATTGACACTCAACAAGGTAAACGTTAAAAATACAGAAACACCATTTTTGGACCTAAATATCAAAATTACAAACGAAGAAATTCATGCATACAAGCATTTATGACGAAAGAGATGATTTTGGATTCAACATAGTGAATTTCCCCTGGTTTGACGGTGACGTTCCCAGATTACCGTCATACGGCATTTACATATCACAGCTCATCCGGTACGCTAGAGCGTGCACTAAATAAATGTTTCGGATCTTCATAGTAGTAATTTACATATATCTAAGAAACTTTTAGGTCATAGTTTTCGCTTTCATAAACTAGTAAAGACAATTTGGAAATTTTACAAAAATTACAGTCAGCTTCTTTTAAAGTTCGAACCTATACAAGCAACAGAGTATATTACTTTGGGTATTTCACAGCTAGCATCTTATGGTGACATAATTAACAAAATTAGCAGGATCAAAGGCAGACAGCATTACCATAAAAAATGCGTCAGGAGGTAGAGGAGAGTGCGCATGCGTGAACATAGTACGCACGGAAAATTTTCACAGAGGAAAAATTTATTGAAAATGCCGAAAAAAGGTATGAAATTGAACTGTTTATTGCAAAGAACTGCTATTGAAGAAATTTAGAGAAGTAGTATCGCATCAAAAGTGAAGAAAGTGAATTTAAATCCTTGGTTATTTGTGTCACCAAAAGTCGAACACACCTGAGCTACCTGCATGATTTTTACCTGTATACACGTATACGTGTACCTGTACCTGTACTTGTCAGTTGGCATAGGCATGGCCACGCATGGCTCTATTGACTTACTTAGCCAAAGTAGGGAAATTCTTTACGGAAATGAAAATGTAGAAAAACAAAAAGAAGAAATTACCCTAGAAAGCATTTTTCTACTTGTGAATTCCATGAACACTTCCCTTAATGACCGTATGAACATGGTTATGGACAAAATGAACAGCCTAGAAATAACTGTAAAGAAAATAAATAGAATGTGCGATCAAATAACGAAACTACATGCTAGAGTCTCAAAAAAACGAGGCAGAAATATCGCAGCTGAATTTGCGGTGCAGTGATTTTGATGGAAATTTGCAAGGTTTGAGTAACATTTTTGATGGTTTTAAAACTAAATGCAACCAAACAGAAGAGAGGATGAAAACTCTAAATAATAGACTGACATGTTGTGAAACAGAAATGAAAAGAGGTATAGAAGAAAATATGACTTTCTTGAAAAAACTAAGGGAAGAAAAGGATGAATTAAGTGAGAAAGTTCTCGATTTGAAGTGCCGCTCGATGAAGAACAATCTTATCTTTTGCGGTGTTCAAGAGCTACCTGGAGAAAACATAGAAGATGTGGTCCGAGAATTTATAGAATCCGACCTAGGGATAAACGAGTACATAGAAATAGGCAATGTACACAGGTTCGGTAGGGGGCCCGGCCGGGCCAGCGTGGAAGACCGAGAGATATCGTCGTACGCTTTCTCTATTATCAACAGCTATCACTGGTCCTGTCACACGCCAAACGTCTAAAGGGAAAACGAATCTGGATAAAACAGCAGTTTCCGTCCGAAGTCGAACAGGCCCGCAAAAGCCTATATCCGGTCATGAATGATATGCGATCAAAGGGTCACCGAGTGAAAATGGTGCGCGATGTGCTATATGTAGATGGCGAAGTGTACGAGCAACCTTTCCCAGAATCCCCGAGTGAGCAACGATATGCGTTACCAAGGTTTGTGTTAGAAACCCCAAATATGAATGAGATGAACACGCCGGAACGTAGGCCCGCAAAACGCTATCGCCCGCGAACAACCCCTGACAGTAGCTAGGGAGGCGAAGGGGAGCAACCTGACAGTAGCTCTGCGACTGAATTTGATGATTCTCTTTGTTTTGATTGCAGAAGAAATTTGCATGTATTGTCTTTAAATTGTTGTGGTCTTGTACACAAACTGAATTATCCTGAATTTAGAGATTTAATTTCTGATTATGATTTCATATGCTTACAAGAAACAAAAACAGATGATGTTGATGAAATAGAATTAGAGGGGTTCAAATTTGTGATTGAAAATAGAAGAAAATTTGGTAAAACTAAATCAGGGGGAATAGCATTTGCATACAGAGAGAAGTTTGATAGGTATATTTCGATCCATGAGTCGGAAAGTAAATTTATTCTATGGGTTGAAATTTCAAAAGAACTTACCAAACAAGAAGAAAATCTTTTTATAGGAAATATTTACATCCCACCGGAAAGCTCTCGTTACAGTAGCAGAGATGCTTTCACCGAAATAGAACATGAAATTTTAGAAATAATGGCAAGAAATAATTTTGTACTATTGGCAGGAGATTTCAATTCTAGAACAGGTGATGGTGCCGATTTTCATGATCCAAATGATTTTACAAACGAATTTATTTCTGATATATTCGATGACTCACATATCGATCTTTTAAATCTGTCTAATGACGGAATATCTCAATATAGAAAGAACTCTGATAGTACTATAAATGCATTTGGAAAGTTAATGTTAGAAATGTGCAAATCAATGAATCTTTTTATTGTCAATGGTAGAGTCGGTGAAAATGTAGAGGGGTTACCGACCTGTAGAGAAAAAAGTGTGGTGGACTATTTTGTATGTACATATCATGTTTTACGTAGTATTGAAAATATGAGAGTGTTGACCGCAAGCTCACTTTATTCTGATGTTCATGCACCAATATGTATTAGTATAAAATATGAATTATCTGTACAAGAGAAGAGTAGTCCTCCTGTATATGAGGAAGTTGTAGGTAAATGGGAAAATGATAAAAAAGATGATTTCAAAAAATCTATAAGTACTGACAAAATAAATGAACTTAAATATTTTCTAGATGAAAAAGGCAATAATATTTCAGAAGATGATATAAATTTTGTGGTTAGATCTTTAAACGGAATTCATATTGAAGCTGCTACAAAAACGTTTGGCATAAAAAAAGTCCCCAAAAACGTAAAATCTATTGCACGTAATAAACAAGAAAAACTGTGGTTTAACACCGAGTGTAGGTCAGCGCGGAGAAAATATAGAAAAAGTAAGAGGAAATTTAAATTAGATAAATCTGAGGCAGCCAAAGGAGAACTAAGAGTATCAGAAAGGAGCTATAAAAAGATTTTAAATAAGGAAATAAAACTTTATAGAAAAAATCTCCAAAAGAAAATGAAAGAAATGAAAACCAAAAATCCTAAAGAGTATTGGAAATTGATAAACAAAAAAGGGAATAATAAGAGAACAAATATTTCGATGGATAATCTTTACAACTTTTTAAAGAATTTGAATGAGGCTCCTGACATATCAAATGAAGTAAATGAAATGCTTACAGCAGAAGTAGAAAGAAATGAATATAGAGAGTTAAACCATAATATTAATGATATCATTACCGAAGAGGAAATATGTAAATGTATAAAGAAATTAAAGAATGATAAAGCAAAAGGGGAAGATCATATTAAAAACGAATACATAAAATCAACCATGAGCGAGTTATTTCCACTTTATGCCAAACTTTTCAATGCTATTTATGACACGGGCTTCATACCGGAGAGTTGGTTAGAGGGAATTATTAAGCCCATATATAAGAATAAAGGGGCTGAAAACGAGGCAAAGAACTACAGGCCTATAACAATCTTAAGTTGTTTTGGAAAACTTTTTACTTGTATACTTAATGACCGTTTGAATGCCTTCTCTGAAGATTTTGGAATAATAAATAAAAATCAGTCTGGATTCCGGCAAAATCATTCAACCGTCGATAATATCTTCATAATACACACCCTCTTTGAATTGTTAAAATATAAACAAAAGAAACTTTACTTAGCTTTCATAGATTTCGAAAAGGCTTTCGATACAGTTTGGCGCGACGCACTATGGCATAAATTACTAATGAATCATATCCAGGGTAAAATGCATAACGTTATAGTAAACATGTACAGTCAAATTAAATCTAAAATTTCTTTTAATGGTGAAAGGTCAAACAGCTTCAGATGTGAAAATGGAGTCAGATAAGGAGAGAACTTATCCCCCTTTTTATTTTCCGTATTCTTGAACGATTTAGACGAATTCTTACTTAACTCAAATATAGAAGGTCTAAAAACTGTAACAAAAATGTTAGACGAAAAGCTTGATTTGTTTCTAAAATTATTTGTAATCTTATACGCGGATGATACTGTCCTCTTGTCAGAAACTTCTACTGACCTCCAAAACCAATTAAATCAATTTTCATTATACTGTAAAAAATGGAATTTAAAAGTTAACGTTAGTAAATCTAATATAATGATCTTTGGAATTAGGAATTTAAACCCAAATATACAATTCACATTCGAAAACGAAATTCTTGAAATTGTTCCCGAATTTAACTATCTGGGTATTACTTTTCAAAAATTAGGGTCTTTTAAAAAAGCAAAGAAAATATTGGCTGAAAAGGCAAGTAAAGCAATGTTTGATGTTTTGAAAAAGGGGCGATCAAATAATCTGTCAATTAAATGTCAACTTGAGCTTTTTGATAAAATTGTGCAACCAATACTATTATACGGATGTGAGGTTTGGGGGTTTGGAAATAACAGTGTCTTAGAAAGGGTTCATTTGAAATTTTGTAAAATGTTACTACACATGAAAAGTAGCACACCAGACTTTATGGTTTATGGCGAATTAGGCAGACACCCAATTGAAATTCAAATAAAGACTCGTATAATAAATTTCTGGACAAAATTGATATCTGAGAAAGGAAATAAAATAGCTTCGATTTTATATAAACTTGGTAATCACCTAAATGAAGAATATTCACGAAAATTTCTTTGGATTGAAAACATAAAAAATATTTTTAATTCTTGTGGACTATCGAATATCTGGCTTTTTCAAAATTTTCCAAATGCTAAATGGTTAAAAGTAAAAGTTAGAACGACATTACGCGATCAATTCGTACAACATTGGTTATCAAATGTTCAAAATTCCCCTAAAGCGTTAAATTACAGAATATATAAAGATGAATTAGTTTTTGAAGAGTACCTTAATTTTCTATCAACTAAAGATGCTATAACTTTTTGTAAATTCAGGACTTGCAATCATCATTTGCCTATTGAAGTCGGACGCTGGAATAATGTTCCCAGAGATGAAAGAAAATGTATAAAATGTAATCAACATGAATTAGGCGATGAATTTCATTATATTTTAAATTGTCAATTTTTAAGAGACGAAAGACAACGATTAATTCCAAACAGATTAACAAGAACAACAAATATAATATCATTTAAAAATATATAACGGCATCTAAGAAACAATCTGTACTTCGAAAATTATGTATCTTCATCCGTAACATAAATAAAGTTTGCCCCCCTCCCCCATAATTTTCCCCATATTGCAAAATCACGTGCTTATTATGAAATATTATTATTGTTATGTTATTATATGTCTACATAAAATCTTTTGTGGGTTGTTAATCAAAAATGTTAATAAATATTTTTGGTTTGCAGGTCACAAAATATTTTATGTTGACGCCACACTTCTTAATCATTTTATGTGATATGTTCACGCATGCATATAAAAATGTTTTGTATAACATCATTGTATTGTATATTTCTCTAATATACTTTTGTAAAAAAAAAGTGATGAGAATAAAGTATCGATATAGTCAGAATCATAAAACGCCTTTTATGCCGTGGATATGATCCTAATGTCACCAGACGGACACTCGGCATGGTACTGGACCAGCCTTGTACCAGCACATTCTTAAGACTTGCACTCTGTCCGACCATGAAGAAGGGACTCCATGACGGACCCTGTCCGAACCTCTTTAGAGAAGACAGGGCCCCGACCACCTGTCCTCTCTGAATGTTGGTCGGACTCCTCGGGTGATAACATTCATGAGCTCTGTCCTTAGCAGGTTCTTTGACAAAACAAGTTTAGATTTTTGCTCTACATTATTTCATATTATTTGGATTTCCTCTATTTCGGCCTCGAGCATCACTGATGATATATAACTTATCGAAATGCACATATGGTGCACTGAAACATATATTTCACTATTGACAATTACTTTACTTTAAAAATCATCGTCTTCTGTTTGATTAAGACATCCACAATCTTGGCAATTTTTCAGTTGGTTTGTTTTTCTCTACTTTTTTTATCACTGATCACTATCTGTAGTAGTGTTGATGGAATAATAGACATTTTTCATCGTAACGAACTTCGCACTTCGTACTTCGAACTTCGCACTTTAATTATGATAGAAAGTTTTATAAGTTGGTTGACAGAAGAACAGGAAGTCCAATATACCAATTCCGTTGAGTTTACTAATCACAATGTAGATGACTCCGCTTATGAGTTTATACGAATCAATCAATCAATCATTTATTTCTCATAAACCAATGTTTACAATGGTATAGAGTTTTCATAATTTTAAAGATATATATATATATACAATGCTGGTGCTCAAGAATAATCAAGGTGCAAATAGATAGTGCAAAATGTACAAATAAGCGACTAAATATATGACTTTTAAGATTTCTTGTTAACAGTAATATAGTGAGATACTAAACCTAAGGAGGACATACATGTATGTTAATTTCATTTATAAATTTACAAAGTTTCTTTAATGTTGAAAAATCATTCCTTTGGAATAGCTGACAAAATTTTAATGTATTAACATTTCTTCTATAGTATAGATCCAAATATTTTATTCTTTCTGGTCTTAATGAAGGACATTTGAATAAATAATGAAATTCATCACCAAGATCATCACAATTACATAGCGTACATTTCCTGTTTTCCCTATTTACAGAATTCCACCTTCCCTTTTCTATTGGCAAATGATGATTTGTTGTCCGAAATCTGCAAAAATTTACCCTATCTTTTTTCCCAAGTTTATCTAAGTAATCTTCAAATTTCCAATCATGTTTAAATATTCTGTAGCTAATTCCTTTTGGAGAATTAAATATGTCGGAATTCCATGTTTGTATAAATTGATCAATAAGTCTCATTTTTACAGATGTTTTTAACCACTGTATGTTTATATTTCTCTGTGCATCAAAAATATTGTTAAATCCACACTCATCTAATATTCGTTTTACACACAATAACCATTTTGAATTAAGAGTACGATTAGTTAATGAAAATAAACAATTTATCAATCTATAAAAATGTAAAGATACTTTAACCCCACTATTATAGGCTAATTTTGCCCAATAATTTATCATTCTGGTTTTTATATCTATAGATAGAGGGTGCACACCCAATTCTCCATAAATCATAAAATTTGGAGTGGATTTTTTTACATCAAGAAGTAATTTACAAAATTTTAAATGAATACGCTCTAACATTGTGTAATTGCAGAATCCCCAAACTTCACAACCATAAAGTAATGTTGGTTTGACAATTTTTTCAAATAAGTCGTATATACAGCTAATACTTAAGTTATGTAATCTGCCTCTTCTTAAAACTTCGTACATAGCTTTAGTTCCTTTTTCAGCATTTCTCTTTAATGTTTTTAAAAATGATCCACCTGAGGAGAAAACGGTACCCAGATAATTGAATTCTTTAACTTGCTCTATTCTTTCCCCATTTAAAGTAATATTAATATTTGGGATTCTGCCATTTGCAAAAATGATAACTTTAGACTTGTCAACATTAATTTTCAATTTCCATTTATCACAATAATTTGAAAACACATTTAACATATTTTGTAATTCTTCTTTTGATTCAGCAAAAATAACAGTGTCATCTGCATATAATAGTAGAAAGAGCTTAAAGTAAATACCAAGGTTATATGAAAACAATTCTGAAATGCTTGATAAACCAGATACTTTATTTTGAATAAAAAATTCTTCTATATCATTCAAATATAGGGAAAACAAAAAGGGTGAGAGATTTTCCCCTTGTCTGAGACCATTACTGCAAGGAAAGAACCCTGAAAATCCTCCCTCAAAACTAATTCTAGATTTTATTCCCTGATACATATTAAACATAATGTCAAAAAGTTTCCCCTTAATGTTGCTAATACGTAATTTATACCAGAGCCCCTCCCTCCAAACTTTATCAAATGCTTTTTCAAAATCAATGAAGATACAATATAATTTCTTTCTTAAATGTTTAAAGATGTCAATAAGAGAGTTTAGAACAAATATGTTATCAACGGTCGAATACCCTTTTCTAAATCCTGTTTGATTTTCGCCTATAAGAGTTACCTCCTCTGAAAATCGCTGTAATCTATCGTTTAAAATTGAAGTAAATAACTTCCCTAAACAACTCACTATTGTAATAGGTCTATAATTCTTGGCTTCTGATTTACTGCCCTTATTTTTGAAAATTGGAATAATGTTTCCTGATAACCACACATCTGGCATTTTTCCTGTATCTAATATAACATTAAACAATTGTATGAAAACTTCGATCATCTTTACTTGAGAACTTTTTATATATTCATTATAGATATTATCATCTCCACAAGCTTTATTATTACTAAGCTTTTTAATTGCTTTTACTACTTCATCTTTTGTTATTCTAGCATTCATAATTTCATGAAGGTTTTCGTTTTCGTAAAATTCTTCTAAATTTATAGGTATTTGTTCATTATCGTTTTCGGATTCATTTAGAGTTTTAAAGAAATCGTATAATGTCTCAATGGATATATTTCCTTGTTGTTTATTGGGTTTTTCTTTAATCAGTTTCCAATATTCTTTTGGATTTTTACTTTTCAGTGTTTTCATTTTGTTTTTTATTTCCTTTCTATGTTTCTTAATGCTTTTATTCATTATAGATTTATAAGCTTTAGCATTTAAATTCATTTCTTTTCTATTCTCCTCAGTTCTTATATGTTTATACTTTCTTTGAGACTTTCGAAATCTTTTTCGTGCCATCTTACAATCATTTTCAAACCATGGCTTCATTTTTGTTTTTTTCTTTCTAAAATTTGCTCTTCGGTGATAGAGTCCGAAAGTTTTCTTTGCAGCATCAGTCATAATATCACACACATTTGAGACAATTTGATTCATTGAAGTTTCTGTAAGATTTTCAATTTCCAAAGTGTTCAGATTATTCATTACTTCACCAATTCTATCATTATTTAAGTTACCAATAAATTCTTCACATTTTTCGTTATCCCATTTTTTAACTGTATATTCATTTACCATTTCATTGCTCTCTACTGAGAGTCTTTCAAATTTACAATCAATTTTAATAGTAACTGGGCAATGAACATCAGAAAATAAACTACAATAATCTAAAACCTCAAATGATTTTACGATACCAAAAACATCTGGTGAAATTAAAACATAATCAACTACACTAGAATTCTTACATGTAACTCTTGATGACTTTTCACCAAATCTGCCATTACAAATAAACAAGTTATTTCCTTTACAAAAACTAAGCATACTATTTCCAAAATTATTTTTCTGTTTATCTTGACTTTCTCTTATTAATGGCACTGAGTTTTCTTCTAAATAATGTAGAACATCTGATTCTAATAAAATTTCATCAGATTCATCTACTTCAATAAAATCTTTTTCAACAGCAGTTCTTGCATTCAGATCACCTAAAATAACAACATTTTCATTTTGTGACAAGTTCAAAAATTCGTTTTCAATTTCTCCGAATGGATCGGAGCAGCAATATTTTGAATTTTCTGGAGGCACATACACAACACCACATATTAAATCATTATTCTGTTTGATTAAGTTCTTATCTATTCTAAACCACAAAACATATTTGCTCTCAGAATCGATAAATTTTATATGATCAGATATTTCTTCTTTTACAGCTAGAACTATTCCCCCCGATTTTCTTTTCCCAACTTTATGTCTATTTTTCATTTTAAAAACGTATCCAGGTAATAAAGGTGTGTCTACGTCATCCGTTTTTGATTCAACAAAGCACAAAATATCATAATCAGCGATAAATTTACAAAAATCGGGATATTCTAATTTCGACATCAACCCACAAACATTTAAAAGTAAAAACTTCAGTTCACAAGATGTATTAGAGATATTATTTACAAAAGAACTAGATGTATCATCTGAGTCAATACCATAGTCGCATGTATGTACAACAAAGGAACTACAATCAGTGTCATTACTAATTAAAGGATCATGCCCTCCGGCGGCCTCCTACGTACGGAGCGGGGTACTGGCCATGGCTTGAGCGAAACTCGCATTGCGATCATGTTCAGGGGTGGATCCACATCGGAACCTCTTATTGAGTCGCGGGGGCGGACGGGGTGCTCGTTCCGGATTTGCCTCTGGGAGCGCATACTTCTCGGGGTCAATCTGTTCGTTTTCGACGTATAGTTTGTCTCTGACAAGTGCCACCTTTTTCCCCTTTTTACGCTCGGCCTTCGCGATCGGGTACAGTTTCTTACGGCGTTTTTCCACGTCCTCTGGGTACTGTTCGTTCATTCCGTAGCGTGTCCCCTGCAGGTTTCGTCCGGCCTTTTTAACTTTCACCATGTCCTTGTAAAATATAAATTTGGCAATAATCGGTCGCGGACCTTTCCTCCTCTTATCGACACCTCCGATGCGATGTACGTTCGCCAGTTGAACGTCTCCCTCGACCTTTAACTGCTTCTCTATGAACTTCTTCACTACTTCCTCGCTATTTTCGTCCCTACTCTCCTCTATCCCAGTAAAGATCAAATTATACTTCATGGAACGACACTGCTGGTCTGTCACCTTTTCTTGTATTTCTTCACACTTTTCCTCTAGGGTATTCATCAGTCTGATAAGTGACCTTTCTCGATTTTCTAACTTCCCGATTTTGTCGCTCACTTCTTTAACTTCCCGGTCAACCTTATCTGATTTCTCCTTCAATCCATCATATAAGTTGCTCTGCCCTTGTACGTCACCTTCTAGCTCCTTCACTTGGTTTTTCATCTCTTTGATACTCTCTTCTGACTTCTCAACTCTAACAGTTAAAGCCGATAATTTTTCGTTAACTTCAGTTAGTGTTCTTGTTTGTTCTTCAATTACATTTATTTTCTCTTCCATGGCCGTGATTTTAGTAACCATTGTTTTCATCATGATAATAATATCGCCGTCATCATTAAAAAGTGTCTTTCTGCACTCACCCAATACTTCCGAGGTGTTTAAAGTTGTAGATGGAGTTCCTTGATCCGCCATGATATACACAAGTCAGTACTCACTCACAATGGAATGTAAATATCAAATCTCAAAATCTGCTCCAAATCGTCCAATTTTGCATCAGATTCACGGTTGGGTATAAACTTTACCCATCTCATCTCAAAATTCATTTTTGTTCTTGAATTCAGCCAAAATTAGTGTTTTTTAAAAGTTTAAAATCTCCTGTTAGAATAATACGTCCATCTACCTTGAGCACCAACTCACTCGTCTGTGAATGGCAGCTACACCTCGAATTCTTCAATGTTCGAAGTGCGAAGTACGAAGCTCGAAGTACAAAGTCCGTCACGGTAAAAAAAAGTCTAATAAGAGTAACAGACAGACAGACAGACGATCATTAAGATTCGCATTTGTTACATTGTTGTTGGATCCTTTCTGACCAATGAAGTACTAATAATGAATTCAATATCTTATTACACAGCCAATTGTGCCTCATATGAAACTCATGTGAAATTTACATGAACTTTACATGAAAGTTCACATGAAATCTATGTGAAACGAGCACGAACATGAAATTTACATGAAATTTTTCACATGAAATTCATGTGAAGATTTTTACATGGATGTTATGTGAATTCAGTTCCCTGTGAAGGTCACCTAGAAAAATTCATGTGAAATTCATGTGAAGGAAATTTATGTGAAATTCGTGTGAAATATTTTTCACATAAATCTTATGTGAAATTTATATGAATTTTACATGAACTTTCATGTGAAATTTACATGATGCTCATTTCATATGAAGTTCATGTGAGGCACAATTGGCTGTGTAATAACTTTTTATTCAATCTTCAGATAATGGATAAAGCAACTACATATAAGAAAAATCCCTGGACTAAT